>JANBXA010000641.1:30370000-30702500 GCA_030556225.1 Cricetiscus sungorus
TGTGTGCTGTGCTCGGCTTAATGTTCTTCTCTTGGTGCCGTGGAGCCCTTGGTATTCTGTGAGCAAAGGAGTTCTGTATTTCCTGAAAATTGTGTAGTCAGGTCTGTAAACAAGGCTCTGTGACTGAGAGGCCCTTGACAAGCATTTGTGCAGTTATTAGCAGTATATTCTTGCCTGTTAGCCTTAGACCAAAGTCTGTAAGGCTCTTCTGAGTTTTAGAGGGGAACATCTCATTTCATCGCAAGAGTCAGAATAGGAAGTCATAGTACACATTCTTTCAGGGCGTTCTCTTTGATTCGGTCTGACCATGAGCAGCTTGTTTCTGTTATGCTAACATGCCTTTCTCCCCCACAGGATGGCACGAAACAGAAGAGAGAGCGGAAGAAGACGGTGTCCTTTAGCAGCATGCCCACAGAGAAAAAGATCAGCAGCGCAAGTGACTGCATCAACTCAATGGTTGAAGGATCCGAACTCAAGAAGGTTCGTTCCAACTCCAGGATTTACCACCGCTACTTTCTGCTGGATGCCGACATGCAAAGTCTGCGGTGGGAGCCATCTAAGAAGGATTCTGAGAAAGCCAAGATTGATATCAAGTCTATCAAGGAAGTGCGAACGGGGAAAAACACAGATATATTCCGCAGCAATGGCATTTCTGAGCAGATATCTGAGGATTGCGCATTTTCGGTCATATATGGAGAGAATTATGAGTCACTTGATTTGGTTGCCAATTCTGCAGATGTTGCAAACATCTGGGTGACTGGACTCCGATACCTGATTTCTTATGGGAAACACACACTCGATATGTTAGAAAGTAGCCAAGACAACATGAGGACTTCTTGGGTTTCACAAATGTTTAGTGAAATAGATGTAGACAATCTTGGACACATAACTCTGTGTAATGCTGTGCAATGTATCAGAAACCTCAATCCTGGTTTAAAAACAAGCAAAATTGAGCTTAAGTTCAAAGAATTGCATAAATCAAAGGACAAGGCAGGCACTGAAGTCACAAAAGAAGAATTTATTGAGGTTTTTCATGAACTGTGTACTAGACCTGAAATTTACTTCCTTTTAGTTCAGTTTTCAAGCAATAAAGAAGTCCTTGATTCCAAGGACCTTATGATGTTTCTTGAGGCAGAACAGGGTGTAGCACATATAAATGAGGAGATAAGTCTTGAAATTATTCACAAATATGAGCCATCCAAGGAAGGGCAGGAGAAGGGCTGCCTCTCCATAGATGGGTTCACTAATTACCTGATGTCACCTGATTGTTACATATTTGACCCAGAGCATAAGAAGGTCTGTCAGGATATGAAGCAGCCGCTGTCTCATTACTTTATAAACTCCTCTCATAACACATACTTGATAGAGGACCAGTTCCGGGGCCCCTCTGACATCACAGGGTACATCCGTGCCCTTAAGATGGGTTGCAGGAGTGTAGAACTAGATGTGTGGGATGGGCCAGATAACGAGCCTGTGATTTACACAGGCCATACCATGACCTCCCAGATAGTCTTCCGCAGCGTCATCGATATTATTAACAAGTATGCGTTCTTTGCATCCGAGTATCCGCTCATCTTGTGTCTAGAAAACCACTGCTCTCTTAAACAACAGAGAGTGATGGTTCAACATATGAAGAAAATTTTAGGAGACAAGCTGTACACAACATCCCCCAACTTGGAAGAGTCCTACCTCCCGTCCCCCGACGTCCTGAAAGGGAAAATACTAATCAAAGCAAAGAAGCTGTCTTCCAGTTGCTCTGGGGTGGAAGGGGATGTGACTGATGAAGATGAAGGGGCAGAGATGTCTCAGAGGATGGGGAAGGAGATTGTGGAGCAACCCAGCCAGCTGCCTGTGAAGCGCTTCCAGCTTTGCAAAGAGCTGTCTGAGCTGGTGAGCATCTGCAAGTCAGTCCAGTTCAGGGAATTCCAGGCGTCCTTTCAGGCGCAGAAGTACTGGGAAGTGTGCTCGTTCAATGAAGTGCTTGCTAGCAAGTACGCCAACGAGAACCCAGGGGACTTCGTCAATTACAACAAGCGCTTTCTTGCCAGGGTCTTCCCTAGTCCCATGAGAATTGACTCGAGTAACATGAACCCTCAAGACTTTTGGAAATGCGGGTGTCAGATTGTAGCCATGAACTTTCAGACACCGGGACTGATGATGGACCTCAACATCGGCTGGTTCCGGCAGAACGGAAACTGTGGCTACGTTCTCCGGCCAGCCATCATGAGGGAGGAAGTCTCCTTCTTCAGTGCCAACACGAAGGACTCTGTGCCTGGAGTCTCGCCTCAGCTGCTGCACATCAAAATTATCAGTGGCCAGAACTTCCCCAAGCCCAAAGGGTCAGGTGCCAAAGGGGACGTGGTGGATCCTTACGTGTATGTGGAGATCCACGGGATCCCCGCCGACTGTGCAGAGCAAAGGACAAAAACGGTGAACCAGAATGGAGACGCACCCATTTTTGACGAAAGCTTTGAATTTCAAATCAACCTCCCTGAGCTGGCCATGGTGCGCTTCGTAGTGCTGGATGACGACTACATCGGGGATGAGTTCATTGGCCAGTACACAATTCCCTTCGAATGTTTACAGACGGGCTACCGCCACGTCCCCCTGCAGTCCCTGACTGGAGAAGTCCTTGCCCATGCGTCTTTGTTTGTCCATGTGGCTATTACTAACCGAAGAGGAGGAGGGAAGCCCCACAAAAGGGGCCTTTCTGTGAGGAAAGGGAAGAAGTCCCGGGAATATGCATCTCTGAGAACGCTGTGGATTAAAACCGTAGATGAGGTGTTCAAAAATGCCCAGCCCCCCATACGGGATGCCACAGACCTGAGGGAGAACATGCAGGTGTGTGCATGTGTTTGGATTTCTCCTCACATGTCTGTGATTTGTAGATGGTTATTTTTGCAGTGGTATATCCAATTTTAAATACTTGGTAAATTGCAACTAGTTGTCAGAATGCTTACTATGAGTCTCGTTCCTCATCATTTAAACTTCCAAAGCTGCAGTTATTGAAATATTGATTGCATGGTAGAGTAAACTGGTCTTGTTGCTGACTCCCAAGCTGCTTACCCATGGTCCTCTCAGGACCAGTTAAGAGCTATGTTTTTTTTTTTTTTTTTAATCACAGTGTACATGGGAATCCCTGATGTTGTGGAATATTATGATTTCTTAGATGGAACACAAATTGATGACCTATCAAAAGGTAATTAGTTATAGTAAAGGGATGTGTTCCAGATCTTTCTTACGGAGCTCCCATGCTTGGGAACAGTGAAATGAGCCAGTGTTCTTTAGAGGACACATAATTATTTACATAAAATGCTTATGGTAAATGTATTTATGAAAGCCTTAAGATGATAATTTGTTCTGAAATGCACGTTTCAGAGCAATCACTTAGAAGCTGTGTACCTGGTAAGGATGGCCACACATCTAGCTGTATAGTAGGATTGCTGAGTAATGCAGGGCTAAACCCTGGGCCTGCTTTACAGGGAGGCCATAGCAGTAATGAGATGTGCTCTGTGTGGTAGGTGTTACAAGATGTTTGTTTATTTTTTAAAAAGATTTTTATTTTGTATGTATGAGTGTTTTTCCTGGATGTTTATTTATGTACCACATGCAGGCCTGGTATACACAGAGCCCAGAAAGAGGCTGTCAGATCCCCTGGAACTAGAGTTACAGACAGCTGTGAGCAGCCATGGAGCGCTGGGATTCAAACTCAGGTCCTTGGGAAGAGCAGCGGTTCTCTTAACCATTGAGTCATCTCTCCCACCAGTGTCTGCCCTTGAGCCACTATTTATTATAAACATGTCATTAGCAGTACATTCTATCCCAGGAAACACGCACTGTAATAAGAGCAGTCTCATTGTCTTTCTCTCAAGGTCAAAGCATAACCCAAACTTGAAGAGTTTCTCATTGTTGAGGGTGCATGCCTTTTGGCAAATCCTCAGTTCCAAATAAACCACATTGTCCCCTGCCTGTGGCTCTTGGTGTGCATATGGAGCATAAGTCCCCCTGGGCACTGTCCTGACCCCACAGAGCCATCTGTAGTGGTGGGTCTGCATCATCAGGCTGCCTGCAAGAGAGTGCTGGGAACCAGTAGGTGGCAGCCTGTCCTCAGAGGACTTGTGCACAGTGAGGGTAGTTGGGAGGAAGGGGAAGCACAGGCTTAGGTGAGAGATGCTGGGAGTGCTGTGAAGAAACACGGGGACTTACCACAGACCTCTTGGGGGACACATTTTAGGTATCGCAATCATTTATTTCTATGCCTGGTCACAAGATGATTTTGAACAAGATGATGCATAGCTTGGTGGCCATATCTAAAGCAATATTAATAAAAGTGAAATGCTTAAATTCAAACTTATTTCCAGAACATGGATTACTTAGGAGCCTAGTTCTGTAGATCTGCTCCTTCTGGCTGCCTGCTCTGTCCACAGGGCACAGACACGCCTGGAGTGACTCATACTCTGATTTGGAAAAACATGTATTTATATATAAATTCCCTTTACATATGTATACATTCTTACAACATACATGTATAGATAGGGGATTTTTAGGGAGGCATACAGGCTCTGGTCCAGTGAGTATAACAATGGTTACCTACCACAGGAAGGTCCAAGAATCCAGTAGTTGTCCCCTATCCCCCAGACTGCGTGTGCCAGCTGGCCGTCTGTATACACTAGAATCATGAAGAAATGGGCTCTATACCAGTGAAGGAATAGACTTGTTGGCGAGAGTGAGAACAAGCCGACAAAGCAAGAAAGCTTCCTTCTCCCATGCTCTTTACATAGATTCCCAGCAAAGGGTGTGGCCTGGATTAAAAGTTCTGTCTTTCTACCTCAAAAGAGAAATGGGTCTTCAAACCTATGATCCCTGCACTTGGGAGGCAGGCAGGGGCAGGTGGATCTCTGAGTTCAAGGCCAGCCTGGTCTATAGAGTTAGTTTCAGGACAGCCACAGCTACAAAGAAAAACCCTGTCTCAAAAACAAAAACAAAACGAACAAAAAACCCTGGGTCTTCCTACTTCAAATTATTTAAGAAAAGCTCCTTCTCAGGTACCTTAGCCATTGGTTTTTAGTTAATTACCCCTTGTCTGTTTTGCAGAACGCAGTGGTATCGTTCAAGGAGTTGTGTGGCCTCTCCTCGGTGGCCAACCTCATGCAGTGCATGGTGGCTGTGTCACCTCGGTTCCTAGGGCCTGACAACACCCCACTGGTGGTCTTGAATCTTAGTGAGCCCTACCCCACCATGGAGCTGCAGGCCATCGTGCCTGAGGTGCTGAAGAAGATAGTAACAACGTATGACGTGGTGAGTCCTCTTTGCTCTGCCCATCGGGGAGATGGAAGCAGCAGCTTTGCTGGCTGTTCTTCCCTGTGTCATGTGTTATATGCTGGAGTTGGAGACTTGTCTCCTGGCTCTGCTGTCCTTGAAGGGTTTGTATTGTGTCGCTGTGTAGAGAGCACGGTTCAGAGACACTTTCCTCAGTCAGTTAAACATGAACTCTCTAAGAAGTGAGCCTGAATCAGCCTCACACGGATGTTCTGTATGTGGATGTTCTGGCCACGTATGTGGTTAAACAAAACAAGCAACAAGCCAAAGACCCTTTTGTCCCATCTTGGAACTAGCCATTGATTTATTTTGTTTCCACTTTTCCCTCAACCCAGTAACAAATCTGATGTTTTGAAAGATGAGTGTGAAATACCGTCAAGGGCGGGTCTCCTGTAATACGACACTCCAGTGTGGTGGTTTCCCTCCTCAGGGTAGCTGTTCGGTGCTGTCTGCATCTGTAATCAGCCTCATGTTAATGAGTCTCCTCAGGACACCTGGAATATTACATTTTTGCCTTTAAGATTTATCTTGCATTTTCTTAATCACATGCTGCTCTTTTTGTGCTCAGAATTTTTTTTAACTCTAAGGAGAATGTTTTTCTGCTGTGTGTTCATGTGTGAGGGGTAGAGGGACTGTATCATGTATGCCAGGGTCAGAGGACAACTTTCCAGACTTGCTTCTCTCCTGTTGTGGAATCCAGTGACTGAACTCTTGTCCTGGGGCTTACAAGGCAATGCTTTTAACCATTGAGCTCATGCACTGGCCTGCCAAGGAGGAATTTAATTTGTGAACAGCGCTTACTTCAACTTCCCAATGTATGTGAGGAGGTTGGAACTGGCTGAGTGCATTAGCAGTGACTTTTTAGTCTGGCTGGTAAGTCAGGGTGTCACCTTTTACCATTGAGGGTACTCAGGGATAACTGCTGTGCTACCACATCCTCTACCGGAAAACGCTAGCTAAGGTCATCGGAAATGAAAATGCAGTTTCCTCCCATACATCTTGCTGTGCTTGACAGGAAAGTAGGATCGGCACCATTCATCCTATCTGAAACATTGCTGACTGTTTTGGTTTGAACACTGTACTTTAAAGGTGATTTAAGAGAAATACAAACATCTTGGGCTAGCATTTCCCACACTGTTATGAGGAATCGGGCTTTTTGGGGTTATTAATAAACATCCCATGGGGGAAAGGTACACACAAAAGTAGGGGACATACTCTGAATGAAACTCATCAGAGGTCATCACTGCCTTCCTCTTCAGTCATTCTAGCACACCGGCCCACGGGGTGGAGCCTCCCACAATCAGGGTGGCTTTTTCCTCCTTTGTTAAACTTCCTCATAGACAAACCTAGGGGCCTGTTTCCATGGTGATTCCAAACTCTACCGAGTTGAGAGTGAAGATCAGCCATAACGGTAGTCACACGTTACACCAGGTGTTCACCCTCCCTCCCATTTCAGCTTCCATCTTATGGGAATGTAGGACATACAAGGGACTGAGCATTTCCTGCTGGAAACAAGATGCAGAGAGAGCATCATCCACCCAGGGCCACTTAGTTCTCAAGAGAAGGCTAAACACACCCAAGAGAGCAGAGGAATAACCAACCCCAGAGCATTTCATCGAAACAGGTCTAATAAAACACGAAAGCAGCAAAAGGACAGGAATGGATACAGACTGTTCAGTAATAACTCTCATTATTAATGGTCTCAATTCCCCAATTAAAAGACACACACTAACAGATTGGACTGGAAAACGTCCAATGAAATAAAAGAAATTAAAATTTTTCCTAAATAAAAAAAAGTCTAGGGCCATATGTATTCAGTGCAGTCACCAGACTTTCAAATAACTAACACCAGTATTTATCCTCTAAAATAGAAAAGGAAGAAATATCTCCAAGTTATACTTTAATTATAACTTTTTGAGATTAAGGAAAACTTTATTTGTTACACATCTGACAGAAGGTTAGTATCAAGAGTGTACAAAGAATTTTTAAAATCTAAACATCAAGAGAACAATCAATCTAGTTTAAAAAATGGGGCTTGGAACTAGACAGGCGTTTATAAACTATATATAACTGAGTAATTTTTTTTAAAAATTGTTCAACAATCGTAGCCACCAGGGAAATGCAAATTAAAGCTGTTTTCAGATTTTATGTTACCCAGTCAGAATGATCTTACCCAGATGTCAAGTGCTATCATGGATATAAGGAAAGCGGAACATTTATTTGTTGCTGCCGGGTAGTAGGTTGTACAGCTACATATTTTAATCATAGACTGTGGGAATATCAAGCTTCAACTCTATCTTTCTTAGTGCTAGAAGATGCCAGAAGAGAAAATAGTCCAAGATTTCACTTAGCTATAAACTTTGCAAGCTATAACAATGACTAGTATGACAAGATATGCACACTGGTACACTAATGGCAGGTTGTTATGGCAGTAAACAAGTACTTTATGATTTGATTTAAGGCTGACTCTGTAAGATAGAACCCATACCTCATACCATATTCATGGCCAAGAACCTGTGTCTAGATGGGCCCTTGGGGAGAATCTACTACTATTATTATGATAAATGGGAATAGTATTAAACCAATTCTTAATGAGTTATTGCTATACTCACATCTCTCAACACTCATCAGAGAAGCTTCTTTTTGTAGAGATGGTAAATATTACATAGATTCACAATTTGTCAAGGTGCAGACAATAAGATACTATAGCATATTTAGTCCTGAATGGGACATCTATAACACACCCCCTTCTTTAAAAACTCAGGGATATTTCAGAAGAGGGGGTAGGAAGATTGTAAGAGCCAGAGGCAGTAGATGACTTCAACAAAGCAGGGTTTTCCAGACACAACAGGATGGTTGCACATATGAACTCATAGTAGTTCATGATGCCCAAGATGTTTGTAAGCTCAAGATTGACAAACTCACCGCATAGAGGGGTTAGTTGATCACAAAGTCTTGCCCACTGCTAAAGAACTATTGGAAATCAGTAGCTTCTGGGATAGGGAGAATTAGTTTTCTTTGGTACTTCCAGCAAGGAGATCAGAGCCTCATTACAAAGCAGTGTAAAGTTAGAGTTTAAAGTAGAAGGTTGGTCTGCTGCCACCTGGCTAGGCCTGTGGGCTCTACCTACAAAGGGAAGCTGGAACACTGGTGTTATGCTGCAGGAGTGTCTGGGTTTATGTGTACGTGCTCTGCCCACACTCCTGTACACACTGTCCTCTGTCAGGCCAGGGATACCACGGGCATTGCACTTGCTGAAAATCTTGCTTTTCCTTAGCAGACGTCTCTAGTTGCCTTTCTTTCTTAAGTAACATCTATTCGTGGTTAACCCAGACCAGAGAGAAGCAAATGAAACTAGAGTAAGACTGTGATTCAATTACTTTTAGCTAATTAGGAGTTTCTTAATCACTTTAATCTCCTTGGAGAAAAGGCACGATATAAATAGGCAGTAACAACAGAGGAATTATGTTTAATTCCAATGATTTTTTAAAATAATTAAATTAGTGGTAACAGCTTTAAGAAAGCATGCCAACACTCTACATGACTCTTAGAGTAAAGAGTAAAGTTCCGGCGCCCTCCAGCAGTGACTTCCTCTGAGAAACCCTCTTCAAGCAGCTCCAACACGCTTCCCTCTGCAGGGTGACTCAGGCCAGGCTTTGAGCTGTTCCCTGCTATTCTGTTTGCAAAATATGGCCTCTAAAGAGAGCTGTCTCTAAATACCTGAGACTGAATGAGACAGAAGAGCCTGGCCTGTATTTCATACCAGAGGCAGGAGCCACTGGATATATCCCCACAGACTGCACATGGCTGTCCACGGGTCCTGTCAAAAGTGACAAGTCAAAAGAAAACTCACAAATAAGGGTTGGGGCAGGATTCTGTTCCTTTTTGTCTTTAGAGGAACATAGAGATGCCCACTTCAAGAAATCAAAAGACCCTGGACATCTGAAGAAGACGGGAAAGCTATCCAGAAAAAAGTACCAAGCAAAGAGAAACCTGGCCTATGTTACTAGTTCTCTCTGCAGGGAAAAATCTCCTACTTAAACATCCGCATCTCTTGACTTCTCAGAAAAGATGTAGTTCTGACTCAATTAAAAATCAAAGCTGGCTTTGGAGTTGGAGCATGGCTCTCTCCTTCCCTAAAGCCAAGCATGCCATGAAAAGAAAAATTCAGAGTTTCTGTCTCGTATCAGAAGAGCCACCTGTGTGGGACAGAAGGTAACTAAAAATCTTGAGACTATTGTCAAAACTCTGTTATCTTCCCAAAATTCTATTTCTCCTCATACTTATTTTTGACTCTTTGGTACCTTTCTTTGGATAACCATCTTAAAATTTAAACTTTCCATTTTGATATTAATGTTTAAGTTTTCCATGGTGAACAATAAATTTTCCTAAAAGAAATAAATCTCTGAAGTCTCCAGAAGGAAGATGGGGCCCCACAATAATGATTCTACCTGGTTCATAATGATACATTGAGCTAATAAACACTACTCAAAGATCTGCTTTGGAATATTAACTGCTCAAGCCATTTCCAAAGTGGCTAGCTGAGATGGTCCACCTTCGTACAGCACGCTAGCCAGAACTTCAGATAAGCCTTACCCAGTACTCAGAGACTGGCTACAAATGTTAACAGATAGTCCTCTCAAGGCTCAGTCATTGTTTAGTTTTCTACAGAATCCCATAGAGATACCATTACCCGCTAGACAGCAGGAAGCAATTCTAAGAAAACGACTAGCCCTCTCCCAACAGATTTTATTTTCTCAGAGTTATGGATAATTGTCATCTGATAGGCATTGGTTATAAGTTGTAATAGGGTTGGGGTTGGAGCAATGACTTTAGACTCAGGAATCTCTTTTGAAAAAAAGAGGTGGGAATCGATAGCACATTAGTGTATCTACTTGTAAACTATTTTAGCAACTATTAGTTTTAGACAATTCACATTGGTATAGATTCTTGTATATTGGTGCATGTGTAAAATTATTTTTTTATTCCTAAGATAATTTGTATATTGATACAAATTCAAATTTATTTTTTGTCATGTTGTATATGTTCCTGATTCTACTTACATTGTTTTTGTACACAAATATAAAATTATTTATGTCATACTGTATGTATGTTTCTACTTCTGCTTAATGTGTTTTGTATATTGATACAAATTAAGGATATTTTTGTCATATTGCACTATACATTTCTACCTCTGATCAAGATATTTTCATATATTGTTACAGTTTAGAGATAATTGTCCTTATGCTACACACATTTTTGAATATTGTTGTTTTTATAATGTGAAGCTCTAGTTGTTAAGCTATATAGGTTATTAAGAATTACAGGTTAATAGTCTGTTACCGCAGGTTTCCCCGCCGGCCTCCCGGTCCTGACGCCACGTGGGCCCACAGCCGCGCCAGCCCCAAATAACACTCAGAGACTCTGTATTTGATACAATCCTGTTGGCCAGTTACCATTATTGTTTATGGGCTAGCTCTGCCTTAATTATTAACCCATTTCTACTTATCTATGTATTTCCACGTGGTCCTCTTATCGGGGAGCCGCGCGGCAGGCATCCTGCTCCTTCCCGGGCTACATCTTGACTCCGCCTTCTACTTCCTCTTTCCTCCTCCTAGTCTCTTAGCCCCGCCTATCTAGTTTTCTATTGGCCACAGTGCTTTATTAACCAGTATGAGAAACATATATACAGAATAACATCTCCCATCAATAGTCACCATGTTTGTCATAGTTATCCCAGTTAGGTTCTCTCGATGCACAGAAATGTACTCTGCATAAATAGGTAATCTTCAAACACTTCAGAGACCTACAGAACATGGCATTTAAATGTTTCAATAATTTATCATGTTGTTGACATGGACACGGCTGCTCCTGGAAGTGTAGAGCTACTCCCAAGAGAATGATGGGCACCAGAGACACCCGTCTGGAGCTTATCTTCTTCTTGGCAAGGCTGGCCTGTTGGGCAAAGGACTGCCCTTGCCTCAGCTGCTGACAGTATGCATGCTGTCCAGTCTGGGAAAGCAGGACATGAGGAAAAGTGACTGTTGCACCTTGCCAAGACAGTGTAAGACAGTCTTTCAAATTTTCTTGCTTCTGGAAATGGTCTGTCAGATATTCTATAGCCAAAGTTTGTTGCCCCAGTGTCGCAGAGACTTTTGGTGACTGTCCAGGCTGCCAGCTGCATCTGTCATTTCTTACATTGTGGAAGTCACTTGTTTGCACTTCCCTGCTTACTCAGGTAATGTTATTTTCATTCTCTGGTCTTTGACGGGGTTGAAGACTAGATAGGCACAGTTTCTCTCTTCTCATATCTTAGCTAAGGTATATCAAATACAAACAAGACCATGTCTAAAATGATGTGTTGTATACAAGCTCCTTCCCAGCAAGGCATCTGTATATAAAGGTTGATCAGAGAATGGAGTGAGTATATTAGAGAATTGAGACAATTTGTACATACGTAATAATGGAGACAGTTTATACATACACATGTTTGCTTTCCTAGCACTCTCTAGATGAAAAAAAAAAATCACAAAAGGGCAGACTTCTTGAATTGGTAGGAATTATGCAGATTATATGGTGGGTATTTGCTTCCCCCATGACCTTGAGCTATATCTGGCTTGATAGAGGTGGTGCTTCTCACGTGCCCATGTGACCTTTATAATTAACTTTATAATTCATGGCGTTCCTTTTTTGGTGTTCATATTTCAACATTTTTGTTTTTTATAATATTGTACAGGTATAGAAATAGAAAAGATCAAATCTAAAATTCTGAAGTTTTTTGAAAATCTGTTTGAAATGATATATTTTTTAAAAAGCACTTGTATTTTAAATATTTTGATTTAAAACTCAACTAAAATTTAAAATTCAGAAATTTAAGATGCAGCCAGCAGTTTGTGGTGTACCAAGTGTCTCAGTACAGACTTCATAACTAACTCTTTGGGGACAGTTAGAGCCCTGGCTCCTCGGAGCCCTTTTCACTTTACCTAAGCTGTTTGCATGCAGGCAAGTATAGGTATTGGTGAGACAACCGTTGTGTGCACTCAGCCACCAAAAGTACTCTTGTGCCTTTCGTGTCAGTCTGTCCATCTCCCCCCTTCTGTCCCCGCCCAGTTTATTCTTTGGGAAGTGGATTTCCCTCCATCCTTCCTCTTTGTGCTGTCTCCCCCTTATCTGTGTCTCTTTCCCTTCACCTGGCTGCCTAGCAAATGCAAGCGCTTCTCCAGGCTCACTCTAGAAACACCTCCTAGAAAACCCACAAGTGTAAACAGTCGGTCCATCTGCTGTCATAAGCTGCCACAGCAACTGAGAGTCCTGGGCTGTAGATAATTGTGACTGCACAACTGTATTTTCACAGAATGTTGACTGAATTCAAATATTATTTCAGTTGGAAGAGCCTCTACGTACTGTGTATACTAAGCATTTGGTGTCTGTCACCTTTGCTTTATTTGAGTCCGTTGAGAAACTTCATTGAAGTTCCACCGATAGAGACATTTGCTGTGGTCAAAGAGACTTTATAATGTAGGGTTTAGTCGGATAAAGTGCAGTGTTACTGCTATACAAGCTGAAATCCAGGTCCAGAGAGGCTCTGGGCGTGCTGTTGCTTAGGTGACAGTTACGTGACATGAAGCATCTGGGGTCTCGGGAACCACCCTCGCTTGACATGAATGTTGTGAAATTTAGAACAGGTTTAAAGGCAGAGAATTCTTGGCTTACTGGGTTGTTATCAGGGGTCACTCACAACCCCCAGACACTGTGTATTGGCGTCTTCTCTGGCAAGATAAGGGAACAGTTGAGTCTTGTGTGATGCCACATCTAAGTTTTGGTTGATTCTGATAGAAATGGGTTAAAATTTTCACTTCATTTAAAAAATAGAAATCACAAAGATTTGGAAATATTCCCCCAAAATAGTGAATATTGGGATTACACTAAATTTGAAAATGCAAATTTGTTCAAATTTGTCCCCAATTGATACATTTAGGAACATTGTGCAGTTATCTTCAATGTCACCCTCCCATGACACACACTAAATGTCTGTGAACACACTAGATGAACCAGAGCTGTGCCTGGGTGAAGGGAACATTAACCCCGCCAGTCCCCTGGCTCACGTGGGCATCCCTAAGCTGTGGTTCCTCTGACACTTCAGGTCCCCTCTGACACGGCCTCACAGCAGCTCACAGCACAAGCTGTAGCCTTCCAGCACCAGCTTCCGCTTGAGGGCTTTTTCAAGGTAAAGTGCCACGTTTCTCAGTGTTTGAATTATGGCACTGCTGTTAGCTGCTTGGTGTTTTACTTGATTCGTGTTATTTCAGATTTTTTCCAGGGTTTTCCTTATAAAGTCCTGTAAGCAGAATTATGCAGTTGTATATGGTGTAGTAATTCCCAGGGCTGCATATGCAGTATTGTCACAGCTTTGTTATCCAAGATTACCAAAGGACAGTGCACAGCTCCCTTGATGGTGAACTCGGCTGCTCTCCAGAGCCGAGCTGAGCCTGTCAGTGGACACTCGCTCTCTCCATTGTAACTGTTTGAGAATTAATGTGACCATATTCACCTCTGGCTCTTCCCCAGATCCACGCCCACCCTCCCAAGTTCAAGCTCTCTCTCCCTCTCTCCCTCCCTTTCTCTCTCTCTCTCTCCTCCCCCTCTCCCTCTCTATCTCCCTCTCTCCCTCCCTCTCTCCCCTCCCCCTCTCTCTATGTAATTATACCCTTAACTACTGAGCTATCTCTCTAGTCTTCCCCTTAAACAATTATTTTAAACATGTCTATGCATGCGTGTCTCGGTGTAGGTATGTACAGTTGCGTGTAAGGAGGCCAATAAGAGTGTCGGAAGTTACAGGTGCTTGTAAGCTGCCCAGTGTGGATGCCAGGAGCCAAACTTGGGTCCTCTGAAAGAGCAGTGTGTACTCTAATCAGCAAGCTGTCCCTGGCTCGACACTGGGCTTTGCTGCTGCCATGACTGAATGCAACAGGCTGGGTAATTTATGTCACAGTTCTGGAGGCTGAGAAGTCCTCAGGTGCCAACATCTGGTAAGGAAACCCTGCCCTCATCAGAGTAAGGGGAAGTCTGACCACTGTTGGGAGCTCCCGTGGGAAGCGTGCATTGCTTTCACCGGGGAGGACTCCGGGGCCTTTAAGGCACCCATCTCAGCAGCGCCTTAAGCTTGGAGGCACATATTCAAACCACAGCACAGGAAGCCGTTCTCACGATTCTGATTAGTGGCAGAAGACAGCTTCAGACTGAATTGGTGCCCGTCTCCTGAAGGCTTCATCATCTGTTTTTGTGTGCAGTTTTGTTCCCTACTCCTGGAGTCCTCCGGCAAATTCTTTCTGGGTCCAGTCCAGCCAGGAAATTTCCCAAGCCTGGACACCACCTGACCTACCGTGAACCTCCAGGATGGTTCCAGAAGTCTAGGAATGTTAGTGTGGAGGGCCAGGTCCACAGTGACCACCTGTGTAATTCAGGAGAATTCTTAAATGATGGATGTAAGTTATCATGACCCCAAGTAAAAGAGCAAAGATGCTTTGCTACATAGCTGCTCTAGGAAGCCTATTGAGATGACCACAGGCGCCCCCACCTGTTAATAAACTCATGGATGAGCAGGGGAAGGCTTAGGAGGTGAGGAGGTAAGGGACCTTCAGAGAAACTAAGAGGAAGAAACTCTCCCCCCTCAGAAGATGTTACTGAAGCCTCTGTCACCCAGAGAAAATTAATGGCAAATTACTGTTGTTGAGAAAATCCAGATATAAAATCCTTATGAAACCATTAATGTTCTTATTCCAACATAGATTTCTTACTTGTTGAGAAGCAGGTTTCAAACAGGAAATAAAGCGGTAACTGTTACCAGCTTAGTGAGATGTACTAAGTTCTTCTCATGGTTTTATTTACAGAGCTTAGGTTAACATGGGAATTACTATCAAAACACAGGTCACTTATGAAGTATTTCTGGTTTTAACTTCTTTACTTTTGCTTAAACTTTTCTTTCCATCTGCTTTAGTTCTGTATACAAACCTTATATTAGAGTTGAACAGATTTATTAGACATTTTCTGAGCTGTGTTAAAGCCATACTTTCCCTGTGCACTACTGTTAGAATTTAGGAGCTATAGTATACAGGTCACTAATAAAAATCCATAGGCTGGCAGTGACTGCATAAAGGTATTTGTACAGACTAAATAATGCCATGCCCTGTGGCTGGTCATTCCATGTGGCAGTGGGCATCTGTGCTGGACAGAGACAGACGAAACTATTTCACCTGAGTTTTGTAAATGATGTTTATAAAATCAGCACTCTGTCTGGCCTTGCATTCTATAGACATATCAGTATAATATACACAGAGAAGGAAAATGGCATAAGGGAACTTCCTCATTCCCCACACATCTGATCTTGTCTGCACTCAGATCTCAGATGTTTATTCTAGAGCTTTCACGTTAGCTATAAATTCTTCCTTTTACAGTAACTAATTGTTAAGTAGTGTCAGGTAATTTGCTCATTGCTATAATACTTTAAACACACGTCCCGAGTGTTGTATTGGAACATCATTTGGAAGCATGGTTTTAAGCTCGGCAGCACTGCAGTATACTTGCTGGCATGCAAGTTCTGTGATCTCCAGCATGGAAAAATAAACTTTAAAATTTAAGGAGAAAACCAACACCTTTGCGGCAGTGTCGGCAGCGGCCATGCTCTTGCTCTCGCATTGCCTTCCTCGCAGGAGTGACAGCGTAGCTTTTGAGTGTCCTGTCCACCCCAGGAGACCATGGTGCTGAAGGCCAGACCCATGTCTCAGTTTCAGTCCAGATACCCCTGGACACGTGGTGGCTCTCAGGTGGCCCTTCGCATCTGTGAGGCTCAGAGCCTAACTTCCTCACATGGCCATGCGAGCAGTCCTGTGAGATTCAGCACTTGCACTTTGTACGGAGGAGGCAAGAATTACTTAGATCTTGAGTCATCTACCCAGCATCCGTACTATAATTGCTGGCTACACAAAGCAGACCCAGGTAGGAATTTCATCTTCCTGAATCTTCTCTTGCTGTGCCTGCAGAATCCTCAGAGCCACATATTTTTTATTCAGTCATAACAGTCAGTGGAATGAAGACAGCAGCTCCCCTTTAGGAAGGCCCACAGCTAGCCCCATCCTTCTGGCCTGAGAGAGCTTCCCAGAAGGACCCAGGGACTCAGACACGCAGTGTATAAAGGCTGCAGGATTGCAGCTTAGTGAAGTTTATGCTCTGGGCAAGGGCCAGGAGTTAGCCTTTACCAAATATTAATTTAATGGTGAATACTACAAACTATAGAATGATGCTGATCCTTCTTCAAACAGAAATGGTGTGGACCATTCCCAGCAGCCGAGGTAGAGTGGATGTGTTGGCTGAAGACTGCACGTTTCCTTCCTGCTAGCTTTGCTGATTGTTTACTGTTCCTGCTCTCTGGGGATGCTTCCCTTTAACACTTTCTGTGAGTGCCTGCTACTGCTCACTGATAGACCAAACTGTGTCCTGACGATTAGCCACCTTTCTTTGTACACGCTGCTTAGAAGAAATAGGGGTCATGCTTGCTACCGGTACCACTAAGGCCCCTGTAGTAAAACCTGAGCCACGCACAGATCCCTATGTAGGCATCAGCGTGGATGTCCTTACCCACCCTACTGAAGGGCTGTGCCTAACTCGTGCTTTGGCACACTGGTCGCTCTCTGGATGGAAGAGCAATGCATTGTGGGTATTCCTTTATCTGTCTACCTCCCCTACCTTAGTCTTGGAGTCAGCAGCGTTTCTTCCTTCTGCATCAGCACTTAGCTCAGACTCTGCACACGGAGTGAATGGGGAAAAGAAAGAAAACCCAGAAGGATGTGACTGGGAGGAGCTGTGGTGGAGGAGGAGAAGGTTTCTTACAGGAACAGGGGAAGCATAAGCAGGGGCAGAGGCAGAGCCGTTTGCAAGAGTACAGAGTGGACTCAGCCACACAGTGCTGGGTCGTGTGAGAAGAGAGGGGGAGGGAGAGCAAGAGAGGGTGAAAACCATCTGCCCACGCACACCTGCGTGCACACGGCACACGCACGTCCACACGCATGCACAGTTACAGAGTTACAAGCACAGGAAGCAGAAGAGCTTGCCAGTCCACACCCTTGAGATTTCTCCCAAGCATTTTACAGTGCACACGCCATACAGCTGGACAGGGGAGCCGTGGGGGCCCTCTGTGGAAGGTGCCCCTCACCTTAACCCGTGCTGTTGGTTCTCGCAGCTGCACAGCAGACTTTCCAAGTGGTGCCAAAGTTAGTCGTGTGCTGGCAGCATTGCCAGTGAGCATAGGAGAAGGCATGCTCGTCAGACAATTGTGAACTGGCAGAAAACGCTCTGCTAGGCCTCTTGAGTTAAGGCAGACTCAGCTGTGACAGGCACGCTTTGCAAGTATCTTCCTTGAGCCAGTTTTTAATCCTTGCACTATGAGGTGTGATGTCTTCGATAGCTCCTTGTATAAGAGGGTGCTATTCTGAAGGATTTAGTATTGTTCATGAAAGGCTGCATCCAGGCTGGAACTCATAAAGCCACACCTTTTCTGCCCCACGAGTTACCGCGTGTGTTAGCCTGTGGTGATGTGGTGGTTTTGTTCTCCATCCCACCAGCGCTGGGCCTCGCCACTGGGTTCGTTTCATTGCCTGCTTTGTTGGTGGGCCACTGTTTGCCAGTTCCCTGGTAATGAGCTGTGGCCACCAACCTTGCTTAGAAAAGTGCGTGTTTCTTCCTAACTCTCATTTGGCTCAACATCAAAGCTGAGCAAAGGTTACTGACAATGGCTTGGACCTTTTCAGTATGCAAATTTGTAGTGGCACAAATGATTTTATATCAGCACAAAAGAGTTCTTAACTATTCCTTTTATCACTGTCTGTTCAATATGTTAAGCTGTAAGACAGAGTAGTTTAATTTACATAAATTACTCAGAGCTTGAAGAGTGTGTTAAAATACTGGATTCCAAAGAGCAGGCTCCCCTGGGAGTCTGGGGGTTCTGTGTCCTCTGTGAACATAAAGCTATGACTCAAAGCACAGGACATTCTGCCAAGTAGCTGTACGGATCTACTGCACTTAAAGAGGCATGGTGGTTATACTTTAAGTGAATGAGCAAAAATGTGGTTTTCTTTGATATGTACAAATAATTCAATCACTACAAAATTATGCCGACAGTTAGTGATAAGCAATGCAAAGCAAAACAAAGTAAAATGTAAAGGAACAGGTGTGTGTTCAGGTCAGGTTCACCTTCTCTGCCAGTTAAACAATTAGAAGGCGGGAAAATGTTGGGCTTGACAGGTATCAGGGAAGAAATGTCGAGCACGGCAGACGATCAGCAGTCAAAGAAAGGCTTCAGGCAGAGGTGAAGAAGCACATACACAGTAGGCACACAGAAAAACAAAAGAAGACTCCCCCCCAAGCGGAGGGGACACTCGGGAACCAAAACTTTGGTGTCTTCTCCAGGGTTGTCCTCTGCAGGGTCTTCCTGTCCTAATCTAGGGTGGTTTTAGTTTGTAGAATGACAGGGTGGCTGCTTGGCCCAAAACTGTTGTGTGGCAAGCCTTCAGCTGGCCTTGGACTTGGTGAGCCAATCCACCCGGGGGGCTCTGCTTGCAGAAGAAGAAAGTCCATAAGGCCTTTGTTTTAAGTTGCCAGACTTTGTCTCAGGCGAGGAGGGCGAGGGAGAGGCCAGCCATCTTGGAAGCTCACCATCTTTATTTCCTGGTCATGTTCCCTGTCTTTATCTGACAACCTGCTAGAGGTCTGTTCAATTCCTTCAATTCCTACTCCTCAGCCAGCTGCTGAATAAAGCCATCGAGAGAAACATTTTTAGGAAATGGGGTATTTGTAATACTGTTTGTGATTAATGGTAATCACATACTGCTAGTGGTTTCCTTTCTCTCTCTCTCTCTCTCTCTCTCTCTCTCTCTCTCTCTCTCTCTCTCTCTCTCTCTCTCTCTCTCTCTCGTGTGTGTGTGTGTGTGTGTGTGTGTGTGTTACAGGGATTTTTCCGTAGTCCCTGGAGTATGCTCAGAGAGTAATCTACCATTGAGTTACCATCTACCATCCTAGTTCTGTTGAATTTTCTAAGTGTTGTCAGAGCTATTTATAACATAAATCTGATCATTTTTAAAGAAATGATCACACACACACAAAAAAAAGGCAGAGGGAATTTAGAACTCAGGTCAAAGCCAGGCATAGTGGCTCATTCTTATAATCCAAGCTCTTAGAAGGTTGAGGTGGAAAATTTGTCCAATTTTAAGGTCAGTTGGGCCACCCTGGACTGCAGTAAAAGACCATGCCTCAAAAAACAGACAAAATGAACAAACCCCAGAAGAGCCCTTAGGAGTGTTGCTCGTACTTCGTGGTTGTAACTTCCGCACACCTACCTGGCGGGCAGTCCTGCCTAGTCCCACACGTGAAGGTGAAGGTTTGTCGGTGTCACTTGCACGTGAGCCTGTCTGCCTGCTTAAAGCCTGGTTGTCCGTGTGCACTCATGTGTGGCTGTTCCTTTTCAGATGATGCAGTCTCTCAAGGCTCTGATTGAGAATGCGGATGCTGTGTATGAGAAGATTGTACATTGCCAGAAGGCAGGTGAGTGCCATTCTTTAATACAGAGTGAAACCCATCATCGTTCTCCCTCAAAAGTATATTCTCATTTTGATACTCTGTCAAGAAAACAAATAACACAATCGTCTTTCCATGGCTAAACACTAACTCAGTGGTTCTTAACTGCAGATAATGGATTCACCTGGAGAGTGATTTCAACATCAACACTGGTTGAAAGTGTTGTAGGAGGGAGGTTCAGCTGTGCAGCTGATCCAAGCATGATGGTTTACATGTAACCCCAGCACTTGGACTCTGGAATAGGAGGGCGCTGAGGTGAAGGCCAATCTGGGCCTTGTCTCCAGAATCAAAACTCTCTCGGCATTTCTAACATGAAGCTATGATTGACAGCCCATATTAATCTCTTCCTCAGTCCTGTGCTGGTAAACCTGCCAGGTTCCTGTGAGCTTCTGTGTGAGGGGGACTGGAGCAAAGGCATGGTTTTTACAAAGGACTGGCCGCCTTTACAGCTGCTTGGTGTGTCTGCATTTTCAGGTGTCGCTAGACTAGTGCATTGTGCTATAAAATCCTGCTTATGTGAAGAGCCTCTTTAGACAATGGGGTTGTGTTGCAGTGCACTCCTTATAAACATAAAATGCCACATAGTGACAGTGCACTGAACTCGCCGTCCTGCTAAGCAGCAAGATTTAAAGAAGCACAGTGCCTGCAGAGCATAAGCTCTTGTCCCACGAGCACACAGCTGCTGGTTACAGCTTACAGCTGCTGCTGCCTCGCCTTGTGAGAGAATAACATCGAAACTTCAACTGTATATCCCTTCCACTCTCAGTCCATGATCAGGTTAAAAAAATCAGAAGTTTGAGCCCTCTAAATCAGGGACCACCTGTAGATATTTGTAGTTGTAATACTTGTAAAGTGTGTTGTGTTGTGATTTAAAAACACACACACACACACACACACACACACACACACACACACGCAGCGTTTTCAGTTCTCCAAGTTCAAGTATGGGATTGGGAGGTTCAGACATGAAGACAGTGCATGTTTTAAGTAAGGCTGACCTTGCTTTCTGGGGTTTCTTTAAAATAAAGAGAATTTACAGTTGCTGTGCTTTTTAAAGGTTACTTTTTGTTTCAGAAGTGAATTAAAGTAGATTGAAAATAAAGGCATGTGTGAAAGTCTTTGGTATTTATTGGATGAATATTCATATTTGTGACTAATCAACAACTCCCAATCCACATTTTTTGTTAGTAAAATACTGTTAGCAAAATGTTTTATTTCTAGTTCTTTGCAAGCTGGTCTCCCTACAGTATTCATCCAAATGCCATTTTGGCATGTCATTATCCTACCCAGAAACTTGCATTAGATTATCAGGGTGTGTGGATGCAAACCTCATCTCCTCCCTCATAAACCAGGCCATCAACCAAGCCTCCCACCGTTTTGCCAATATTATATAAGAGTCATCCTATACCATCTGCTCCTACATTTAATAAATATGTTTGAACTTCTACATGCATAAGGCTCTTGGTAGCTCTTACATATCAAAATGGGAAGATATGTGAGTCTAGTGTTATCCTTGTAGAATCCTAAGTCATGCAGAAGATGTGAAAGTGGTTGAAGCGTTGGGTACTTGGAGCAGTGGTTCTCCGCCTTCCTAATGCCGCCGCCCTTTAATACAGCGCCTCACGTTGTGGTGACCCCCAGCCTTAAAGTTTTTCTGTTGCGCCTTCATAACTGTAATACTTTTGGAGATGGAGGCTTGCCAACGGGGTTATGGCCCACAGGTTGAGAATCTGCCGTAGTGTGTTGGTCAGCACTCAGCTCACCCGTGAAGTCACACGGACCCCTGATGAGTAGCGAAACAGGGGCTCCGCTGAGCTGAAATGTGGACAGCTGTGTGCTGAGAGTTTGGAAAGGCAGAGCCAGCTGGAGCTCTTGCAACCTCGAGAAGGTGTTTGTGAAGAAGGAAGGAAGTGCCCTTCCCCTGCATACAGCCCCCCCCCCCACTCCCCGCCACCCCCACCCCGCCTTCCCTGCATGCTGTGCTCTCCCATCGTCTCACAGGCTTTCCCTCCAGTGAGACTCTCCATGGCCCTCTGCCAGCTTGTAGTACTTTGAAGATTGCCCACTCTCTCTGAAGACCTCTCATGGTTCTAGGGTTTATGTTCCTAAAGCATTCTGTTCAGTCCCTCAGCCCACTTACTCCCTTCAGATGGTAGAAGTCACTTGTGGGTTTTATTGATGTGTTCCATCTTCTAAATGGGACAGCTTCCTACAGCACCAAGATTGTGTAGTGTCACACTCTGCATCCTGCCCAGGACATGTGTTCTAACACTCTGTGCAGTGCGGCATGAATATTAACTAAAAAATGGGATTTGACTTTTGTTTAGTATTCTGTTAAACATGGTATTTTGAATTTTGTGGAATTTTAAATGAACTGTTTATTAACGCAACTATTTAGTTGTGTCATTTTTGCAAATTCACTGGTTTGTGAAATTTGGTAACTTCTTCCGAAATGGGCTTGTGTTGTTCAGCTTGATTTTGATAAGGAAATGCGTGCTGAATTCAGCAGTACCCTGGTGAGAGGTGGAAGGTGACCACTGTGTTAGGTCCAGGTAGGCCCTGGGCATAAAGCTACGAAGAGACAAAGC
Source organism: Cricetiscus sungorus (assembly GCA_030556225.1). NCBI lineage: Eukaryota > Metazoa > Chordata > Mammalia > Rodentia > Cricetidae > Cricetiscus > Cricetiscus sungorus. The sequence goes on from JANBXA010000641.1 coordinate 30,392,533, forward strand.
AGAATCACCTTTGGGTGGACAGTTACCCTCGCCACCCTGCAGGAATCCTTAGAGCCTTGGTCTTTCGTTTCTCCTGTATACAGTTATTAGTCATATGAAGTCAGACTTACTCATTTGTGTTGAGTTCAAAGGCATCTGTGTAAGATTAGAAGTAATTGTCACTTCACTTGCAGTCTTGGAAAGGAAGTTACAGGTCGCCAAATGTCAGAAGACAGAACGAGAAGTATTTCTAGCTTTTAAACACAAATTTGCATTCTTACCAGATAACATTTCATGTAAACAATTTGGCAGAAATAGGAATCCTAGCCCAGTCACTTCTGAGAAGTGTGAGCTCTAGCAGATTTTGAGGGACAGCAATGTGTGTCACTGGTGTTTAGTGGACAGGGAGTTGGGCAGGCAGGGTTTGCTCCCCAATGAAGAACTCCAGCTGTTACAAGCTGGCAGTCTACAGAGGCCAGACCCATACGGGGCAGAAGGACAGAAGGACAAGCCACGGAACAGCACTGATAGTGGCAAGGCTTCTCTCTCTATTTACTGTTTCAGGAGAAACTGGCGACAGAGAATATGGGGGGAGGTAAGGAACGCTGTAGTAAGAAAACTCTGTGCGTGGGACTGTGAAGGACTCAGTAAAAGATGTTAAAACACATGCCCACTTAAAGGGCGGGCAGTTAGCAGATGGAAACTGGGAGGTGAGGGACGGAACGCTTGATTTCAGGAAGGGAGCAGGCCCATTTCCTACTACCCTATCTCTTTCTCTCATCCGATGTCCAAAGCCATAGCCACCTTTGACTGGTGGGTCTCTGCTCATCGCTTGCTTCTTGAAGGTCAGGGAAGTGAACTAGGAGGAAACACTTGTTTTTATCAGGTCATCTGAAGTGGGAAATTGTCTCTGGAGGAGACTAAATTATGTATTTCCTGTTAGAGAATTAACACCTTTGGTTAATATCTATCCCCTCTTGAAACCTCATTAAAATGACCACAGGGGCTTTTTTTTTAGTGGGTGGGGGCAAATATCCATAAAGGCAAAGAAAACAGGAACAGCAAATTTCAGAAACTGAAATCAGCTGAACAAGTGACAGTGGCCAGAGGAGTGACAATCACTGCCCGCTGCCCAGGAGAGCTGCCTGCTGGACGCTGGCATGGCGGCAGTAGTGGTGGATGGGGTCTAACAGGCCATTTCATTCACACTGCAGGCCAGCCTTCGTATGCGGACGGATGCTCCAAGGGCTCCCACGTAGCCCTCCCGGAGAGTGAACCTCGCTAGTGGAGCTTCTTTTATAACGAGTCCTACATAGCTCTGCTATCTTAAATATGTTTTCAGACTCTTATTTTGAAGTTTTAGGCTGATGGCTGAGTCATCTTGATGCACTTGTGTAGCAAGGCTGTGATGTAATACAAGGCTATGATTTAAGACAGCGATTGCCCCGGGCCTCAGTTTGGAGACCCTGTTACGTGTGAACTCATGTCCCACTTGCTGTACGTTCATGTCCTTCCCTCTTTGGTAGATGTTAATAATTTTAATTTTCTCCTTTTATTCAGCTATCATTCCCTACTGCTCATTCATACTAGGTCTTCAACCTCCCATTTGTATACTAATGCTATTCTTTCTGTTTGCTGCTTCTATTCTACTGAACAGTTGGCATCCACCCTGTGGCTAACATGGATAGACTTGTCTCACCTAAAGCGATTGAGGGCCTAGCACTCTTCTGTGTGGGGAGGATAAGCAGTCCTAGATGGACCTGCCTGGTGTGGATTCCAACCAGAAGCCTCTGTTTTTATTGTTGGCAAGCTCCTTGGAGCTCGCAGTATTCCTGGGAGCTCGTCACCATCATCACATGGTACTGTCACATCTTTGTTTAGCCCAGCACAGAAAACTGCAAGTCATCAGGAAGGGCTCCTGCTAACATCAGTCCACTAGTGTTCTGTCTACAAAGATTTGCACAAGGAACAGGGGCTCTGACTTTTGCTTTCTGGTGTCTGAATGCTTCTCAGCTCTGTCTTAGAGAAGTAAAACCCACCCTCGGGGTTCCCTTATGCCCTGTGTGCAGAGACTTGTCCTGGCTTAGTCACTTGACCTTTCTCTGCCTTGCTTCATTTACTCTTGGTGGCATGCACGTCCCTGATAACAGCTTAGGTGCAATGGCCTGAGATTAACTGCATGAGCAGTGTGTCAGAATGACTGGAATTAAGATACTTACAAATATTAACAGTCATTTCACACAGTGCTGCAGGATATGTAAATTACAGCACATCTGCATGAACTTTGAAAGAAAGGGAATGGTTTCTTAACTCTTCACCTATGAAGGTGAAGCGCATCCCTTCGATGACAAGGCCTTAGAGGCTATGTCAAACATGGGGACCTCCTTGGAAAACCTAGTATGTGTCTTCATCCCTGAAATGAGGTAAATGACTGTCAATGTAACCTTTCTCTTACAGACTCACTAGGCCATCTCTGAGACATCTGCCAACTGACTAGTGACCATTGATGAAAGCTTTGGGAAGCCAAGGGGTAGCCAGGCCAGCAGCATACCTTGCCCCCTTCTGTCACCGCACGGTGTCCCCAGCTCCTGGTATATCCACTACACTGGTCAGACCTAGTCAGACCTCCTGGAGACATAGTCCTTCCAAAGCACCTCTGTACGAACTATTGTGAGCACACACACTGCAGTTTGAGAACTTCTCTTTCCAGACAAAAGCAGAACAGAGATGCAGGTGCATCCTTGCCCCCATGCCTTGTCCCTCTGCCCTTACAGGTTCAGGGACAGCTCAGAAGCAGACATGGACTATCTGGGTGACTGAGTAATAGGTAACTTACCTTCCAGAACACTGACTCCTTTTTTGTGTGTGATGCATTTTTAACATTTATTTTTATTTATTTATTTATTTTATATTCCAATTATAGTTCCCCATCCCTCCTCTCCTCCTGCTCCCCTTCCTCACCTCCCATCTGCTCCTTGGAGATGGTAAGGCCTCCCCTAGGAAATCTACTAAGTCTGTCCCATCATCTCGTTGAGGCAGGACCAGGGCACCTCTCCACCTCACACCCCTGTGTCTAGGCTGAGCAAGGCATCTCTCCATATAGAATGGGCTCCACTAAGTCAGTTTGTGCATTAGTGTTAGAGCTTGGACCCACTGACAGTGGCCTCATATATTGTCCCAGTCTCACCATTGTCACCTATATTCAGGGAGTCTAGTTCAGTCTTATACAGGTTCCCCATTTGTCAGACCTGAGTCAGTGATCTCTCGCTAGCTCAGGTCAGCTGATTCCGTGGGTTTCCCCATCGTGGTCTTGATTCCTTTGTTCATATTATGGCTCCTCCCTCACTTCAACTGTACTCCAGGAGCTTGGCCCAATGATTAGTTATGGGTTTCTGCATCTGCTTCCATCTGTTTGTGGAAGAGGATTCTAACTTCTCTGGGTTGTGGATTGTAGGCTGGGTATCTTTTCCTTTATGTCTGGTGTCCACTTATGAGTGAGTAATTCTATATTTGTCTTTCTGGTTCTGGGTTACCTCACTCAGGATTTTTTTTTGTTATTGTTGTTTTTGTTTTTTGTTTGTTTGTTTTTTTCCTAGTTCTGTCCATTTGCCTGCAAATTTTAGGATGTCATTGTTTCTTATCATTGAATAGTACTCCATTGTGTAAATATACCACATTTTCTTTATCCATTCTTCAGCTGAGGGACATCTAGGTTGTTTCCAAGATCTGGCTATTATGAATAATGCTGCTATGAATGTAGTTGAGCAAATGTCCTTGTGGTGTGAGTGTGCCTCCTTTTGGTATGTAACATTTTTTCCTTTGCCACAAAGGAGAGGGAGGTTTGGGGTGGCGCTTGACCCTCCTGGGGCATATACCCTGCGCTCCAAAGCTGTGAACACAATTCAGACACAACCCAGAATCACTTGGGAGCTTGTCTGCATCAGTCTGGCCTGTGGGCATGTTTCTTAGGAATTGTCTTTATTCCAAATTAGCTTATGTGACATCACCCACTGTGGGTGGCAGCATTCCCTGGGTCTGAGTCCTGAACTGTGTAACAGTAGAGAAGGCCAGATGGGCACTAGACAGACATACATTTATCTCTCTGCTGTCACCGGAGCTGTGGTGGGACTGGCCACTTCAAGCTCCTGTCCCCCCTCCTTGCAGTGACTCAGTGAAACCTGGAACACATAAATCCTTTCTCCCCTAAGCTGCTTTGTCCACACATTTTATCACAGGAGCGGAAAGGAAGCCAGGGCAATTCTGAAAGCTCAGCGGCATCCTTACACTGATCGCCAAGCTCACTCTACTTGGCCAACTTCTATAATAATCATTAACCTAGCGTATCTTAGAATTACTTGTATTCATAGACAGTGTCTGTTTTCTTTCATCTAAGGTATGAAGGCCTCAGGCTTGGGCATCTGTTTATTCATAGCACACTCCAGACACCACCAACAGTGCCTGGGAGAACTTGCACAGAGCAGTAGCCTGTGTGACAGACAGATGAGGCCTGAATGCAGGCACGGGGCTTTCTACTGAACTCGTAAGGCAGCAAACGTGGCTATTTGACACATTGAACAGTTTCTGTGTGGCTCATACTGCAGTCTAAAGGTTGGGCTGATAGTATTTACTAACACACTGCTTAGGGGTAGCAGGATAAAAAGGGAGATGAGTATGACTTGCGTTCTTTGTCCCATCCTTGAGAGATGGAGCTGCTGTTTAGCCTGTGAGAGAGCTGGGCAGACCTGCTTAGGGCTCAGTCCCATGTGTCATGCCCGGCTGACTTCCCAGTGCAGGGTTGAGAGGAGAGGTCTAGACTGGGAGTTGTGAATTTGGAAACCATAAATGCAAACATGTGATGGGAGATGTTATTTTGTAAAAAATGTTTCTCATACTGGTTAATGAATAAAGCCCTGTTGGCCAATGGGAAAGCAAGATAGGCGGGACTAGGAGACTAGGAGGAAAGAGGAAGGAGTAAGGAGGAGTCAACATGGAGAGCCCGGATAGGTAGCACGCCAGCTGCTCTGACCGGTAAGATGAGCCACGTGGAAATACTTAGAATGGTAGAAATGGGTTAATCATTAAGACAGAGCTAGCGTGTAACAAACTAGTACCTGGCCAACACCTTGTATCAAATTCAGAGTCTCTGAGTGTTATTTGGGGCTGGTGCGGCGGTGGGACCAGGCGGGCTGGCGGAAAACAACTAGCTACAAACATGACTGTTTGTGTTACCTGAGCCCCCAGGGTCTCTATGTAAGGAGCTACAGAATAAGTACAGGAGCTTGAGGTGCAGCAGGCTGAGCGTCCAGGTGAGTGCTGATCTGCAGCAAGGGTGCTGAGGCATGCTGATGGGGTGCCCTCCATCAGATCCACGCTGAGGAGACCTCAGCACCCTGCATATGCACATTGCAGTAGCTTGGTGAGGGCATCAGGGAAGCTGGTAACTGTCTCGTGGCTGGCCTGTGTAAGCTGGGTTCAAAGCTAGGAAAGCCATATGGGAAGTTTCAGAATTGTAAAATATATATATGTGTGTGTGTGTGTGTGTGTGTGTGTGTGTGTGTGTGTGTGTGTATGTGTATATATGTGTGTATATATATATATATATATATATATATATAGAGAGAGAGAGAGAGAGAGAGAGAGAGACAACAATTCTATTTTTAGAGTCTCTGTACAGATATGATTATATACTTAGCAAAGTCTTCTTTGTAATGTTGACCTGCTAAGGTACATTATACATCTGTATAATGAATATTAGATATTATAATATGTATATATGTATATACATATATGTGTAAAATATGCACATACTGATTTTATAAAAATGTGTAGTATTTACAGTACTTATTTTGTAAGATGGGGCTAGAAGAACAGAGCCTATATCTGTGGTACCTCCTCTCTGGTTCCTCAGAGGTAACAGCTCTGTTGGGGAGGGACTTGAAAATGGAAAAAGAAAAATACCTTTTGTGTATTGGTTTGTAGGTTTATGCTTTTTAACTTGTTGAATCATATTATCTGCGCAGAGCTAAATAAAATGTAAGAGAATTACAGTGATGTGGTGGGTTCTGCATGGTGTGGCTATATCTATATAGCTATATTGATATATATAGATGTAAACAAACCTTGGGTTTTGCTAATGCTAGGTAAGTAGTCTATGCTCTTGCCAAAGTGTGGAGGGGGGCAAGGAAGCCTCACTTAATAACTGGTGAGGTGGCCCCTGCGTTTCCCTGTGACAGGACAGGGGGAGCATCTTGCCTAGCTTGGTGTTTCTTCTATTAACCAAGTGAATCACATGTCTGCTCCTGGCAGTTAAATTCCACAAAGCATCAAGTTACGCAACTTCACTCACCTAGATTTACCCAGATGGGAGATGCTGGCAGAGGGAGGGAGCCGCATCTAATTCATTCACAAATTGCACTGCTGTGGGTTCGGCATCACGGGGATCTTGACATCCATCTGGTTTCAGGGCTATATTTAAGAAACCCGCTTTATCTATTCTGTCTCATGTGGAATGAGATTTAACAGTTCAACATCCATCCTAAAATAATTGGGCTTTTGTTGATGCCAAGACTGCTTTGGGAAGATGTCCAAGAAAAGGAGCCTACTGACTGGAGCTGTTGGGAAGTAACGGGGTGTCCCACGCCCCACAGGATGAAGATGAAATGGCCCTGTGCTCGCAGCATGCCCACGCCTGACCTCACCCCGACATGCACAGCGTCCTTGACCACGGCTGTCTATTAAAATGGACGGTGTGTGAACTTGTCAGACATGAGCAGAGGAGGGCGTGTGTGCTCAGGCAGTGGGGTTTTGTGCTTTTAATAGGGCCAAGGAGTTGACCCCACTTAGTCGTAAATGTCTCTGCCTTTTAGATTCCACCTTCCAGGAGACAGCCCACTTTACCTAATTTGACAAATTGGAAATAAAATTATGTGGTCTAGTTAAGTTTTGACATTGAAAACTTTGTACTCTTTGATTTCAGTTTCCATCTTCTGAAACACACACACAGATAGATACTCTTGTGTTGTTTGATAGAACATTTTAGAACAGACAGTGAAGTACATTGTCAGCTGAAAACTAATTGTTAGTATGGTTACTGCATTTCCATCAGCAATTACTGGAATCCACAGATATAGAACCCATGGAAGCAAAAACCTACTATTCTTAATTGAACAACTTAAAATCGCCTAAATAGTTTAAAAGGCAGAATAAAACTAATCTTTAAGTACACCATTTTAAGATCAGTGTCTTTCTGAGTATTTTTTATAAAGTTTGGCCACATGTTGTGTACTGTACCTCCTACATTTCAAATTTATAGAAGGAACCATAACCACTGTATTTGAAAGGTCACCTGTTTTGTATTTGATTATGAAAAATGGCTCTGATTTTACTGGGATGAGGAGAAGATGCCCTGCGTCTCACTTGGCCTCATCTGCTTTCACAACAAGAATTGCCTCTTTATGTTTCTATTTAGTATATATATGCACTTACATGTATATTCAGTGTGTTTCTATCAAGTATATATGCACTTATATGTATATTCAGCATGCTTTACATGTAGGAACGACTAAGGCTTTATTTAGTGTTTTTTGTGATGAGAATTACAAAACAACAGAAAATTTCTCTTCAGTATACTCTAGTATAGTTGTGTGTACTATATTCTGAGTTGGTTTAATTAGATCATTTGAAAATTGTATACCCATTTATTAGTTTTGACTAAACATGGCAGTCTACCAGTGTTACCTCGACTTTTGTCATTAAATGTGAAGCTCCTGAAACTTTCCCTTAAAATGTTTAAATTACACAGTATTTTGAAGTAATATCTAGATAATTATTTGAAACAAATACCTGTATAAATCCAAATCTCCAATGTGGCTCAGAGGTTAGGAGCCCTGACTGCTTTTCCAGAGGCCTTGAATTCAATTCCCAGCAACCACATGGTGGCTCTCAACCATATGTAATGAGATCCCTCCTCTGGCCTGCAGACATGCATGCAGATGGAACCCTGTATACATAACAAATTAATACATCTTTTAAAAAGATACAAGAAATAGACCTAGTTCCTGAGAAGAAAAGGGCAGTGTCCTGTTCGCCCGTGATTGTTCACCTGGTTTCTGTTTCTGAACTTGAAGATTCCATCCGCGCATCCGCGGCAGGGTGCCTATGACTGTCTCCACGGCAGCAACAGCAGCCATCTCCCTTAGTCTCCACACTGTGCTCTCGAGAATGCCAAGACCCCACAGGCTCGCACACATGGTTCAGAGCTTCTCAATACTCATATTGCAGAGGTCTATCACAGACAGAATCTCCTCAGTAAAGGAAGTTCCAGTTGTTTTCACTCTCTCTGTTTTCTTATCTCTACTCCTGTGAAAACTACTTAGCTTTCAGGCTGGGAGACCCCGTGTTTCAGCTCCTAACGCTGCAGATGAGGGGCAGGCCCCACAAAGTCCTCTTGCTATGTATGCATCTGCCCACAATGACAGCTCAGAGGTGTCTGCTGATGGAGTGTCATCAGCGGGTTCTGGTCTTCTTACCCCAGAAGAGGCAACTTTGGGTACTTCTTCCTCTCCCCGCCCTGTAAAGGTCTGTAAAGACTCTACTACACAGACTGTATTAAACCCCACTACCACTGTGTACCACAGTTGAGGGGCAGTCACTAAACCCCTGCAGTCCAAACCCACAGGACAAGATACAGTGGTAATGGCTGGGCATGTCTGAGCACAAAGGGTATTCTCATGCACTGGGGTTCCTAGCATAGCTAATAGGAAGGTGAGGGTAAGAACTCCCTTCCACCAGCTGCCGGAGAGCAGCCAGCAGAGTAGCCAAGATTGTTTCTGAACAGTGATGCAAACTGAGGCCAGGGAGCCAGCCTGCAGGCAGTCATCCCTGAGCTGTGCCGCCTGCTCCCCCCGCCCCGTGTCCCAGGCTCTGGATGGCCTGCTGCCTGCTGATGGGAAGGGTTTTACATGATTACTTGTGTGAAAATCAGAGGATGCTCTTCTTAGTGTGGTGGTTTGAAAGAAAATGACCCCCAAAGGGAGTGAGACTATTAGGAGGTGTGGCCTCGTTGGAGGAAGTGTGGCGCTGCAGGCTTTGAGGTCTCCTGTGTGCTCAAGCCATGCCCAGTGAAACAGTTCACTTCCTGTTGCTTGCAAGTCTAAGTATAGGACACTTGGCTCCTTCCCCAGCACCGAGTCTGCCTGCATGCCACCATGTCCCACCATGATGATAACGTACTAATCATATGAAAATGTGAACTTTGTAAACGTTGCCATTGTCATGGTGTCTCCTCACAGCAATAAAAACCCTCACTGAGGCGCTTAAGTTTTCAGAAATGTAAATTTGTGTGATTACTTTTAGTTTATTTTATAAGAATAAAATAATTAGAGACAACTGCTATTGCAATTTATCTTATTAAGTTTTAGACTGTGCACATGGACTTCCTTATCTTTAGTATGACATGTTTCCTAGTACAAACGTCCTACGTTGGTATTACACATACACATATTTTGGCTGATTCCAAGCAAAGCATTGGTATGTATTCTTGTGTCACCATTTTAATGCTGTTAGCATGATGGCTATGTGATACCTAAAAATGGCCATTGTGTTCTTTAGCAAAATTATGAGTAGTTGTGCTGATTGCTTAAGCAAAAGTTTCCGTTCTTAATTTGCACACATGCACCTACAAATCTGTTTTTGCAAACTAGTTGGGATGTTTAAGTATTGAGTTTTGGTATAATCATGCTTACTGGTGGTATGTGATCAGTGAATGCTATTTGCCGACCATATGTTTTCATTTTAACAATCAAAGAATTACTCTCATTATCCAAACTGGTGATATCTTTTGTCTTGAATATTATTGTCTTTAATACTGATTGACAGAAACAGGAAAGTGCTCTAAAAATCCCACATGGCAGATAGTTCCCTTTTTCTTCTTGAAGTAAGTGTTCCTCATTAAGTTTCATGTTAGAATCTTTTAAGGAAGTGTGAATTTAAATTAATGTCTGTGTGAGGTAGGCACTGACTAGAAAGGAAGATGGAGGTTCCCCCCTCCCCCCTCCCTTCCCTTGAAGGGCACAGTTGACGGTCTTGTAGTTCCTAGATCTTCACAGGTTGTCACTCAGCCTGCTTTCAGTGTGTGCTCACTATACACATTCTCCAGGCGGTTCCACATTCTTACTCTCTGTCTAGCTGTCCTCCAAAAAATACCTCGCCATGCCTTCTTGCTTAGAAGCAACCCCTCACGGTTGCTAAAAATGCCTATGACTGCACCCATCCCCAACTCCTAACCCTAATCTTCCAGGGCAGAAAGTCTGCATTTTAGGTGCAGTGGGTGATGAGGTTTGAGATCCTGTCCCTGATGCATGCGCTTTTCAGTGAGGTCTGTCCCCATCCTCCCTGACAAGCTATCCAAAGCCCCACACCCACAGCCACACGCTCTGTAAAGTTTCTGAGTGACTGCGCCTACAGCCGCCTGCCTGCTCATCAGCCACAGACCCCTCCCCATCAGGGCCCTCCCTCGCCATGCATCCCCATGCCCTTTCACTTCCCCAATTAAACAATGGGGACTTTTAAAGCAGATCTGGGGCAGGCCTTAAGACTCAGGGTTAACGTGTTTGTTTGTTTGATCCTTACCGGCCACTGTAGAGCTCTCTCTACCTGTTAAACAGAATTACGTTTTACAAGGAGAAGGGGCTGTTTTTAAGTTTCTTAATGAGATAGGACATTTTTCACTGGGGTAGTTCTTTGCTGTAAATGTTTGGAAATAGGAAGGAGTTTACTTAACATCTAACCCAAATAAGTCCTTTATGTCTACTATGGAACAGTGACCTTAGAAGCCCCCTTACCCCCCGTGCCTTGCTAGAATAATTCCTGGTAAGTTATTGCCAAGGTGTGTATGTGTGTGTGGTGTGTGTGTGCGTGTGTGTTTGTGTGTGTGTGTGTGTGTGTGTGTGTGTGTGAGTGTGTATGTGTGAATGTGTGTGTGGTGAATGTGTGTGTGTGTGAGAGAGAGAGAGAGAGAGACAGAGACAGAGAGAGTATTGTGTGGTGTGTGTGTGCACATTCATGTAGATGTGTGCCTATATGAGTTTAGAGGACAGAAGTCACCTCCAGTCCCTTACCCACCATTCACTTGTTTTTTCGACAGTGTCACTTACTGCTCTGGAGATTGTCAATTAGAAAACTCTAGCTTGCCAGCTAGTCCCAGGAATCCCCCTGTCTCCACTCCCCAGATACAGGATCACAAGCACACACCATCACACCTGGCTTTTGTGCACAACAGATCTGGAGATCACGTTTGGGTCTTTGCTTGCACAGTGTCTTAGGGTTTCTGTTGCTGTGAAGACACACCACAACCACACAAACTCCCTAGCTTTACGTCTGCTTGACACAAGCTAAATCTTGGAGAAGAGGGAGCCTTGATTGAGAAAATGTATTGGACTGTAGGCAAGCCCGCAGAGCATTTGCTTAGTTAGTGATTGGTAGGGGTGAACCTAGCCCATTGTGGGTGGAGCTACCCACCCTGGGCTGCTGGTCCTGGGTTCAACATGAAAGCAGACTGAACAACCCATAGGAAGTGAGCCAGTGAGCAGCACCCTCCATGACCTCTCTGTCAGCTCCTTCCTGCAGGGTCCTGCCCTGCTTGAGTTCCTGTCCTGACTTCCTTCAGTGACGGGTATGGTGTGGAAGTGTGAGACATCCCATCCTAACTAAGACAACACCCTACCCCAAGGCTCAGGAATCTTTATGGTAGAGAGGGCAGAGAGATTGTAAGAACCGATGTGATGGATAACATCAGGTAAATAACTTTTCCAGGCAGAGCAGGAAAGTTGCACTATGAACTTACAGTCGTTTAGACAACATGTACAGAACTTACACAAGCTCAAATCAGACAAAATCCCAGAAAGGAGTGGGGAAGGTGGGTGCAAAACCCTGCCACTAGTTGAGAAACTCTTGACATTTGATGCCTGTAGCAGGAGGGAAAGTCATGTAATGATGTGACCCTAATGTGGCAAATACACTCCAGGGTAGGTTCCAAGACCAGGAGGACTTGGGTGGCACAGACTGAGTTCAGCATTATGTGGTAGGGGGAAGGGAGCACAAAAGTGAGTGAGGAGGGAGGCGAGGGTGACTCTGGGAGGAGTTAGGGAGTGAATATTATCAAAATACAGATATAATATAAAATAACATTAACAAAAACATTATTTAAAATATAAATGAAAATTCTGTAGCAAGACTATTATAAGGGAGAGAGGTACATGTGTACAAACACACACATACACATGTACACACTGACACATATACAACACAAATATCCTTGGAGAAATAACTAGCCCTGGGAAGTCTTTCTCTGGATTTCTAGGATTCTTTTTCTGAAGGGAGGTATCGAAGGCCAGCTGGTTATAGAACGGTGTGGAAGCATTTTGAAAGGGTCTCATTAGCCAGGGACAGAATGATTGACCATAGGGGAATAAGCAAAGACAACCTGTGCGTTATAATGACTACACATGAAAGGACTCTTCCCTTATTGTTATGAAGATCCTTCTAGAGAAACTCTTGAAAGCCAATTGGAAATAGTCATTGGTTAAGTCAACTTTGAAAAGCTCCTTTAGTAAGTGTAATGTTGGAGGAGCATCTCCCCTTCCCGGTAGGTTTGATGTCTAACCTTGTGTTGACCTCTACTGATGGGAAGTGTGTGCCTTTGTGTCCAGTTCATCTCCTGTGCCAGTGCTGGGTCCTCAGTAGAGATGGAGTTACCTCCGAGACTCTAGATACCCGTGTCTGTCTTAGCTCCTTTTCTGCTGTTGGCAGCCTCTGCCTAAAATCAGCAGGCGGCGATGACCACCCGCAGGCCTGTGAGGGACATTCTCTGGCCTCTACGACACTCTCCATGTCTTGATGCTAGAGTCTCCCATGTTTTCTCTCCTCATACGCTTAAATGGACATGTTCACGTGCAGTTTGGAATTGGTACATACACTAGAAGACAAGTTCCCTGTCCATTACTTCTTACATGTTAGGGAGTAATAACCTCCGTCTGTCTGATTTCTTTCAGCCATGGAATTCCATGAACACTTGCACAGCATAGGCACTAAGGAGGGGCTGAAGGGACGGAAGCTGCAGAAGGCAGTGGAGAGCTTTACCTGGAATATCACCATCTTGAAGGTACGGTATTCCTCTTCCGTTGCTATGATAAAACGCCATGGCCAAGGCAACTTACAGAATTTATTTTGCTTACTATTCCAGAGGGATGAGTCCGTTATGGCAGGGACACAAGGTCATAAGCAGGCACGGTGGCCAGAGCCAGAGGCTGGGAGCTCATGTTCTGAACCACAAATGTGAAACAAAGAGCAGTCTGGAAGTAGGGCAAAGCTGTAAAGCGTCAAAAGTCACTCCCAGTGGCACATCCTCCAGCAAGGGTCCTACAGCTCCCAGACAGTGCCCGCAGTGGAAGCAAGTGTTGAGATGTATCAGCCTGTGGAGGACATTTCTCATTTAAACTACAACGTCCAGTCCTTGGTTCCCACAGGCCCGTGGCCGTATCATAGTGCAAAGTGAATTTAGTCTACCTTCAGAAGTCCCATAGCCTTTCACAGTCCAAAGCCTCTTCTGAGGTTCAAAGTCAGTGTCTACTTGAGATCCCCCTGTAAAATGAAATATAAGGTTACATGCATCCAGCATATAATGGTGCAGAATATACACTTCCATTTCAACCAGGAGGAATGGGGACAAAGGGAGGAAACGCCGAGCCAAAGCAAGACGCGGTAGGTGAAATGCCCGGACCCCGAGCCCGTGTCCACTCCCAGGGACTTAGCTTCACGGGTTGGGACGGCTCAGCCCCTCCAGCTTTGCTGCTGTTGAGTCACTTGGGCTGGCTGCACCCGTGTGCACCTCTTCGTGGCGGGCACCACGGCTATCATTCCCAGCACCTGTGGCCTCCATGGCGTCCCAGGCTTTCCTCTCACAGCTCTGTGTGAGGGCCTCTCGGGACCTCTTGCTCGGGTCCGTCACATGCTGTGGGGCCGTCACATGTCACATGTTGCGGGGCCTGAGAGGGTCCCTGAACCTGGAGAAGACTGCATAGCGGCTGCACTCATGCACCCTTTATGCCTCTAAACCCAGCACGTTTGGGCGTCTCTGCCAAGTCTGGATGCCCGCTTGAATCACATCAACAGTCGTGCTTGTTTTCTGTTGCTTTCTAAGAGCAGAGGTTGACTAGGCTTTCTTAGTTGGAGATGTAGCTGGGTGGGTCTTGCCCTGAGGGCCGGCTTCCCTTTTTTCCAGCCCAGAGCAGGCCTAACTGTCCTTGGTAGTCAGTCTCTGTCCAGCACAACCCTGGGCTGTGACATTAAGCTTCCTAGTGCCCCCCCCATTTTTATCTCGCCATATTTTGCATTTCTTTCTGACCTGCTTGCGTGTTGTAGACCTGCATACGCATTTCAGTAATAACAATGCCATAGAACCAACATTATTTTGTCGTGAAATTTCTTTCTGCCAAAAAGCATTAGTTCCATAATTTTTAATTCAGCCTCAGGCAACTCCTCAGGGCATGGGCAGAGAGCAACCAGATTCTTTGCTGCGACGTCGTAGGAATGACCTCTAGCCAAGGTGCTACTATTGTTTCCCTCTGAAGCCTCTTCTGTAGTGGTCTCTGTGGGAGAGACGTTTCCTTGGTGAGGGGTGAGTGTAAGAACACCAGTGTACTGGGAGCTCATACTAGAATAGCTTCGTAAACATTATATCTTTCATTTTCAATATTATAACTGCATCATGTGCGCCTATCTTTTCTCCCTGCAAACTCTGTGTATTTCTCCTTGCTCTCTTTCAAATTCATGGCCCCTTCTTTCCATTGTTATAAACATATGTGTGTATATACATATTTCTACATACATAACTGTAGCCCGCTCAATCTGTATAGTGTTACTTGCTTTTCTTGTTAAGATGTGTCTGTGTGAGAGAGAGAGGGGGCGGGGAGGGAGATCTGGGAGTGTCCCCATGGTGCATACTTCGTTGAGCCCTTCATCGTCTGATTTTAAATTGCATGGTATCTGTAAGCCACACCTCTGTTCTGAAGTCTGGCATTTGCCGTGAACCTTGTCCAGTGTATGGAATGGAGCACGGACGAGCTCCACGGTGAGCCACACCTCAGCCCTCTCCTGTCCCATTTCTCATAGCCACCGTGGCTCCCACCTTCACTGTATGTCCCGCACTTGCGTCCGTTTGGACGTCCTCTTACGCCCCTGCTCCAGTGCAGCTCAGTGGCTGCCTGAGTTCAGTCCCACTCTCCGACCCTGGTGCTGCTTCCCCTGTGTTTAGTTTTCTAACTTTCAACCGGCCAGTTGAACCGGCCTCTTCCCTCGCTCTCTCCGTAAACAGAACACAGAAGCCATCATTAAATTCGGACCTCCCTCGTTTGGTTGAGTATAAGATAGAGTCTTCTGTTTCAAGGCTTCCTCTTAACTATATCAGCTTTATGAACCTGTTAAATGAGATCACGAGAGACCTCAGGGAACTCTGATAAAACACTGCATCCAGGCCTCAGGGCCAGGAAGCCATCAGAAGCCCTGCTGGCCCCTCAGGGCCCGTGCTCTGCCAGCTTAGCCCTGTGTGTCTCTGCATCCTTCCTGGCCAGCTAGGCCCTGCTCATACAGGCCTGCTGCCTTGGTGCCAGGCCTCTCTGCCCCCATGCCTGCTCTTTATGAGCTCTGTATCTGCGAGCCCTTCCGGATGTCTGCTGGCTCAACTCGGCTTGTAGTTGTAGACCCACAGGGGGCAGGCCTCCTCAGATTGTCTTCCTCAGCCCCAGTCCGCTGTCTCCAAAAGACGGCTACCTGCCCTGGCTGCTCAGGTTCCTATTGCTGGGTAACAAAGCACCTGAAAACTAGTGGCTTAAGATGCCACCCCTTACACACACACAGTCACATAACACACACACACACACACACACACACACACACACATACTCACATACATACACACACATAATCACACACACACATACACACATGCATACTCACACACACATACACACATACACACTCACACACATACACACTCACACATACTCACACACTCACACACACATATACACACCCACACACTCACACTCACAGACACATACACACTCTCACACACGTATACACTCTCACACACTCACACACACACACACACACACACACACACACACTAGCTGGGTCATCTAAGTGCTTTTCCTGGTCTGTGTGGTGTTGGCCAGAGCCACCCAGAAGGCTCTGTTTTGTGTGGAGCTTGCCCACTCTGGGCGAAGGGAATCGGCTTCACTTGTGGGGTTGGCATCTCACTTAGGGCTGGGGCTTGGATAGTGTGTGCTTAGTGGGTTACAGCCCAGGCTGCCATCACATGAAATGTCCTGCTGGTCCTCATGTCTACACTGTCTGCCCTCAGAAACAAGGATGGGAGGGAAACTCCAAAAGCAATTAGAGACTTGTTCTCTCTAGGAACATAAGACTTCTGCCAAAAACACGTCAGTGACCAGATGGTGTCTAGATGTGATGTAGGCTTTCTTCATCTGTCCTAGGTACACCTTAGGAGCTTGCAGACTGTCCTTCAGTTACTGTGTTACCAGTGAAGTCATACACTGCCAGTTTTTCTGTACTTGACGAAGCTAATTCTCTGTTTAAATAGTGTGTGAAAACGTGGAGTGGCTCAGAAAACCAAGCAGGCAGCTCTTCCTGATTGGTTTAAAGCATAGCACATCCCCAAGGACCTTAGGGCTGTGCCATGATTGCTCAGCTAATGTGTGATCACACGGATGTGTGAGAGAGAGCCCCCCCCCAGGTGAGGGAAGTGATCACACGGATGTGTGTGAGAGAGAGCCCCCCTCAGGTGAGGGAAATGATCACATGGATGTGTGTGTGTGAGAGAGAGGCCCCCCACGTGAGGGAAGTGATCACATGGATGTGTGAGAGAGAGCTCCCCTCACATGAGGGAAGTGATTACACTGATGTGTGAGAGAGAGGCCCCCCTCACATGAGGGAAGTGATCACATGGATGTGTGAGAGAGAGCCCCCCTCACATGAGGGAAGTGATCACACGGATATGTGAGAGAGAGGCCCCCCTCAGGTGAGGGAAGCGATCACACAGAATGTGTGTGGGTTGTGTGTCCCCCCATGAGGGAAGTGATCACACAGGATGTGTGTGGGTTGTGTGTCCCCCAAGGGAAGTAATTACATCGCAGGTGTGAGAGTCCCGCTGTGAGGGAAGGCCCCGTGTGTGCTGCTTCTGTAGTGTTCTCTCAGGTGCAGAGCTGACCCTGGCCCACTCTTCCCTCCGTAGCCCCCCCCTCCTTGGTCCCCTTGGTCCGGCCCATCTGCTCTCTCGTTCGGGCTGCACCTCACTTCTGCTGTGGGACTGTCCGACTGTCCTCCCACCTGTCACCAGAATGCCTGTGCTGTGCCAGTAGGTGACAGGGACTTGAGTCGGAGCCAATACAGAAGCGTGGTGGTCTAGGTCCCATGGCGCCCAACAATGGCTGGGTGCTGGGGTGGTATTTCCAGGGCCATGACTGCATTCCCCATCTTACCAACTCATCGTTCATTCAAGCACAGGAGCTGGGAGCCTCTATTTCCGCTTCAGTGTGTCAAGATGCTGAATACAGTGAAATGGTGGAAATTCTATCTCATTTACTTAGTGGGTGAGGTCCAGCGTCTCTATGTGGGGCTCACATTTACTTGAAAGGAACATGAGGCACACATAGAAATCTAAGTGTATTCCAGTGCAATTTGTCGTTCAGATTCTGCATTGGCGAAAGTACCCAGTTTGTCTGAGTTCAGCCTCTGAGTTTGCTATCAGATAGGAGCAGCAGAGTCTCCACAGACATGAGACATCACCAGCAGTCTTTACAAGGCTGACTCCAGCACGTGAGACGGGCAGTCATTCAGTAAACGGTGGCTAGTGTTCCCACAAGGCTTTGCTGTTTTGTCTCTGACACAACAGAGGCTTTGTGGTTTCAGACTGACAGTGCAAAGCCCTTCTGAGCAGTCTCAGCTGTGTCTGAAAGAAAAGTCTAAGGGCTTGAGCAGTTTTGCTCAGTGCTGAGCACTCTTCCTGGAGACCTGGTTTTGAGTCTCAGCACCACATAGCAGCTCACAAACACCGTAATCTCAGTTCCCAGTGGTCAGACACCCCCTTCTGGCCTCCTCAGGCACCGCACACAGGGCACACAAATACATACACATAAAGATAAATCTTTTATAAAAATGTAGAGAAAACATTAAACAGTCCCTACATTTTAAAAGGTCTTTTACTTTTCTGCAGTTTTTAAGTTCATAGCAAAGTTGAGAAGGTTTCAGGTTTTCTCACGTCCTGTCAGTCACAGGCATCTCCTCTGTATTATCAACTAGAATTTAATTGAAGATTTTTGTATCTGTGTTCACCAGTAGTTTTGTTCATTGTGGCTTTCCCTAGCTTGTGTATTAGATACACAAGCTGGCTTCGTAGGATCCCTGCATTTCTGCTTTTGGAGAGTGTAAGGCCTGGTTGTAGTTCACCACTGAAGTCTGCTGGGATTCTTGTAGCAGCATCTTTTAAAGGTGACTCTGTGTGCCAAAGTGAGGGCCTTCCACGTTTGACCTAAATGTATTGGAGTTCTTTTGAGATGGAAAGCCAAGTAGAGTGAGTTACAAAATGCAAAACGGGCTTTGCAACTGAATACTGTTTGAGTTTTTCATCTGGAACTGCAGAGCCAGCTGGCAGAAGCCTTCAAACCTAGTCACCCTTCGTCTGTGGCAGCCCTGTCCTGGAGTCCTGGCCTGTGCATTCTGCTCGTGAGCCTTGCCTCCTTCAGACTCACTGTCCTTTCCCACAGGGGGTTCAGCTTGCTAGTCCATTTCAGACGCAGAACAGCACTGGCGACAGTGCAGCTGCCCCCGAGATCCTGTGCTGTCTCAGGGACAGTGGTTGGGTACCTGATTGACCTGTTTCAGATGCCGTAATGGCCCACCTATGTTTGGGAAACAAGAGTAACCAAGAGCCCTGTTGTTGCACAATATTCCGTGCCTTTGGGGGCTTTTCTTTTTAAAATTCTCTTTCACCGTGTGATAGTTCTATATACGCTGACAAAGAGCAACAAAGCCCAGATTTCTTATTTCTCTGTGTATTAAAAATCAAGTGTCACTTATCATAGGTCCAGACACGGAGAAAGACAAAACCAAAACCGAATATTCTAGAGAAGAACTGTGTATTTTTACTTTACATTCACTCAACAGATACTTACTGATCACTTACCATGTGACTGGTAATGTTCTAGGCTAAGAGGATGCAGCAGCCACCAGGAAACCCCCAGAGCCCCAACCCAAAAACAGTAATGTCAGGTAGCAGTAGGTGTTGAGAAGTAAGTAGCACAAGAAACTGAAGATGTGTGGACAGGTGGGAGTTCTGGTTTTGGAAGGAGCTCTCAGGGTGAGTGTTACTGAAAAGGAACATTTCCGAGTCAGGGGGACCTGACGGGTCAGAGAGTGAGCACTGGGCACTGTTCAGTCTGCACATGGTGGCCGCTTGGAGATGACCTGCTGGGTGGAGTAGCCTAGGATAGTGGGGCTAAGTGAGCAGGGTAGGGGCGTGGGGATAAAATGCCTGTGGGAGGCAGGTCGCAGGCCACAAAGAAGCACTCTGAGCAGCTGGGGAGCCACTCAAGGGTTTCAGCTAAGAGAAGGTATGTTATGAATGGTCATGGTTGGATCTCTCTGCTGTCATGCTGAAGAGGACGAATATGAATGGCCTGTCCTAGGATTAGAGGAATATGGTAGTAGATCAGAGTGCAGCGGTAGAAGTGAGGGTGACAAAAGGCCTAAGAACCCAATTTGAAAGCTAAGGCAGAAGTTGCTGTTTGGAGGTGCAGTGGGCTGGGTTAGTTTTGATTTCAACTCGACACAAACTAGAGTCATCTGGGAAGACAGAACTGAGGAATGCCCCCACCAGATTACAAGGCTTTGGAGCGTTTTCTTGATTAGTGTTTGATGTGGGAGGGCTCCAGCTTACTGTGGGCGTTTCTACTCCTGAGCAAGTGGCCCTGGTGCTCTGTGAAAGCAAGCTCAGCAAGCCGATGGGAACAAGAAGGAAGCAGCATCCTTCCAGCTCTTTGCTGGGTGATAAAACACAAGCTGTAAGATATATGAACCCTTTCCTCCCCGGGTTGCTTTCATTTGTGATGTTTTATTGCAGAAGTAGGAAAGTAACTAAGACACATGAGAAATACCTTGACCAAAAGCAACTTGGGGGAAGAAGGTTGTATTTCAGCTTACAGGTCACGGGTCACAGCAGGAGCTGGCGGCAGGACTCGTAGCTGCTTACTGCCGTGTTTCTCCTGGCTTGCTCAGCTTGCTTTCTTTTACATCCTAAGACCTCCATTCTTCCCAAACCACAGTAGCTTGGGACCTGCTACATCAATTAGCAATCAGGAAAATGCCCCACACATGTCCATAGGCCAATCTGGTGGGGACATTTCCTCAGCTGTAGCTCCCTCTTCCCAGATGTGTGACACTGACAACTGGCACGAACTATAAAGTCAGGTTTTCTTTTTTGTAAAGTTGCAGCATGCAAGGCTACAGTACAAAAAAATTTCTTATAAACCAACAAAGAAAGGGAATTTGAATTGAAAAATGCATTGCTATTTACTTTAGCACCCACAAAGTAAAATCTCTAGATATCTATCCATTTAGAAAAATATATATTAAACTTTTGTGAGGAAAACTGGAATGCTGACAAAAAAATCCAAAAGGACTAAATAATGCAGAGGTATTTCATGTTCGTATAAGTCAGGGTTCTTCAGGGGAACAGAACTGATGAACATATACATATATACATATACATTAGAGTGGCGTACAGGATGTGGTCTGACTTGTTCAACCTTGGAAAGGACAAGGTCCTGGTGATTGTTTGGTCCACAAGGCTAGAAGTGTCAGCAGTCCCAATCTGGTACTGGAGTTCTGGAGGATTCCTGGAGAGCCGCTGGCCTTCCATCGGTGACAGAATACCAGTGAAGTCAGTGAAGGGACGCCTCAGCCACAGGGTAGATCGAGTGTGCGGGCAAGCAAGCAGGAAGTCAAGTTCCCTTCTATCCTTTTCTGTGGGCTGCCCCGAGGAGGTGTGGCCCAGATTTATTGTGGGTCTTCCTGTTTCAAATAATCTGATTAAGAAAATCCCCCACAGGAGTGCCCAGAATCTGGTTTTAGTTGATTTGCAGATGTAGTGTAGGACCACAATGCACTGAGTAGAGGAGGAAAGACTACTCTGGAGTTAGTCCTGAAACAGTGGGACGTCCCATGTGAAACCAGAATCGGGGCCCACGGTGCAGCTGTCTCAAGATGTGCAGGGGAAACTCAGAACTCCAAAGGAGACAGTTTGACAATGATATTTGTGGACATGCCACTATAGGTACAATTCACTAAAGAGCTGATCAGTTAGGACGAAAACTGTCAAGAGAAAACAGAATGTAAGAGAACCTTGCAAAAGGCATGAGATAAATGAGCGCTTTCCAAATACCTGGAGAGCTCAGAAGTCGGCAAGCAGGAGCCAGTCATCCTGGCTTTCAAAAAGCCTGAAGATGTGTGACCAAAACAACATACAGAAAGTGAAGGAAAAGGTGCTCAAAATCGTGTTGTTATAGAATGCAAAGTGGGGGGCATTCTTAGGAGGCTGGGAGGCTGAGTGTGCTGGGGCACTGCTCTGCGGCCAACTGCACGGCAAAGGCTGTGTGGTTTCCCAGGACAGAGCTCCCACATCAGTGGGTGTCAGGGTGAGGGTGTGTGCGGTCGGGAGGGTGGGGGAGCCTAGGAGAGGTCTTTGTAGCACTGGGCTGTACAGATGCCATGTCCTGCTTCTGATGTCACACTACAGCTGTTGAGATGTCCCGGTCGGGAGTCTGGAGACAGGCATGTGGGGCCGCCCACTGCTGTGTGTGCGCCTCTGTGGTTTGGTACCGCTGCATGGTTTTGCACGAGGCAATCCTTTCTCACCCTGGTAAACAGGGTGGCAATGAATGATTCCCAGTACGTCTGGATGAACCAGTGACTATCGGCGTTACTCACAGAAGCACAACGTACTCACAAGGCCGGTGTCACCAGGGTCCTCTCTGAAATCTGCCCGCAGCTAGTGCTACCGCTGAGCAACCTACACTGCCCCAGTGGTTGTGTTGTTTGTATGTTATAGTTTAAATGAGAAATGCCCCGAAGGGCACCCTAGCTGGGTGACCGCTGCAGTGCAGCCTTCGGGGGACAGATGACTGAAGGCTGGCTTGAGGCTCACGGTCCAGCCTGCCTTCCGCTCTGCGTTCTGCTTCCTGACCACGTGACTGCCTTGCGCAGCGGCTTGTCATGCCCCACAGCTCCCCCATGACGGTAGATGGTAGCCTCGAACTGCTGGTGCGAAGGAGCTCCTGCTTCCTTGAGTAGCTTTTGTCACAGCATTGAGAAACCAATACCCAACATAGCGTCATGAATTTTGCCCGCTTCCTGGGAATGGGGCCCCACCCCCTCCAGGAGGCAACGTCTCAAACCAGAATAAACATCCATAGGGCAGTTTATTTCAGAATAAAAAATGGTTTTAAACATTAAAAGGAACAACCAAGTTGTCCGGCAGTCACTGAAGATGTAAACAGTCCAGAGAGCAGTCCGTGCGTAGAGAGGTGGCCGCGTTTTAAATGGGAGGAGATGAAAGGCAGGCCCGTGGTACTCGGTGTGGAACCAGAACACAGCAGGCGTGGTTCCAGTGAAGCCAGGTATCCCGCTTGCACACGCTGCATGCTGAGTTTCCAGACTGTGCTGCGGGCCCAGCGTGGCCGTGCTGTTTAATGACGCTGCCTAATTCATTTTGTTCTAGGGACAAGCCGATCTTTTGAAGTATGCTAAGAATGAGACCTTGGAGAATCTGAAGCAGATCCATTATGCAGCTGTTTCTTGTGGACTGAACAAGCCAGGCACTGAGAACTCTGAGGCCCAGAAGCCACGTCGGAGCCTGGAAGTCATCCCCGAGAAAGACAGTGACGAGCATGGAGACTAAGGGGCCTCTCTGAGGAATACCCACCACAGTCTGTTTCATCTGGGAACGTGCGTAGCAACCCTGTGTGAAGGCAAATAAACTCTTGAACAAGAAAGTGTATCCCTGGCCCAAACACAGTTTGTACACAAAACGCCCGAGTCCCACCGTGAAGCAGCGTAGTTCCCTCTGGTTCCAGAAGAAACAGACTTTTCCTACCGAAAACAGTTTGCTCAGGGGGACGTAGATTGCAGTGATAAGTTTGTATTTATTGGTGAGAGGCTAAGCTGCATCTCTTTCTTGTCTGTGCTCGCCACTCTTGGGGCTGCGGAGGATTTGGTGGCATGCTCGCCGAGCCATACTTACTAAGCAGAGTGGAAAAGCCGGAGAGATGAGGACAACGTGCGTGGGACTGAGGCTGCCTGGCTGAAACGTGCTGTGTCCGTGTGGGCAGCCGGATGAAGTGGCACATGTACATAGTTTTTCATTGTATGTTGTAGTGTTCACATTAAAGATATCTTTTATGATATTTCTCCAACAGCAGTACACGCTTTTAGTGCAACTTTAACCTTAAAACATCCCCCTTTCCAGGTAGACAATTACTTGTTAAATGGCTGCTAAAGTAAGTCACCTACACCACTGCCTGCTTGTGACATTTTGAAAAGTGGTTAAGTGGTGGATTGTGTATTTTAACTGAGGCTCCACACTGTCCCCTGCAGGTCCCAATAGACCACTTAGCCAAGGGTGCCCTGCTGTCTGCAATCTGTATAGGAGTGGGAACAGTGGGGGCAGGCCACATTTCACGCGGGGCCACCGATGGACGACGCAAAGTCTGATTCTTTTCCAGGGAAGGACACTGGTGCCAGCAAAGAGTTTAGTCTGACCTTTGGTTTTGTGCTTTGAGACAAGCACAGTACCCACCACTCCCCACAAGCACACTCTTTTCCCTTTGACGAGCTCCGGGACTCAGTAGGCCTCGGTATCTGGTCAGCCATTCAGGCATTCACTTAAGCAATCGATGGCAGACTGAGCATCGCACAGTGCCACTCAGAAGCCGTTGCCTTGCTAGGGCCTGCCACAACCCTCTAATGGCCCTTGGCCAGGTGTGAGTGTCATTGGAAAATAGTTTCTTAGATGATACCAGATAAACACCAGTTAGGCTGAGGCTCTTGACTAGAGATGAACCCTGATGGAGAAAAGTGAGTGGAAAATGAGAGAGAATAGCTTATAGGAGCAGAAAGTAATGGGCAACTTGTTAGCAACCCTTGACCTTAGCAAATAGCAGTGCTCAATTGGAAGTTAAAAGGTATAGAAATCGTCTCTAAAAGTGGCTTAAGATATAGTGAAGTGAAATGCAGCTTTTGTGTAATAATGGTGGCCACACAGTCAGCTGTAAGACATGTCACGTGCCTTGTCAAAGCAGTGTGCCAAGTAGTGGAGAAGAGTGGGCACAGTGTCCGGGCAGACGCTGTCCCTGCCTGTCTAGTCCTGTCCTGAGGAGCACGCCACCTGTCCCTGTGGACAATCCAGTCAACAGAGCCCAAATTCAGGTCCCTTGTTTGCATTCAAAGGGAAACAAAAGACATTTGTCAAACTGAGTGGAATCAAGGATTTTCAGGCCGCTGGGAACAATGCTGACCCGTGGAGGGCTCCCGGGGCCACTTGGCATCAAACCTGGGTAGTTATCTCACTACCACACAAAAGTGGGGCCCCGCTTTGGGGTTTCAGAATCTGTGGGGAAAATCAAAGTGCTCCATTGGCTGACTTCCCGCCAATATCCGCATCTGTTCATGGGGACGCCCATGGGATCCACCTTAGGTACACATCCCCACGGGTCTGACTGTTAGTGTACTGACTGAATTGTGTGTGTACAAGCACGAGTGTGCACGCATACATTTTACTCCTGTTATGTAATCCAAGACATCGTCAGAACAAACAGGTGATCGGTAAATCTTCACTGAGGATGGACCCAGGAAATTGAAGAACTGGGCCAAAATGCACAGAAAATGCTGAACACCTGCTCAGTACCCTGGAGAGGAAAAGTCACATGTGTGAATGAAGCCAGGTAAGGTCTCTAACTGTCACGGTGATGTTCCAGCCACATCTGACGTACTAAGCAGGTTCTGTCACCTCTGCACACTGAGTGAATCGATCTACTAAGTTCATCCTGTGTAGACATGGCACCTAGTGAATTGACCTCCACGTGTAAGTTTATCCTGCTAAAGCTACGACTTCAAGGTATGGGATATAAGTCATGGAGAAACATCTGCTTACCTCTGCCACCATGAGACTGAGACCCAGGGACCAGACTCTCTCTCTGTGTGTGTGTGTGTGTGTGTGTGTGTGTGTGTGTGTTGGAGGGGTCGATTCTTCTTAGGCTGGGTGTCTAAGACAATGTGGGTGTCCACATTGAGTTGGAGCCCCACACAGGAGGGAAAGTCTAGCTTACATAGACTCACCGTTTGCAGCCTCTTTTAGCATGGTATAAATGGAAATTTGAATACACTCACTGCACCGCCCTGCTTCAGCTGTCCAGTGAGGATGTCAGACGTGGACAGGTCAACCTGTAATTCACAGTTGTTGCCTCTGAAGTCAGCATGAGCAGACCTAGGTTCTGCCATCGTCTGGAAGCACTTTCTATTACTTGGGTTTGTGAAGGAGGGGCTCTCTGTTGAGGCCATGAGCCAAGGGATGCACTCAGGGTGCTCTGTCACTCCCTTTGTGACGGCTTAGGTCTTAAATGTCTCCCGAAGGCCTGTGTCTTACGTCCCCTAAGACCAACAGCACCAAGCACCTGAGGGCCAAAGCTGAAATTTAAAACTGAAACTACAGTTTAACTACAGCCTCAGATGTGGAAAGTAGCCAGGGGTTAACTTGTGTTTAAATGTGACAGAACTTACAAGAACAGAGGGTAACGGGAAGGCTCTCCTTAGATGACTGTACTCTACAGAAAAATACTAATTAAACATGAAAAAGAAGGCTTTTTCATATGGACAAAAGCTAATGGAGTTAGATATCACAGCACAGGTAGTTCCAGAAGCAGAAATGGATCTGCACAAGGAAAGAGGAGAAAAATTTGTAACTATACAACAAGTAAATGTTAAAATTAGTATCATTACTTTAATCTTTTTAATAGATCACTGGCTGTTTCAAAAGAACACACTATGAGGCATAAAGGATGTGCAGTATGACAACACAGAATCCTAAGAGAAGAAGCAGAGGTACCTACACCATGGTGACAGTATGGTGCCTTAGTGCTCTGCTGTTATGAAGAGACACCATGACCACAAATGTTCATAAGGAAAAGCATCTAATTGGGGCCGGCTTACGGTTCAGAGGTTTAGTCCATTGTCGTCATGGTGGTGTGGGGAGCATGGTGGCACACAGGCAAATATGGGACTGGAGAAATAGCTGAGAATTCTACATCTGGATCCACAGCAGCAAGAAGACAGACACACTGGCTCTGGCTTGGGCTTTTGGAACCTCAAAGCCCACACCTAGTGACACACTTCTTCCAATAAGGCCACCCTACTCCCACAGGGCCACTCCTCCTAATCTACCTCAATAGTGTCACTTTCTGATGACTAAGCACTCAAATATATGAGCCAATGGGAGCTGTTCTTACTCAAACCACCACATTCCACTCTGGACCCCACAGACTTGTGGCCACATCGTAATGTAGAGATACGTTCAGTCCAACTCCAAAAGTCTCCATAGGCTACCACAGTCAAAACTGCTTAGTTCAGTTTAAGGTCTCTTCGGAGACCATGGCAATCTCTTCACTGCAATCCCATGTAAATAAACAGATCACATACTCCCTACATACAATGGCACAGAATGTAAATTAACATTCCAAAATGGAGGAAACACTGGACCAAAGCAAGACCAAAACCCATCTGGGAAAACTCATGATTCTGCATGTGATGTCAAAGTGTTCTTTAGATCTCCGACTCCTTTCAGCTCGGTTGACTGCAACACTTTTCTCTTGTTTGAGGAGGTTCCACCCCCTGTTAGTAGCTCCTCTCTGCAGGTATCCTCACTCTGGCATCGCTAACATCCTGGGGTCTCCAAGGAAACCAGGCTGCACCTTCACAGTTTGATGGAATGGCCCCACTGGTCTCAGTGGCTTTCCTTAGCTGCAGAGGGAGAGTCCACAACTCTTTCCTGTATCCTTGACTCTAACCCAGAGCCCGTGGCTGAAGCTGCTTGCTAGGGATGCAACAAGGCCCCTCCATCCAGCCTCATTTGCATCAGCTTTCCCTTGATAATGGTTGGTTTCCTCAATGCTTAAGGCTGTTATTTATTTTTTAAATTCCTTTTCACAAGTTGGAAGCTTAGTTGGTGAGGTCCTCCCTCCAGGCAGGCCGGGCTTTCCTGCTTCCTAATCATGCAGTGTGCCGTCTTTTGAACAGTTTTCCTGAGGCCCTGCTTGCCTGTTCTTCTGTGTGCTGACCGTTTACTAGGCGGCTGCATTCCTTAGTGGTTTTGCCCATCACCCCTACTCATACCCCTTTCTCCCAGTTTCTTCTTGTCTTTGAGTACGTCTAACGGAGTGTAAAAAGGGTAAAAAGTGTAAAAAGTTTTCAGTCTTTTAGTGTTAGAAATTTTGTCTTCAGATGTTATTGAAAGTTTGGCTGGGCATCTGATGCTAGGCTCAAACGATTTCTTAATTCCACTGCATTTCCCTCCAGGTCGAACTCATTTCTTTGCAGCTTTTCCGCTTTCTTGGGGATTTTTTTTTTGTTTGCACTTATTTTACTCTCTGCTGTTCACCATTGTTGTAGTGATACAGGTCAGCTTTTTCATTCATCTGCCCCCAAAAAGTTTTCTATATTTCTAGAGTGCCTGAAAGCTGAGAGTCTGAAGCCGTCAGACTCTTCTAGAAGTCACATCTGTGTAGGCAGTGGGATAACTTGACCTTGGAGACGAATGGGTGCAGCGAGGCTGAAGTGTTGGGGGGGGGACTTTTCTGAGGTGACAATTAATCAGAGTCATGAATGATAAGGACCCATGAAGGGATATGGGGAAAACACAGCCCAAACAGTCAAGGCTAGTAGTCAGGCATCTGTACTGGCCTGTCCTTGGGGTTCTGACAGGACACACCCTCAGCTGCAGCCACTAAGAGCACCGCCTGTGCACATTCACTGTGTTCCCTGTTAAAAGGGCCCTGCCCACCTCCCATCCTTCTCTCTCTCTTTCTCCCCCCTCCTCTTTATTCTCTCCCCATCTTTCCTCCTCTCTGCTGCTGCTCCTGTGGCTGGGAGCACAGCTTCACACGAAGCCCACAGAACTGGAGAAGATGGAGTGGCAGATAACCTGGCTTCCACACTATCAGAGCTCTTCCTGGAGTGTAGAAAGTGAGGCAGGGATGGACTCAGGAAGCCACTGCTGTGAGCCAGGCAAGCCATATCAGACTGGGATTAGTGGGCCACACCAGAGACAGGGAGACGAGGTCAGATTCAGGTGCCTTGGACTTAGCAGGAGAGAAATGAACCCACAGTCCCTCCATTTTTCCCCTGGGGAATACAGAGGGCCCAATACAGAAAGGGAGTCTTCAGAAAGGCAGGACTGGGTAATAGCAGTAAAGTGGGCATGCCCCGTTGAACTGGATCTGCTGTGTGTGTAGAAGTGGGCCGTCAGGAGTGGGCAGTGTGGACATTGCCCTGGATCACTGCACATCATCAGATAAACCCAGCACTGACCACACCCTATGCCCTGGAGTCTGTTTACTGTAAAAATCTAACTTTCCCCTGCTGCTTATTTAGCTACCACCTCCCCAATTCTGTCTGTTCTTTCCAGAACTCTCCTTGATGGGCATGGCGCCCCTGCTCAGGGGTCTTCGCTTCTGCCATTTCTTCATTTGCTTTTGCCTTAAGTTCCCTGACGCCCGCCCTCTGTTCTCACCCTGCAGCGTCTCTATCAATTCAGTGTGCCTTCGCCCTTCTCTTGGTACTAGCTTTCCATCTTCAGTCAGGAGGCATGGGGCTCAGCTTGTGTTCCTAGAGAAGTACTTCTGGGATGCTTCCCATGCAGGTATGCTGCTGATCTGACCTTCTAAGTTGGGAAACTGAGGTACTGTGTGAAGAGTGTCCATTGGCTGCACCAGCGGGAACCAGCAGGCAAGCTGATGTCTTCAATGGCTTTCACCTTTGTAAGGTGTGAAAACCAATGACTGATTGACAGATATCGACTGTCGGCTCCGAGTCCACCATGACTTCCTGTGTCCCCAAGGACACGGAACACGACCGCTCAGAGCCAGAAACTCTCCTGGATTAGTTTCTCAAGAGACGGGGTCCACTTCCATGAGAAAAACTGTTTCTGGAGGTCCCGCACAGGTCCCAATTGCTGTCGATGGGCTGACGTACACAGGCAATCTCAGCTGTGCCTGGTGCTTTATGCCTATAATCCCGGAAGTGAAGAGGAATCACCGGGAGTTCAAGACCAGCCTGGACTACTTAGTGAGTTCCAGGCCAGGCCAGCCTCAGCAGTCAACAAACAAGCACAACTAGGAAAACTATCTATAAAATCTTTAAGTCAGTTTTATGAAATTTCTACTCATTTTATAATATTATAGGAACTATCTAAAATATGGGAACATTTCTGCTAAGCTGAACTCAGTAGGAGGTGAGTCTACTGAGAACGTCTTCCTTTTCCAGTAGAGGAAAGCATGGGAGTGGAGTCAGCAATGGGGACAATGACACACAAAGCAGCACCTTTGTGAACAAGAAGGAAGAGAAGTCCTTTGGTGGTGTTAGGGACAGTGTGAGCGTCTTCCTGGTCGTTTTCTACTATAGCCACCATTGCCTATGGCATTTTCTAATATGAGAAATCAACGTGAATGATAACTATGGAGAAGCTTGGAAGGTGAGATTGGTGGTGAGAAAGCAAGACAGGCCATTGACATGCAGGTGGCCTCTCCTAGCCACGGCTCCCAGAGGCCACTGCCACCCTGAAGCCAGCAGGGATGTGCTCCAGGACAGACACTGTGGGATGAGGACACAGTCCCAGCTGGTAGGATGTCCCAGGGTCTGTGCCCATGCTACACAGCTGTCATTGATTTGCTGCCCTCATTCATTATTTAAAACCTTAATAAAAGTGAAGTCTAGCAGTCATTCTGAATTAATTAGCTTTTCTGGCAGCTGCCATCTGAGAATCAGGAATTATCCAGAGCCAGTGAATTCTAACTGATACTTTTTCATGTAGTGTCAGATTGGATTAAAGGAAATATTGCGGTAGAATGCAAGGCTATGCCTTTATTATTGCTTCAGTTGCTTCTAGATAACCACTTTTCATGGTGGTAAGTAGACCATAAATTCTTACAACAATAACAGATTCAAATAAGTAGGCTGTAGAACCCACATGGCTGCCTGTTTACTGTTCACTGGGCTCTGCCTTTGAGAGATTTTAAAGTTCAGGCTCGGTCCAGATTTCTCAAGGAATTCCCCAAACGGAGCTTTTGTTCAGTTGAAATCAAATCAGTTCAGATCAAACAGCCTTTGGTGACAAGGGTACAGAGCCACAGAACGAGCCCAAGCACAGGAGTGATGAGATTAGAGCAAAGAAATGCCGAAGGGGAGGCAGGAGGCCGGGCTCTGGCTCCACTCCTCCAGCCTGTGCACAGCGGTTGGCTTCCCTGTGCACCACCATGCTGACTCCACTCAGAGATATTAGGAGCAGCCACTGTGAAGAGACAAAAGCTTGCCTTCTACCATCACAAGCGATGAGCCGGTTTCCCCAGCATCCAATGGATTCCAGGCATCAGGCTCACAAGTTAAAATGGCTGGCAGGAGGAAAATGCCTGGACATTCATAAGTCAAATGCTGAAGGTAAAGTTTCAATAGTACATGCACTGAGTTGGAGGCTTTGTGTCATAGTAACTGAATTTCAAAGTCACAAAGCCCAAGTTAGGTGACACTTATTACCTAGATGTCTTAAAAATCAATAATCAAGAAAGTTTGATGGTGTCTTAGTTGGGTTTTTGTTTGTTTGTTTTTATTGACCATGGTTACTCTTACAAAGAAAACATTTATTGGTTTGGCTTACTGTTTCAGAGGTTCAGTCCATTATCATGGCAAGCAGGCAGATGTGTTGCTGGAGAAACAGCTGAGAATCCTACATCTTGCAGGCAACAGGAAGTCGACTGACAGACACCCTGCAGGAAGC
The DNA here is from genome assembly GCA_030556225.1 of Cricetiscus sungorus. NCBI lineage: Eukaryota > Metazoa > Chordata > Mammalia > Rodentia > Cricetidae > Cricetiscus > Cricetiscus sungorus. The sequence goes on from JANBXA010000641.1 coordinate 30,423,680, forward strand.
TTGGGCAGAAGAGACCTCAAATCCTGACTCCACAGTGACACACTTCCTCCAACAAGGCCACACCTCCTAATAGTCCCACTCCCTTTGGGGCCATTTTCTTTCAAAACACATTCTACTCTCTGGCTCCCAAAGGCTTATAGCCATATCGTTAACGCAATAAATAAATAAATAAATAAATAAATAAATAAATTAATTAATTAATTAATTAAATAAAATGCATTCAGTTCAACTTTAACAGTCACCATAGTCTATAATAGTCTCAAACTTATCTTGAAATCTAAGTCTCTTCTGAACTGCCAAGTTTGTCTTTACCTATGATTGGCTTTCTTGAAACTTGATCTGTAGACTATGGTATTGTGGGGGAATTAAAATTCCGGGATACAATATTGACTGATGGATGTTTATTCGGGGAGGAAATCACACAAGAAACAGATGACTGCTGAAGGTTCCTGTTCCAAGGATGCCTGCAGATGTTCTCTGTCTCCAACCAGGAAGTAAAAAAAGGAGCTGGGGTCCAGGACCCTAGACCTAGTCACACACACACCCCTGTCACGTCTGCACCTGTCCCCAGACCCCCAATGGGCATGGTCAGTGCAACAGGTGAGGGCAGGGTGGACATCTCACTACAATTCCCCTTTTAGTCTAAAGAAAGGATTTAGGCTTGATACAAAACTATATACAAAGACAGTAAATATCAAGTATGCTCTAGGAGAAGGAAAAGTAAGGACATACATACTTACGAGCTATGGCCAATGAGGTAACAAGAGCAATGGGAAGACCTACACCATGGTGTCCTCAAGCTCAGGGATCCACCAGCCTCAGCCTTCCCAGTGCTTGGGTTAAAGGCATGCCCCGCCACACCTAGCTCTAAGCTTTTCTTTAGTTTCTTTCTACAAGTTGGAAATTTAGCTGGGTGAGAGCTTGCCCTGGGGTCACCACTCCCTTTATCCCATTTCTTAATCTGTTTATCTCCTTGAACATAGGACTTAGCTCCTTTCCACTTCCTGCTGCCCTTTTTGTCTTCAAAATTTACACTTTGTAATTTATTCTGTTCAGCTCGTTCCTTTTCATTATGAATCTTCATTACAGTTGCCACTAATACCCACACAACAGAGTCTATACTGAACTGTTTTGAGATTTCTTCTGCCAACAGAATTAATCCAAAACTCTTGACATTAGCCTCCAGCAGACATTTTGGACAAGAGCAAACAGCAGCCACTTACTTCACCAAAATATCAAAAGGAAGGTCTCTAGGCAACATACTAAAATTCCTCTCCTCTGAAACTCTTGAGGATTCCTCCCCATGGTTCAAATCATTCTTATCACACTGCCTCCCATGCTCCTACTTGTATGGCCCTTAAAGTATCCCACTGCTTTCCAAACCCAAAGTACCAAAGTTCAAATTCCTCCAAACAAAAACATAGTCAGGCCTATCACAGATACACCACAGTCCCTGGTACCAATTTCTGTCTTAATTAGGATTTCTGTTACTGTGAAGAGACACCATGACCATGGCAACTTTTACAAAGAGGATATTTAATTGGAGTGATTTACCGTTTCAGAGGTCCAGTTCATTATCATCATGCTGGGGAGCACTGCATCATACAGAAGAATAGCTAAAGGTCTTAAATCTTGCAGGCAACAGGAAGTCAACTGACAGACACACCAGGGGCTACATAAGTCTATATAGGGAATGAAATTCCATGAGGATACATGCCGCGCCTGCATGGCCTGGGACTGAGAATCTGCGGAGGGTGTCGGGATTAACAACACAGGACTCTTGCTTGATGTTAAGAAGGCTCTTTATTTTGCTCTGGGGACTGGCTTTTATACCCTGGCTCCAGATGGAAGAGGAGGAAGCAGAGGAGGGTGGTTAGTCATCTCAGGTTTCAAGGAAGGGTTAGGGTATTCTGAGGGGCCCTTCCCAGGGTTCTGGAAACAAAGGGAACATTTTGCTTTAGTAAACACGTTTTTCTCTGTGGTTACAGCTGCCTGCCCTGAGGGCAGCAGAGGGAAATGAATTCTTAGCCAAGGTCTTAATTCCCACAATTCCCCTTTTTAATTTTCTATGAGGGACTCCTTCCTTAGGTCGTGTAGGGCGTGCCATCCCTTACCCATCCTCGGGGACCTTGCAACCCCTGTCTTAGAGGGGAGGTTTCCCTACAAGTTGCCCATCATAGGTGATTCTCATTTCTGCAGCATCTGTAACCAGACCTCATGACTTCCGGGGGAGTCATGGGCCAGACTGAGCAACACTTGTCTATGTAACTGATCCTTTTGTGATAAGGTCGGTCAGATCTTCCATAGCACAAGAATCCTTGCCCCGGCTGCTACCAGTCCCAAGACCCCTAGAGACAATGTGCTACCCCAACGCTGTATCCAGCCTCCAATCTGGGCCATGGCATTCCACCAGCCCTCTGCTGAAATAGGAGGAACTCGAGTCTTATTGACCTCTACTATCTGGTGAGCCAAAACATTGGTAAAGTTTACAAAAGAATTCCAAGGCCCCGCCAAGTATGCATTGAGGCGGTTGACCCCTACAGAGACATTTTGCATTTCAAATAAGGTAATACAAGAGGAATGATAAAATTGTGAGCAGGCGGCCTGCTGCACCCACCATAATACATTAATTTGTTCTTGAAGTAAGGCAGTTTGCTGATTTAAGTTCAGGAGTCCAAACTGAATATGAGCATTCAGGGCATTTTGCCTGTGACTGGTTCCAAAGGGCTGTGGCATTAAATGTGGTTCCCCGTTGTAGAACAAGGGGACGGGCATCCGCACAGGCCCGTGGCCCACAACGAAACATCCCAGAGAATGCTGGGGTCACTCCCGCTTGGTTCGGGTGTCTAAAACGGAACTCGAACCGTTGTCTGTGGAATTCTAATGGGGAGGGCGATGTCCGAACCACCACAAAGACCCCTTTCCCTTCAATCGCCATGGCTCTGTGTGCACAGTGTCCCTGAGGCAGGGGTCTATGCAAGTCATAGTTTCTGGGGAGCTTCCAGCATAGGGGCCCGGGTCTGGGGGCTGTGTAGTATCATTCCCTGTTCCCGCTGGAAGTTTATAGGGTATAGGACATCTCTGAGACCCAAGCAATTGCTCATACTGGCATTGGGGTGAAAATCAGCAATGGAAGTGTTACTCACAACTATGCATGACACCGAGAATGACCCATTGGGCAATTGAGAAACATTAAGCACCCACTGGAAGCAAAGGCTCCCTGTGTCAGGAAGGTCAAATTACTCGGTAATGAAGTCTCCAGAGGCACATTGGCAGCTGGTAGTTCCAGGGAATGATTGGTGAGAAAGAAAGAGGGAAACGGGGGACTCTCCTGACTAACTGGCATCAGGATGGGGGGGGGTCCTCACCAAGGCCCAAACTGTTTGTCCCTGCGTGGGCCGGGGATCCCAGTAAAGCAGAACTAGATTCCTGATCAGGATCCACAGGGCCAACATGTCATTCTGGTATCAAAATACGTTTCTCTGTTCCTGGGGGAAAACACAAACAGCCCCTCAAACCCTAGCTAATGGGTGGATGGTTGCCATTGTCCTGTAATTATGTCCTTCCATCTGACCCATCCCAATATTTGAGAGGGTTTGTTCCAATTCTCTCCATGGCAGACAAGTTATTTTTATCTATAGTTAAAACATTTAAAATATAAAGTATGGTAGATAATTGAGAATTGGGAGAGGTCCTATACTCCTCCTTTTTTAATTTATTAAAATATTGTTTAAGGGTGGCATGAGTGCGTTCCATGATGGCTTCTCCCGTAGGGTTGTGTGGGATGCCAAATGAATGATTAATATGATGTTCCTTGCAGAAGGCTGTGAAGCAATGGCTAGCATATGTGGGGCCATTATCTGTTTTTAAGATATCAGGAACATCCATATAGGCAAAGGCCTGTAAACTATGAGAGATGAAATCTTTAATCTTTTCTCCATAGTGTAGGGATGCAAAAACTGTCTTAGAATATGTATCTACAGAAACTTGCATATATTTTAATTTTCCTGCTTGGGGCAGGTGGGTGACATCCATTTGCCAAAAATTGTTAGCCCTTAGTCCCCAGGGATTCACCCCCTCATTGGGGGAATTATGATAAGTTATACAATCAGGGCATTGAGAAGTAATCTGAGTGGCAACAGGTAAGGAGCAGTTAATATGAAACTTAAGAGAGCTTGCATTTAGGTGATACCGCTCATGAAGCTGGCGAGCGTGTTGCTCCTCTCTAAACATGACTATTGGGGGCCAAGTTAAGGAATCAGCAAGTTGATTGCCCTTGGCAGTGGTCCTGGGAGGCCTGTATGGACACATATGTACCCCACAAATCTGCTCCCAGAGAAGATGTTGAAGCTTAACTAGAAGAGAATGAACCTGAGAGGTAGGAAGGACATATGGAGAAGTCTCTAATGGCTTTACAATATTAGCAACATAAATGCTATCAGTATATAACTGATATACTGTGTATCAAACAACTGAAAGGCCATTAGGCAAGCCATTAATTCGGCAGCTTGTGCAGATACTTGTCCCGTAGGTAATCTCCTGTGTACTTGGGAGGAAACCACCACTGCAAAACCCTTAGAGGACCCATCTGTAAACACTGAGCATGCCCCCTTGAATGGGGCATCCTTTATAATCTTGTGAAAAATTACAGGGTGCTGCTTAAAAAAGGACAGTAAAGGGCTATTTGGGTAGTGGTTATCAAACCTAGCTCCCATAGATGTGATAAAGAACATCCATCCATCATGAGAGTCTGTAAATGTTCAACCTCTTCCTTATACACAGGGGAGAATGATCTTATCAGGGCAAAGGGTTGGATGCTAAATTTATGTGTTTTCCATAACAATTGTAATATCAAATCATAGTAGGGGGACACCACCTTCTTAGGGGAGGCTCACACACACACACACACACACACACACACACACACACACACACACACACACATCCAATATATATGGCCTTGTTGCAAAAAAACAGCGGTGGGTGAAAAACTGGAATAAAGTACAACAACAACAAGGGGTTGTCCATAATCTAGACACCGAAGATGGGCTTTTTCAATGCTCCTCAACAATTGGCTAGCTTCCCTCCCTGGCCTCTGGAGTAGTCTGTCTGGGAGAGGTTGGAGCTGGATCCCCAGGAAGAATATCATAAGGGGTCTAAGCTCCCCGTTTTAATGGAAAGGGAGGGGCAGACCCATTGAAAATCTCCCAAAAACTTTTGCCAATCATGAAGAGTTTTTAAATTTGAACAATAAGTTTGGAGCCTTTGAGGCCAGAGGCCAGTCTGTTGGATCTGATGGCCTAGATAGGTGTAAGGAGGCTTCTTTTGAACCTTCTCTGGGGCCAAAAGAAATCCGTGCACCTCCAGAAATGCCTGCAATTTGTAAATACTTCAAGACACCTCTCCTCTGCGGGCACTGCCAGCAGAATATTATCCATATAATGGATAATGTAGAGATCCAAAAACTTGCGCCTGATAGGATCCAGGCAGGCAGCCACATGAGCCTGGCATATTGTTGGACTACTAGCCACCCCCCTGGGGGAGCACCACCCATTGAAAGTGAAGGGTGGGCTCCCGAAAATTAATCAAAAGAAGGCTAAATGCAAACCTGGGGCTATCTCAGGAATTGCAGCGGAATGGAAAGAGGCAATTCTTTAAATCAATTAAAAGTTAGATGCCAATGTTTAGGTATAGCCACAGGTGAGGACAAGCTGGGCTGAAGGGCTCCCATAGGCTGCATTGTTGCATTAATGGCCCTCAAATCCTGGAGCAATCTTCATTTTCCTGAAGCCTTTTTAATCACAAATATAGGGGTGTTCCAGGGGGAGGTGGAGGGGATCACATGTCTGGGCTCCAATTGCTCTTGAACTAGTTGGTGAGCTGCCTGAAGCTTCTCTGCTGGTAAGGGCCACTGTTGTACCCATACTGGATCATCAGAAAGCCATGTAATGGGTATGGGGGCTGGTGGCACAATAGCAACCCTCATCAAAAATGTTCAAATCCTTTTTTATCGCCTGGAGCCCGGGTGTCTAATGGGAGAGTGGCCACATGGAGAACTTCCCCTTGCTCCAGCTTACCTAGGCCTCATCCCTTGTCCCAGCCCATTTTATACATCATCTGGAGAGCTTTGTTTTTTGTTTTTTGGCTAAGAGACTTGGGTTGGGGCTTGGGTAGTAAGGACAACTCCCATCTCTTGTAAGTTAGTGGGGAGGCTGGCCAGGACATAAGGCTGGAAGTAATCTGAATGGCCGTCTTTCTCTCTCCATTTTAAAATTCTTAGACTCTTTTCAGGAAGTGCTTGTCCAATCCCCTGAATGGTGGAAGTTCCCCTCTGCTTAGGCCAGGTCTAGGGCCAGAAGTTCTCCAAAGGACAGAAACATCCGCCCTGGTGTCCGATATACCTTTAAAGGTCCTGTCCTCTATTCTTAATGTAAGTTGGGGGCAGGCCACCATAGAAGCAACCCAAAAAAACAGCCTGACCGGAGCTTCCAAAGCCATGGTCTCTCCTTTTTTCTCTAATGTTTTGAGCCTCATGTGAAGCCATAGGGAGGAGGAGCAGTTGAGCAATTCATTCCCTGGCTGGTATGGCACCGACTCCGTGGGCCACTGATGTCATTATCTTAATCTTTCCCTCACTATCCTGATATATATAACTCTAGGATGTATCTGGATGCCTCGGAGGATGGTACTAGAGTGCCCCAAGATTAATCAGACCGTGCCTTGAGGCAAAGGCCCATATATTCCTGTAGGGAGGGCCTGAACCCCATCTCGGGTGTTAGAATCGCTTGGGTGGAGGGAGCGAGGTCCAATCCTGCACTCTCTGGAGTGGCTCTGAAGAGGTCTGAGAGGTTGCTTTGAGGAAGAAAGTGAATCCCCCCACCACTGCCCAGGGCAGGAGTCATTGTTGTATACACATTGGCTCTGGGGCCCTGAGGCGGGGCCCTTCTCCAGTTTCCCTGGCTGGCATTGGGGGGAAGAGGATTGCCCTCCGAATCAGTTTTGGAACAACACCCATTGGCCCAATGGTGCCCCTGCCAACAGCAGGGACATAGTCCGGGTATCTTAGGACCGGAGGTATTATTTTGAGGGCTTTCCCTATGGAAATGTTCCTCCTTCCCACAGCCAAAACATGTCCTTGTTCCTGCCCCCTGGGTGGATTTTCCCCTTCCCTCTGGGGGTCTAATACCAGTGGCCAGTATTTGCCCCTGGATGAAGTTGCCATCAATGTCCCGGTAAATGCGAATGTAATCATTTAGACTTTTATTACGGTGAGAGCGAAGGGCCTCCTTACAATATTTGGTAGCATTTTCAAAGGCCAGCTGTTTGATCACAGGCATTGCAGGACCGAATCCCCTAAAAATCCTCTCTGCCACCTGGATAAGATGATCTACAAACTCATGGAAGGGTTCAGAAGCCCCTTGAATTATTTTAAACAATTGGTCCCCTCCTTCTTTAGAGGGCACTTTCCAGGCGCCAAGCACCGCAGTGGCTACCTGGGCATAGACAGCAATATCATATTGCATCTGTTGTTGGATGGTGGCATATTGGTCACTCCCTGTGAGCATGTCAAGATTTCTCTGGGGTTGTCCTGCCTGTGCATTTCTCTGGGCTATTTGGGAACATCTCTCTTGAAATTTTTCTCGCCAAATCAAGTAATACTTCTCCCCCTCCCCCAGAAAGACCCCTGTGGCAAAACTGTTGCCAATCACTGGGTGTCAGATTGAGAACCATAAAGGACTCCACCAAAGACACAGTGAAAGAAGCTTACGAAGCATAATTCATGGCGGCCTCCTTAAGTTGTTTCATTGTCTTTGAAACTAAGAGGATCGTGAGGGTGGATAACCTGCCCAGGATTGTTTGGGTCTGGAACCTCCATTATCGGGGCCACTACGGGGTGGCATTGGACTCCTCCCTAGGCCCCCCATTCAGGGCCCAGGAAGGACTGGGCCATGGGGTAGGAGGGGTCTCCCTGTTCTGAGTATGGAGAGGGACTCTTTGCTTTTTTTGTCCGATCTCTGATTCTGGCCTTCCTCAATTTGTTTTTAAGAGCCGTGATCTCGGCAAGCAATTGTTCTTCGTCCGACTCTGAATTACATTTATTTTCTATATCAGACAAAGAGGGGTATAGGCGGCATTCAGGAGGGCGCCTCTCCTTGGGCTGTGCTCCAGGGTCCTTATGAAAGGCCCTGTCTTCCCTGAAGATATGTTCTTTCTGTGATCTGCACGGACACCCAGCAGCTTCTTGGGTACCCTCTTGAGCTTATCTTCCTCACTTTCCGACTCAGAACATAATGACTGCTGAGTCTCTGTCTCCTGTATCTCTTTTAAAACCTCTTTACTAGCCTGCATCACCTGCCTCAGTCAGACCTTATCTGTTAGAAGTGCATCTTTTACCAGTCTCCACAAGGAGAAGGTGGAGAGGGGCAAACTGTCAGGCCCCTCTTTCTCTAGCAATTTCTGCAGGTCACGTCGGACCTCCTCCCAATAGGGCACATTTAGGCCTCCACCTGTAATGCACCAAGGACTAGCCCACTGAATGGATTTTAAAAAGCCTTGAGAGTTTTTGTCTTTATTACAATTCCCTCTTCCTCTAGAAGTTCCTTTAATTGAAATTCTAATTTGACCTTTCTGGGTGAATTCCCCATCTCTCTTTTTACTATTTACCCCAATACATCCCCGCCAGCACAAGGGAAGACCCCGTCCACTTACCTCACTTTCAGATCTCGGTGGTACCTCCAATTGCCATGCCTGCATAGCCTGGGACCCAGCATCTTCGGAGGGTGTCAGGTTTAACAACACAGGACTCTTGCTTGATGTTAAGAAGGCTTTCCCTTTATTTTGCTCCAGGGGCTGGCTTTTATACCCCGGCACCAGATGTAAGAGGAGGAAGAGGTTTCAAGGAACGGTGAGGGAGTTCTCAGGGGCCTGTCCCAGGGTTCTGGAAACCAAAGGAACATTTTGCCTTAGAAAACATGTTACAGCTACAGTTACAGCTGCCTGCCCTGAGGGCAGCAGGGGGAAGTGAATTCTTAGCCAAGGTCTTAATTCCCACATGAGACTTCTCCATCTACACCCTCACCGACATGTGTTATCTTTGGCCTTATTGCTAACAATTGTTCTAACTGGGTTGACTTGATATCATATTGCAGTTCTGACTTGCATTTCTTTGATGACTAATGACATTTAAAGTTACATTCATGTTGGTCATTTACCTTTTGTTTGAGCAGTTAACCCCCTTCCTAGATGCATATTTTGTAGATTCTGTTCTTTGCTGATACACTCCTACTGTTTACCTTTGCTCTGGGGTCAAACCCAAAACTAAAAGTCTGGCACTGATGCTCTGGCAACATTCCACCATGGTTTTTTTAGTGGCCTTCTTTTCAGGAATTTGAAACATTGTAAGTGGGCTTCCTTTCTTCCTTTTCCTCTTTTTTCCTTCCTTCCTTCCTTCCTTCCTTCCTTCCTTCCTTCCTTCCTTCCTTCCTTTTTTTCTTGTGAATGTTAGGGGTTGATCCCAGTGTATGTTTTGGGTGCCCTTGTCAACGCCCAATCTGTGTATGCATGATTTACTCTGGGTCTCGTGTGTCCTTGGGCCTGTGTTGAGTTTTATAAAGTGACAGGCTGCTGTGGCTGTTGTATGTTTGAGGTCAGGTTTGTTGCCAGCTCTCTTCTTTTTGCTTGGTTGCCTTGGCTGGTTCAATTCTTACATTAATTAGTAAACTAAATCTAAGCATACTTAGTACTCATCCTGGCACTTTCTGAAAGCTTCCTTCCATTGACTCAAACCAATGATTTGACTGTACACCAACTGGAAAACCAGGAGAGGCTGGGCAGGGAGGAATAGGCAGGAATAGTGACATTAGTCCCAGCATCAATAAATAAATAAATAAATAAATAAATAAATAAATAAATAAATAAAAATAAAAATAAAAAAACCTCTTCCTTCTCTTGTCAAAGACAATGTTCAGTATTTGTTGGCTGCATTTCTGTGGGCGAAGACCTGTGTCCACAAGGCCAGTGTGCCACAAGCCCTTTTCTTGAGTTCTGCCATGTGAGCAGTTAGACAAAGCATGACATTTTATGCTTCCTGTGGTGGGGGTGGTGCTACTACTGGGTGTTGTGTGATGTTTTAATTACATTCTGATGCTCCCAAGACTGCCAATAAAAATCTGTTTGAATCAGAGGGTGGAGCTATTTACTAGCTGACTAAGGACAGAAAGAGCATCACAGGAAATATTTGGGAGGTGCTTAGATAGGGTTTGGCCTTTTTGGATGGAGGAACAAGGCAGAGGAGGTCACTGGTCATTTCTCTGCTGCTTCTCTGATCATTCAGGTCCTTACTCTGATACCTGATTCTGAGTTTTTATTGATAAGGAATAATTAGATAAACACGTCAACTGGGCCTTCATGGTGAGTGTTCACACATGTCCTCCAACTACACAAAAGAATTAGGGTTCAGAGTGTGCAAGCTTCTCAGGGCCCTTATGTTGTCGTTACAGGCTCTTCCTGGACCTAGAGCTCATGCCTACAGCCTTCCATCCTTCCTCTCATAGCTGCTCCTTGAATGGCTCCTTGCTCTCAGGTCTTAGAGGAGATAGTTGCATAAACTGTGGTTCATGAAACAAAATTAGCTGTCACTGGAGACTCTTGTGTGGTCTCTGCTGCCACCACAGCCAGCAGAGTAACAGTCCACAAGAGGCAAAGAGGCAAAGCAGTTCAATAGCTTGTCTTGGTTCAAAAATTGTGAGTCTGACCCTGAGTAGTTTAGGCATAGTTAGCACAATTTGTTGATAATAAGTTGATAATGAACTTAGTTCCATTTGTACAATAAAGCTTAAGGTGTAACTACAGCAAAACTCTTTGTAAAGTACATGTGACATGTGACACTTTCCATACAGATGGAGTCTGTAGATGGACAGGTTCACAATGAGGGTCTAGGGAGGGTCCTGTGTGGTCTTGGCCACACAGAGAGTGCAGAGGTCCCCAGGTTGTTGACCACCTCTGCTCCCAGCCTTCTGCATTGGTTTTGCATTAGAAGAACAAGCTGTGTGCTTAACATCCCTGGTTTCTATGAGCTCAAGGACCTCCACGCTCCCCAGATCCTCTAAGCAGGAAAATATGGGTCACCTACTGGAGGCTGATTTCCCTTTTGTAGGGAAGGGTACAGTGTACCCCAATATCACATTGGTTAACAGGCTGTTTTTCAGGTGCCTGAAACAAGTGTGGTCAAGAGAGGCAAGCAATGAAGAGGCACAGACAGGTCTTTCCTGTGGGGGAGGGGTGCAGAGACACCATGGACCCTTCACAGCAGGTATCAAGACTAAATACAGATTCCTCCTGCATCCCGAATGAATCACTGTTGTCACCTGGCTGGGTACATGTGAGGCATCTGCACTTAGCTGTGTGTCCAAGTCTCCAGCAAGACAAAACCCCATGTGAAGAACAGCAGGAACCCTCCCACTGATTCAAGGTGAAGGAAATAGAAACTTCTCTTCCGTCTTGAACACTTCCAAAAATGTACTTATTCTTACCAACATCCTTTTTTTCTTTTTGAAAATTTATTTATTGGTTTTTTAAGAACAGGGGATAGCCCTGGTTGGACTTGCTATGTAGATCAGACTGGCCTGCACCACTACATGGGGTTTAAATTAAAATCTTTCCATCCAATTTATTTTTCTCGCATTCTTTCTTAATTTCCATCCCAATGTCAAGTTCCTTCTCTCAAAATAAATAAATAAAAATAAAAATAAATTTAAAAAGAAAGAAAACCACCAAACCAAACCAAACCAAACCAACCAACCAACCAAAAACCCCAAACTCAAAACCAAAGCATGGAGACCATTTTGTTTTGGCTTATGTATTAGTTAAGGGTTTCTGTTGCTGTGAAGAGACACAGTGACCATGGCAACTCTTATAAAGGAAAGCATTTAACTGGGGCTGGCTTACTGTTTCAGTCTTCGTGGTGAAAGGTAAGGTAGACATGGTGCTGGAGAGGGAGCTGAGAACCCTTCTACATTTTGATCTGCAGGCAGTAGGAGTGTCATAATGGATATAGCTTCAATATATGAGACCTCAAAGCCTACCCTAACAGAGACACACTTCCTCCCACAAGGCCACACCTACTCCAACAAAGCCACACCTCCTAATAGTGCCACTCCCTGTGGGCCAAGCTTCAAATGCACAAATCTATAGAGGCCATTCCCATCCCAAACGTGAGGCCTGCCGTAGTGTGGCTGATATAGCCAGAGTCAGTTCACAGAAAAGAGCTTCTTGGTTACTTACGGTGGGACTTTGGGCCCACATCCACGTCTCTGTGGCTTGCAATTATGCTAGCCTGGTGTGTGCTGTCACAGTTTCTGTGAGTTCTTATATTCTGCTGCTACCTGGGATTGTTCATTAAACGCTTCAAGTTCAGCTGGTCACTCTGGGGGGCTTGAGGGTTGGTCATCATCTAATTATGTATGCCTGACTTTGAACAACGTTGTTCTTAATAACAAGCCTCAGGCTTAATCTTGATAGCATACATAGACGGCTGCCGTTTGTCCCCGTAAATGGGACATCTGTACTAGCATGACTACAAGCATAGTTCTGAGCACATTCCAGAATTTGATCATTTCTAAGGTAACTGACCATTAACCTGCATGTCTTAATTTAAGTTTCCAAGTTAGTAGCTTTTTCTTTTTATTTATTCTATGTGTCTTCTGTATCATGTATCTTGATTCCATTTATTTCTAGGTCTCTTCAAATCTGCCCCCTGCCTCTCCCCCAAGTAAAACAATGGTCAGGCGTTGGTGGGTGGTGAGGAGGAGGGCATCTCTCCTACCCATGCAGCCAGATGAAAGATAGGGACAGCTCTCCCTTGCTCACAACATTGGGGCTGGGTCACCCTTGCCTCTGACCACCTGGCAGCTCTGCCTAGGTAAGGGCAGGTCCACTTTCCTGAGTGCGGGTAAGGGGGAGGGTTGGCTCTCTCTTTTGTAATGGGTGGGAGGTAAGCGGGGCAAGTTAGTAGCTTTTTATAAAATTAGGAGTTTAAGTTGTAGCCCTGTTAAGTTCGAGCCTTAAAAATTGAAGGTTTAACTGAACATCCTTTATCATCAAAATTAACTTGAAACCACAAATACAATCCACAGAGAGACCAGGCCCTCTTGTGATCCTTTCAGAGAGTAACTTTACAGAATATCACAAATATATATATATATATATATATATATGGCCTCATTCATCAATCCTATGTTGATCCTTACCTAAGATGTTTTAGAAGCCTTCTGATGAACAGTTAGCAAAGTTGTAAGTCTTTCGGCATACTTCCTAAGTCAGTTTCTGTAACCTAAGTTTACCTGTATAACCTTAGGCGTTTATAAACCTTAATCAAACATTTTATCCATCAAACACATGTTGTTCCATAGCTAAAGCTTTTATTCCCAGGACAAGAATCATCATACAAAATATCCCGGAGACTGCTGCTGCTCCTCAGTCTATAAAGAAGATACTATAAGCAAAGGTTCACGAGGACCAAGGACCAATAGCACGTGGCCATCTTATTCATGGAAGTGAATTTACATGGCGTGTGCTATCTTTTACCTTACTGAAGACAGTTGTCAGCCTCATGGCTGCTTCCATCCTGATGAGGCCATCAGACAAGATGGCAGCCACCTGGTGGCTAATTTACTGCAAGATGAGCTCATTGACACATACCCATTTTTCTTTAAAAAACAAAACAAAAAGCCCTTTTTTTCCTAAACAAGTTTAATCCAAGTTACATGTAGAGTGTGTTGTAGCAAATTAAGATTACCTATATATAGAATTTTTAACTATTAACTTTTTGTTAAAAGTTTGAAGCTAACTTTTTTGCTAAAGATTTTATAAAGGATTTAAAACCACAGCTAATGACTGGACAAATCCTGAGATAGAGTTTACGCAATAGTCTTACAAATCTTTACATAAACTTTATATTTTAGCAAAGGTTTAGAGGTGTAAGGGAAAGCAGCAATTTAGAGTTAATAAAGCCAAGACAATGCATATTGGGAATAGTTCACTTTTCAAAGCTTAATACTCATGGTGGCTTCCCTGGGTTCTTCTGTTTTGCCTTCCTTTCTCCTGTCTGAGTCCAGGACAGAGATTCGGAGGAAACTTCTCAACAGGCTTCCTCTGGTCTGGAGAGGAAGGGTTATAACTCCACTCTTAGGCCTGAATGCAGTGGTCAGAGAGGAACTAGAGTGAGCAGACACAGTTTAGAGAGAAGACGTCTGGGGGTTTGATTGTGAGGTGAGGAGCTGTCACAATGAGCACGGATTTGGAAATTTAGTGTGCCACCACTGTCCACTGAGCTGTATGAGGCCGAGCGGTGTGCAGTGAGACAAGCAGCCTTAACGGATCCTCTGAGTCTGAGGAGGAAGAGGGGTTACAGAAGGCAGGAGTATGGCGACTGGGAAGACCCCACGCTGAGAGCCAGGAGAGATGACACTTAGGAAAAAGTCATTAACAGGAACTCCACCAGAGGGAGGAGTCCAGTATCTTAGGGCCCAGGAGGGTGTAGGGTGCCTGCTAACAAGAGGGACAGGGCCAGAGACACAGGGGAAAGGTGAGGAGGCTCTGGGAGGAAGCTGAGAGCTGCCAAGCAGAGTAAATGACAAGCATGAGGGACAGAGCAAGCTCCAGGAGCGAGCTGGTGACAAGAACTTCAATCCAGGGCGTCCCAAAGCAGACCCAGAGACTTATCAGAGAGAAATGCCCCAAACCACAAAGGAGAGGTGTCCCGTTTGAGGTGACAGGTGTCCAGTAGAGCAAGAGAAGCCACCTGACTCATGGCATGACTTTTGTAGCGGCAGTGAGTTCTAGAAGCTGACAGAGACCAGAGCAGGTGGCTGCAAGGTGACACTTGCCAGACTCAGTACCACTTGCCTGAGTCACAGTGGAGACGCACAGTAGGGGAGGGTGGCAGAAGCCAGCAGGAACAAACGATCCATACTGTAGGAGTCAACTCAGCAACTTGGTTGTTTGCAGGGGGGGGGGTGGGAGGATGGGAGGTGGGAAGGGGAGAATCCCTTAGAGAGGGGACCATTTGTGTTTTTCCTGTTTTTGGCACCAGGTGCATAAACTGGCAACACGACCATGTTATAGTAGGTTTAAGGTTTTGTTTTAAATATGAGAGAACAGTTGGGGGCTTCTGGAAGAGTCCAGAGAGAGAAAGGAGTAGCCTGACATGGCTGGAAGAGTGGACCTACACAGGAGAGCAGAGAAGAGCAGGGTGGGTGGGGGGAGCACACACGCACGCGAGACAGCAGACAGTGAGAAGGGACAGAGGGAGCTGAAGCTCAAACGGCAAGGCTGTCAGAACGAGCAGCTGGGGGAGGAAAGGCCACAAGCGGGGTGAGGTTAGGGTCAACCAGGGAAAGGGGGCAGGGTAGAGGAAAGGCCTTTTGAAAAGCCGTATGGAAATCCACTACTGTAGGCGCTTCCCAAAACATGGCATATATAAAAGGGACCTAAGTGGAGACCCCATGTAATGAGGGGACTTCCTTATTTTCATGATGGGTGGAGAAAAGGCTCGGTGGTGGAGTGTTGCCACCGTTTCCTGGCTGACCAAACCCAGAGCTGGGTGGCTCTGAAGTTTGCACTCTACATGCCTCAGTCCCCCGATCGGCTCAGGGGAGTTAAGTATTGCTCGCCCACGTCTAGGTGACCCTGAGGTTATCCTCTCTGCAGGGCCTGCCACAGGCCTTCTTTGAATCTCTGAGAAACAGAATTCTGAGAAGCCAGCAGCCCCTGCCCTGTCACAACGCCACGCCTCGCACATTTGCTAGCCTCACACTCTTTCTTAAGCCTCGGTATTTTTTAATGGTTTATCTTTATGTGCATTGGTGTTTTACCTGCATGTATGTGGGTGTGAGTGTGCGGGTTCCCTGGAACTGGAGTTACCACAGTCAGTTATGAGCTGCCACGTGGGTGTTGCAGAACTCCGAGCGAGCCCAGAAGCTGACGGCATCCCAGGCCCTCCAGCCAGACACCATCTAAGACAGGCACACAGCTCCTGCCCTCTGAGCTATGTGGTGACAGCCAGGTGTAATCACAAAGCACGCCACAGGACTAGTGATTCAAGCATCCCGCCCCAAACAGACCCGGGGAAGGAGGTTCCAGTGTCCTCTTAACTGGGAGAGGGCCTGGGAGACATAGCCCTGGCATCTCCAGGGTGACTGAGGCAGGCGGGCAGGGCTGGCAGACACTAACTTCTCCCAACACTGGTTCCCCAGGCCTCTGCTGCGCTGGGTTCCTGCTGTCCCATCATTGCTGCCTGTGTCCCATCTGCTCATCTGTTGAGTGCTACATCTCGCTGGTCAGACTGCGGTCACAATGACCGCTGACTTGGATATGAATACAGGGCAGCGGCACAGGGAAGGCTGGGAGCCTGTGGCCTCAGGACAGCTCAGAGATGAGCCCCGCTAGGTTGGGCATGGGAGAAAGATACCACTACCTAACCACCCTTCCCCAGTTCCTCTGCCTGTGATGTAACTGGGGACCTAGGGGTGTAAGGCCACTGGCCACATGTATCGGATAGGGACAAGGCCTTGCTTACAGTGGGCTAATTAGAGGACGGAGGATGTGGACAGCAGGGCTTGGCTTGGGCAGCTGAGTGGCCACGTATTAGGGGTGGGAGCCTGCTCTGCCATGTTGAGGGGCGCTGAGACTGAGGGAGGGTGAGGTGAATCTTAATTGGTGTGGTTCTGTGGTGGGAAGACGCCACCGATTGCAGCCCTATCCCTCAGTATTTTTCTCAGTTTTGATTTTTCTAGACAGGGTTTCTCTTTGTAACAAGCAGCCCTGGCTGTTCTGGAACTTGCTTTGTAGACCAGGCTGGCTTTGAACTCAGAGATCCTCCTGCCTCTGCCTCCAGAGTGCTGTGAATAAAAGTGTACACCGCTACCACCAGCTCCCCTCACTTCTTTTAACTGCAGCCAGAATCCCAACACTGGGTCCCCAAGGCCACTGTGGTGTGTGTCCCACCGGGTGTCACTGGATGTTTGCTGGAGTCCTCAGTGGCACAACCCTTACAGCCAGGGCCACTCTGAAGCTACCCTGCATTTCCCGAGCAGGAGGTAGGTCTGCTCACCGTCACTGCGGGGTCAGGTGGCAGACCTAAGCCACACTCCTGCACACTCCAGGCTGTGTGGAGGCCTTCGCCTGGAGTCCCTTCATCTTTGGGGGCGTGCCTGGCCTGCTCCTCCTGGAGTTTCAGAGGACTGTTTTGTCTCTTCAGCCCAGAGGCAGCTTCCGCTTTAAGGGGTCCAGTCCTATCTCTGTAGACACAAATTAGATATGGAGGGAGCCCTCCACTGGGGATGCTGTCCGTTCCCAAGTCCACCTCACAGCATGAATTCAGGCTTCAGGCAATTCCAGAGTCAAAGCGTTCCACTTGGGAGTGTCAGAAGCAACTCCACAGGGGCCAGCTGACAGATGAGGGGACCTGGATCCCAAAACTCACATATAGAGGGGCTGCCCCGCCTTTGGATGGTTCCTGTGTCCTGTGCAATAGCTTCACATGGTGTTACCTTGCCCCCCCACACTGCCACAGTGTCCCCAAGTGGGAATGTCCTTCAAACCTGATCCTCTGAATGAAGCTGTGGGGCAGAGCTGAGGGAGGTAGGAAGAAGTCCCTGCAGCACTCGTCAGCTGGGGAGGGGAGGGACTTCTGGCACACAAGTCGCACGTGACCATTATTAGCCTGGAGAAGTTTGGGCGGAGTAAGCTAGTTCCTGTACCCCTGTGGTGGCTTTTGGCTGCAGGGACAGTCTCTGATCACAGGCTGGCTGGGCTGGACCCCTGAAGCTGCTGAGACGGGCCTAAGCACACAGCAAGTGACTGCTCACTTGCTGGTGTCCTGGCTTCATCTAAACTACCCCCTCCAGGTGTCATTTAAGATGTAAGTGCTCTGATCACTGCCCCTGCAACCCTGCAGGAAACTGACATGGCTGACAAGCTGTGCAGGAACAATGGCCGTGCAGGGCTGCCTCAGGCTGGGGCCCATGTCAAGATGCCTCTGCGGTCCTCACTGTTGATAGGAGTGTGGACTTCTTCCCTCGGTGGCACTTCCAGAGCCACACCATCCCTGGAATGGCTCTGCCACCAACTCTCGACTGTGCTTCAAAAGTCTTAGCCTGTGTAACCTCCGCTGGGCAGACACACGCAGACCGGCATTGGTGCTATCTTGCAGGAAAGGGAGGCTGTCTACACCACGTTGCAAAGGAAGGAAAGCAGGTGTGGTCGAGCCATGTGCAGCGCCAGCCCTACCTGGCCAGCCCCTTCGTGCTTGCCTTACCTCAGAGCTAGGTTCTTGGAAGAAGTGGACGTTCGGCCACTTCACGATGGTCACTACCAACGGAGGAGTCATTCCCTGCACCAGGCTGAGCTCCAGCATGATGGCTCAGGACGACACCAGCAATACTGCTGAGGCTCCATTAACTACACAAACCCAACCTCGTGAACAGGGCTACACCTTCCACCCTAATATGACATGAGGCTGAGAATATGAACTGGTATTTCTTACGAGACACAAAAAGGCTTTGAGCCTAGCATGGCAGAAGCCATCATACCCGTGAAAAGGCTCGGCAGCTTCTTCTCCAGGCTCCCGTTTCCCAGCGGCTCCTGCTCTGGATAAAGGCAGAGGCCAGGGCCGTGTCCCGGGGGAGAGATGGAACTGGCTGATGCAGGGCCACAGGTGCTCCCCACTTTATCTTGGGTGCCACTGGGAGCAATGGCATGCTCTGGCTAGGGGACTTCCTGCATTTGCCCAGCTCCTCCGTTCTGACACTAAAGGCAGCCCTGGCACGCTTGTCCAGCACAGCTACCCTGTGCTGAGACTCAGCCCTACAAGGAGGCAGGTCACAGGGAGCTGGCTGTGTTCTAGAGTTACACCCACTTGGCAGTGTGGTCATTTCAAGTTGCAGTTAGCACAGGTCATCTTTGGCAAACTAAGCCAGGAAGGCCCCATGACCTTGGCACACCCGTAAGACAAGGCCAGTCTGTGACCCTCTGTGGACACAGGCGTGTCTTAACTCCCAATTCCAGTCTGACCAGAGAGGACTGCATGAATCACAGACGACAATGGGACTTAGTCTAAGCTTGGCATATAATATATGTATATATAAAACTGTATTTAGCTGCTATGATAATTAAACTGATGATCACCATGTGGTTAAAGGAAAATCTCTCTATGTGCAGGGTTTTACAGTGTGAATTAGACAGAATGCCAGACAGAACAGGGAAGGAATGCACTCTGCACCAGCACTGCAGGCGACAGAAAGGGAAGCAAAGTTCAACAAGGAACAATGACACCGCTTAGAGCAGACACTTCCCAGCCCTGTTTCTCCCAAGCAGACAGCGGCTGCCTGGGGACCACAGAAACATCTGTGTGAACCCAGCGGCACTCACGTGGCACCCACACCAGCACAGGATGGGGGGGCACAGGCAGGGTGGGTAGGTTAAGGACTATGAAATGCCCATCAAATGGCAAGCAATCAGCTCGGCAGCTTCTTGGCCCTGTGGATGGCTGTGACATGTATTCTCAAAGCAACAGGAAGGTGGGGACAGTGCCTCAGCTGGGGCAGACGTGGCCAGCACTGTCACAGGCCTGGAGGGATGAGTTGACACTTCCTACCTTAGGTCTAAGGGTACTGACGCCTTAAGTCAGGCCTCTGTGAATTTGCTCATGGCAACCTTCCCTTGGGGGATGGGCACGCATCATGTGCTGGCCCTGGTTCTTACTGAGTGTCTTCAGGGGACACAGCACTGTCCTCCTCAGAGTGTCGAGAGGACTTGTCATAAGGCCCGGCTGAGCCTTGCCACCGTATGAGCCATCAGCCCTGCCGTCCAGCGCTGCTAAGGACAACCCACACGGTGCGTGGCTGGAAAGTCCCCGTTCCCCCAGAAGGAGTGAGCATCATGGCATTAACATATGTGTCTGCAGAGAAAGATGGCTCCATGAAGGGGAGGGGACTGCTCTGGGACTCTGCTGCCCTGGGGAGCGGGGCAGAAGGCAGAAGTGACAGGGGCTGCACCTGCCAACACTGCCCGCTGTTGCTAGCAGAGTGCCTGCTGGGGCACAGAAAGCCTTGACCTGCGGGACAGACACATTGTGCCCGATACAGCTCTGTACCCTGCCAGCAGAGGCGGAGAGGTGTCACACCTATGCCGGCCCAGGTGGGGCAGGGGCGGGGGCTGGGGCGGGCGGGCAGACCATTCCCTGCAGCAGTACCTGCGTGCCAGAGAGGGGAGGGTTGAGTAGGAGCCCTGCATCCTCTGGGGCCTGGAATGTTCTTTAGGAGGTGGGGGTCGGGGCCTGGGTGATGTGAATGTGGCTTTTCTCCTCATTTAACAGGCCACCTTAGGCCACAGGAGTGAGATTTCCCGTGTCAACAACAGTCCTTCTAAGTGTGACTGGCAGAGCTGCTGTGGCGGAGGGGATGGAAGACAGGCGTGTCTGTCTGTCTGTCTGTCTGTCTGTCTGGTCTGTCTGACAGTGGGTGTGCCTGACTAGCTCTAAGTCAGAGCAAGGGTCACAGGTCAGGTGACCTGGACATCGTGCACTGAAAGAGAAGGCCTCTTTCCAAAGGGTTCCAACAGGTTGTGCCAACACCAAATGCATGCCGGGAAAGAAACACTGGTTCGGCAGGGCCTCCACTGGCGGAGACTCATGATCAGATGTCCAAGGGGCTCACGATGGTGAAGCCAGAGTCCTTGCTGCTGTCATCATCAGGGCTAGAGCTGGGGTTGCTGGAGGAGGCCGAGGCTGAGGCTGGGCCCGTCATCGGGTCTGAGAACACCCGTGGGGAGCAGGCTGGAACTCTGCTTTTCCCAGATAAGCTTCTGATGGTGAGAAGGGGTTGGGACTGGCCTGAGAAGGGCCCCCTGGCACTGCGTCCCTCGTCTTCTTTGGAAACCAGGATGAAGTCATCTGAGGTCCCTCCACCCGTGCACCCTGGCATCGCTGAAGAGACCTGTGAAGTAAATCAGAGGATGGTGACCACAGCAAGGACAACACGGTACAGAGGCCTGGGGGCCGCCTCACCCTGCACCCCATTTGGAAAGGTGGGCGACTGGTCCAGCCGTCCCAAGGCCCTGAAGCCCAGACACGTAGCTGTGCTGAGCCAGCAAACCCTTGCCTCCCATGACATGGAACTCAAGCTCCTGCTGGACAAGCTGCAAGGAAAGGCAGTATCCATGCTGTAGGAGGGCCAGGCCTAGGATCCAGCCACCAGACCACAGTTGCCACCCTGGTGCCAGCCTCACGGGAGCCCCCTTGTAAGCTTAAGTCTCATGTCTAGGAGACAGGGAGGCTATGTCTCCTACTCTGTGGTATGTGCAGGCTCACAAGGCCAGATTCTGAATGTGCCCTACTACATCTGGAGCCATCTTACTATCTCACACTTAGCTAATCCTGTGTGCACATGTGTGGGTATCCTGGAGCAAATGGTAGTAACTGGTAGGTACCAGCAATAAATAGTAAATCAAGAAAAATAGGAAAATCAAGAAAAGCAAAGTTAGAGGAAACACACATAGCACTGATTTAGACCACAATTACTTTCGCCTTTACAAGATGTTAAGAGGGTTTTTATTGTTTTAGCTGATACACACTGATATCTATGGACACATGTAAAGGTTTGGGGTTAGCTGGGTGTGTTAGTTTACATTTTTAATCCAAGCACTTGGAAAGTAGCTTCATCTACATAGTGAGACCCTGTATAGGAAAAATAAAGTTGGCTGGCAAAGTTATAACCTTGCCAGGACCATCCAGTGCCAGGTGAGGGGGCATTTTAGCCCAGTGTGCACTGCATGCTAACACAGGGTCTGTACCTGCCTCCCCTGCCCTCCTGCCCTGAGGAAGGGACTGCCCCCTTAGAGGACGGCCAGAGGACAGCCTGTCAGCTTCTTGCAGAAGACGAATACAAGGCCATGGGCCTCCCTTTAGTGCAAACCACATTTCCACCAGGAGCCTGGGTTGATCGCAGACTCAGCTATGAGGAAAATGCATGTCTACTCAATGTTGAGCCATGCATCCTGTGTTGACTGCTAGTGAGGCAGGGTGTCCAGGAAAAAATGCAACATCAAAGGGTAGCAGAACAAGAGAAGTGAGCCGCGAGTCTCTAACCTGTGCAGCGGTTCAAATGTTTGAACCACTCATTCCGAGGTGCCAGGTTAACAGAACACTCTTCAGGAAAGCGTGAATTCCCAGGTTCCCAGGGCTCATGGAACTGAACTCTGGCACTCTGTAAGTGCAGGAGGCCCACAAACTCTCCCTGAAAATTAACTACCTTAAGTCAAGCCTGACCTCTAGGCACAAGACAAAGCAGGGCCAGCTCTTAGCACCACAGTGGCTTCCAGAGTATGTTATAGCAAAGTAGGAGCTGGCCTCAAGGTCAGTGAGTCCACGGCTCAAACGTGGTCTGTGCTGAGCAGCTTCGCAGACTGCGTTTAGGAGCCCTCGTGGGTCCTCCACAGTTAAGGAACCAGGCGGGGAACATAGGTTTGTGCAGGCTTTTCAGCAGTAAGAGAAGCTGTGTGTCCTGCAGTTCCTAACCCAGTGAAGTTTCCTGGGACAGAAGTACTCCACAGTTCTGGATTTAAAAGACACTTTCTTTTTGCATCCTGCTGGATTCTGGGCCCTGGGAATTTTTGATTTTAAATGAGCAGACGGACACAACAAAAACTTCTAGACAGTGCTTCCACAGGGATTTAGGAACTCCAGTACCATTTTTATAGAGAAATCCTAGGCAAAGAGTTGAGGAGAATTAGAGCTTTGCCACAATATATAGATAGTAATATCCTAACAGCAAGCCTGTCTATAGGGATTCAGATAAAACATCGGAAAGGGTTAAAGGTCTCTAGGAAAAAGTGTAATTGTTCAAAGACACCAGAGTGCATGCATGGAGTGTCAGAACTCCCAAGGACAAAGCCTGAGCTCAGACAAGCTTCAGTCAGCTCCTGAAGACCCAGCAGTGGGGAGAATCCTGGGCATAGCTGGTTTCCATTTTATTCGGCTCTCTCAAAGTTTCGTTACTCACAAACTCCCACATATGATAAGTTGCTGGGAAAAGAGACTGACTTCTTTCAATGGGACAGACAGCGTAATGGAGATTTATGAAGCTTAAGGAGTTAAACAGTATTGCTTTAGTCTGCCAGACCTGAATATGTAATTTATTGTGCAGACATGAAAAGACAAATGGTAACAGTGGATGTGTTTATGCAGATGCTCTGCCCTCTACAGGAGTGAGGGGCAGTCACTTTCTGTAAGCCATTATATAGTGTGTCCCAAGGATGGACATCATCCCTAATCAAAGGTCAAAAGTAAAAGAACAATAGCAACAAAACCTTGGCTCTGGGCAGCCACTAACAGCGCAGATGCTGGCCGACAGACGGCACGGCACCAGGTTCAGCTGCTAGATGGGTGCAGTACTAGCCCACGACAGGTATGCAGCTCAGTTATGCTGCTCCCTGGATTGTAAACAGTATCAGTGCATGTCTGCACTGTTGCTCTCATGCAGAACCCTCTTCAGAGGCGGCCCCCACTGAGTGCCGAAGCAGCACTGGGTGCGAAGGAACAGGTCTGTGGTTGAGAGTTCTCTCCAGACACTTGACCTGATCTCATGGGAGCTCATGAACCCTGGACCAACAGCTGGAGAGTCTGCATGGACTGAGCTAGGCCCTCTGCATACGGGTGACAGTTGTGTAGCTTGGACAGTTTTGGGGCCCCTAGCAGTGGGACCAGGATCTGTCCCTAGTGCATGAGCTGGTGTTTTGAAACCTAATCCCTATGGTGGGATGCCTTACTCAGCCTTGATGAGGGGTGGGGGTTGGTTTGGCCTCAACTTGATATGCCAGGGTTTGTTGACTCCCCATGGGAGAGCTTACCCTTTCTGAGGAGTGAATGGGGTGAGGGGTAGAAAGGAGGTGGGGGCAGGGACAGGAGGAGAAGCGGGAGGGGAAACTGTGTTTGGTATGTAAAATAAATGAAATAATAAAAAATACATGAAGCGTTCTGTCTAGGTTGGGTATGCAGTGGTCTCTTTGCACAGGCCCACTGAAACAATAATGCTTGCCCTTGAGAACTTCAGCTTTTCAAAGAGCTCAAGAAATAGCCCTGAGTTGGGCACTGGAATTGGGAAAAGGAAAACTGCCCATATAGATGCCAGCTCTGTCTTCTTTGTGATCCATGCAACAGTCTGGAAGCACAGGCTTCTATGTCGGCAATGGGACATTAAGTATGAAAAAGGGGCCCTGAAACTCTTTAAGGCAGTGAACGTCCCTGAGGAGGTGCTGCAGAGGACACCAGAGGAGAGACTGTGACAAGGAAACAGCACAGCCAGTACTGTGGCCTTGTCATTGTCATAAAGAATCTGCAGCCGCCTTTGATCCCTGATCCTAGGCTTAGAGAGCACAGGTGAAGTCACAGAACAAACTGCAGATAAAGGACATTCAGAAAGGTCCCAGCTGAGTCCCACAGTGAGGGTGGTGCAGGCCAGGGGCATTCTCAGGGGAGGACTGGCAAGTGGGCAGCTCATAGGCTTAAGTGTGTGCTGGCTTCTGGGAGGGCTCTTATATGAGGGTGGACGCCACTCTCTGCACACCAGAAAGAGCAGGAGAGGCCACAGGAAGACTAGAGAACAGAACTCAGGCTTAAGGCCCTCCGTTCCCTGCACTGCTTTTGTTTCGGTGACAGTGGCTGGGTTTCCAGTGCAGTATGGAGCCCTGCGTTACTGGGCGAGATGAGAGGGCCAGCTGTGGGCTCAGGGCCACTTGGCTGAGCTGTGGCTGTGCACTCTCATTCTTCACAGGAGTCTGAAACACAGCCCCCTTAGAGATGCTACATGGACCGCCTTTCCCAAGGACGTGAGTTTGAGCCAATCCAGGAAAGCTGGTGCTGAAATTCAGAGTTCAATGAAACATCTGCTGGGGCATGTGCACTCTGAGGGACACGTCCCCAAGGGCACACACACATCTAAGCAGATGGGTGGAGGGAGGGAGGGGCTTGACTGCTTTGGAAGTGACTCTTCCCATGTGTGCTCCAATTCTCATGTTGCCCCCAGAAACTGGTGTAGTTACTGGCTTTGCACTTACCAAGGGGCCAACACACTTAGTTCTCCTGCAGGTTCTTACAACTATGGAAACCAGCATGGCCGGGCCACCACAGTGGAGACATTTTAAGTGAATCAAATGGTTGGTGTCCCTCAAAGATTTTTGTCCTGCAGTATTTTTATACAGTCAACTAAAAAAAAAAAATCATTTTAAATTCAAAACTGCCATTTAAAAGTAGTTGGTGAGGCTATGTGCACCAATGTTTACATCTGTGCAGGAAAGGAATATTTAGAGAGACTTATCAAATTAAAATGCCAGTGTTGCATTTATGTGGGTAAAAATGCACCCACACAGCTCTATGACCATTTAAAAAAAAACATTACAAGTCAACTAGAGTTCTGCTATCTGGAGGAAAATCCTTAAAACTGAAAACAAAAACTCCCATTCCAAAGCAGGGATTTTGACAGGGTTCACTTTAAGGGTGTACTTCCTAAGCTGACTTGTAAGAAGTGTCATGGGAACACCAGTCCTGATAGTACATGCCTATGATCCCTGCATTTGGGAGCACGAGGCAGGAGGCCCTCGTGTTTGTGGCTGGCCCAGGCTATACGGTGAAGCCCCGTGTCAGCAACCATACAAGACCATCAGGACTTTAAACTACAGGCTGCAGGCAGTTCGAGATGGCTCAGTGGGCAAAGGTGTGTGGCAGCAGTCTTAATTTCATTGCTTGGAATCACACAGTGGGAGAGAACCAACGGTAAGAAGCTGCCCTTTGGTCTTCATATGTATGTTACAAAATAAATAAGTAATAAAATTAAAAATTAAATATAAATTGGGCATAAACAACTGTTTTTTGTTTTTGTTGGCTGCACAGTAAGCCGCGTACAGGAGCTACAGGTTTCCACAGGGTGCAGGGCTCCTGATCAGTCAGCCTTTGTCCTTCCTTGTTCTGTTACTGATGAGCACGTGGATGGGGCACACAAGGAAGTCCCAAGCCCCCTCTAGGCAGAACAGCCTGTTAGAATGACTCACACAGGGTGCTGGCACCTGACACGGGAATCAGCAGCAATGGCTCCATGGATGTAAAGAGTTGTCAAAACCAAAACAAACAACAACAAACTAACACAGAAAGAAAAACTCAAAATGTCACAGAGACAACGTATGTGGTGGTAATTCCATAGGATGTCCTCTGCCTTTCAGAGGACATTTGCTGACCCCCTTGTCTAACCAGGCAGGCAGTCAATACCCCATGAAGTCAGGGAATGATTTGGCAAAAAGAAATCTAACCAAGAGAAATTCACTTCCAGTGTTAGTGGACTGGGGAGAGCGGCCGGAGGCTGCTCCTGACCATCACCTCACACAGTGGCCGGAGGCTGCTCCTGACCATCACCTCACACAGTGGCCGGAGGCTGCTCCTGACCATCACCTCACACAGTGGCCAGAGGCTGCTCCTGACCATCACCTCACACAGTGGCGGGAGGCTGCTCCTGACCATCACCTCACACAGTGGCGGAGGCTGCTCCTGACCATCACCTCACACAGTGGCGGGAGGCTGCTCCTGACCATCACCTCACACAGTGGCCGGAGGCTGCTCCTGACCATCACCTCACACAGTGGCGGGAGGCTGCTCCTGACCATCACCTCACACAGTGGCGGGAGGCTGCTCCTGACCATCACCTCACACAGTGGCCGGAGGCTGCTCCTGACCATCACCTCACACAGTGGCTGGAGGCTCAGGCTTTTTTATACAGCACACGCTGTGCAACTCTCAGAGGCTTTAGTGTCCTTGTGAGTTCTACGAACACAGAGCACAACCTGTGTAACAATACACAGTGCTCAGGGCTCAGGCTGGATTCCTGACGTGGAAGAACTCAGGTTAACGTCAGGAAAGCCCGCTGTCGTGAGTGTTCATCAAAGCCCTGTACCTGCTTGGAGGCCCGAGGAGCTTGGCTGCTTTGGTCCTGGCCACTGGAGCAGTAGTGGTCATCGGCGATGTTGATCTGCTCGTTCCCCTCAGCCTCCAGCTGGCTCTGGTTGAAGCGCAGGGAACCTTTCAGAATGTCTTTGATCTATTTCAAAGGAGAGGAAAATAATGAAAAGATAAATGAGTCTGTGGCTAAATGACCTGTTTTGCCTACAGTAATACCTTTGTTTGTAGTTCAGTCACTGAACTTCTAGAAAGAATAGGTCCTAAGTTTTAAGCTGTGTGCCAGTCTGAGTAGTATGACGAAATCTCTTGCCTACTCTAGCAAGACAGCTTGCAGAGGAGCCCACGCCACGTGCTCTGCTGCCCCGCTCACCAGGCCACCTGTGCCACGCCGCACAGCTTTCTTCCACACAGCAGCTGTCACCCTCACCTTACTTCATCAGTGAGGAGAACGCACACCTTATCATATTATGTTGTCACACTCACTCTATTCTTAGTTGCTGTCATTAATCTCTCACCATGTCCAGTTGCTAAATCTTAGTTTAGGTTGGCATGTGTAGGGAGAGTACAGCATACACACAATGCAGTAAAACCCACGATTTTAAGCATTCATGGAAGGGTCTTGGGATATACCCCATGGATGAAGTGGGGAATATTGTAGTATGAATGCTAACATCTTACTCTAAGAAACTGGTAAAAATCCAACTGTTTCAAAGGCATGGGTTTAGTAATGGCTGGTTAAAATCTGACCACATTCCCAAACAGGTACCCGCTATGCTGATTCTTCAGTAGGAAGCACCATCTGTGCGGTTACACAGCCAGGAAGTGGCTCCACCCCCCCTGCTGCCTGTTCAGATAATAACATGCCCTTTTGCACTGAGATTGCATTTTGCTTAGATTGCATTTTGCCAGGGTCAGGTGAATCGGGTTGATGGCCCACTGAAAGTGGTGTCTATGATCTGTGTTTCTATCAGCATCCATGTAATTGCAGATAAATGACCAAACCTGATGTTCAGGTAAGGTGCAAACCCAATGGGTCTCGTAGGAAGAGGAGGTAGGGCAGGTGATGGGTGGTGATGGGTGGGGATGGATGGGGATGGGTGGTGATGGGTGTTGATGGGTGGTGATGGATGGGGAAAACCATTTGGGCTACAAGCCAGTGAGACGGAGTCCCTGGGAGTAAGGAGCACGAGGGGCAGAGCCTCAGAAGGAACGCTACCTTGCTGACATCAGTGAGAGAGGACAATGGCTCTTATGGTTCTATATGCTGGAAGTGTAAGGTAAACTCTTCCAGAGCAGGCCCAGTGCAACACACATGTAGAATCTGAGTAGTGCACATACCTGTTTCAATCCTGCCAAGGAAACCAGGATTTGATCTTCTTTTTCCAAATTCTCTTGTAATACCACATCTTGAATATTTACTGAAAATAGAAAGATGACATTTTTATAATAAATGTTCTGTGTACACCTTTCATGTCACCACACAACTTTAGAAAACTGCAGACGGGAAGCTGGGGTGGGGTTAGCACTGTGCCTGGCAAGTATATCCTGCATGCAGGCCTACCCCTGCATTTCCTTAATGCGCTGACAATGACAGGCAGTGTTCCAGTGAGACATGGGGAAACTCTCACTGACTTATGGCTTGGCCGGTTATCTAGAGCCCTTGTCCCATTGCTGTGAGGAAGAGTCTTCCTTGAGTCCTCTTCACCATCCCATAGCTCAATGTCACTTAACCTACTTCCTTCTAAAGATAAGGTCCTCCTGCACGACTGAAATTAATAAATATGTTATCTCTGGTGATTTGTCAGAATAAATCATGCTGCCATTCAATGGAATATTAGTAGTAAGAGGACAAACTCATGACATTGAGACCGTCACTGCCCATGGAGCCAGCTTGCTTTAACTCACTGTCTTTAAAAGAGAATGTTTCTGTTCTCCAGGGACCTGAGGACCTAAGGATCCTTCAGATCTGACCTAAGGGACCAGCCAAACCAGTAGTGACCATTTCAGATACAGTGCAGAGTGATGTACAGGGATACTGTGGGGCAGGAAGACTTACTTCTTCCACAATCGTTCAACCTTTTAAGTTCTCTGACTGCCATGGCCTTAGAAAATATCCAACGTACGATTCCTGATACATTATCTTCTTCCCTTGTGACCTACCAGAGGAACACATGGCCATGCGTGCCTCCTTTCCTGTGTCCCTTCTGACACCCCTCTTTTCAGGTAGAGAGACCCAACTCCCACCACTAACCCTATCGACCCCACTCTGAAAGCCTTAGCTCCCATTCCCAGCAAGGCAGTCCAGATCCTCACTACCAACCTACCCTGCTCTCGCTGTCTATTTCATTCATCCCTGCTGTCCACACTTGGCCCCTTCTCACACTAGGCCCATGCCACTCATTCCACTCGTCTTGCAACCTGTGGGCTCACCCTCTGTAGGAGGAGGCACTGGACCCCAGAGCAGTGTTCTACTCACACTTGTGACCTGTTCTAGCGACACAGGCTTTATGTCTTCCTTCTTAAGCCCTTTCTGGCACCCATGCTTTAGGTAGGAGGCCTAACTCATACTGATAATCCCACCCACCTGTGCCCAGCACCCTTATCCCTCCCCATCTCTCGCAGGGAATCTAGACTCCTTTCACCCATGAACCCATGCCATGCAAACTCCACCCTCCCCTGCTACCCGTACTTGGCTTCCTTTCTAGCTAGTCAATAGATTCACACTACCAACTCCACCTGTTCTCAAGACCTGAGCACCACCCCTCTCTAGGAAGGTTCACAAGATGTGACCTGAAACTTCATCAACCCTGTGCCTTGCCAGGGGAACATGTGTCTTCCACTGTGTGTCTCCCACCACCTCCCTGCCTCTCCTCTTGGGCAGGGATCCTAGACTTGCCTCACCAACCCCACTGAGGGGAGGTTCTGAGATCCCCCTGGCCCCCTGAAAAGTGGCTGTGAGAGTCTTCAGGATTGATGGACAGTCTCCTGGGCTTAGAGACATAACAGTTCACTCCATTCAAACATCAACACTGCTTTGCCCAGAGAGGGAATCTAAAGCGCATACAGCTAGCTGGTCAACCAGACAAACCGGGGCAACAGGAGACAGGTGCAAACGCACACTCAACTAGAAACAGTACTGATCACCTAAGACTACAAAAGAAAAAGTAAGGAATTAATACACATTAAAAAGACAACAACAGTGTGAATGATTTCAACTCCCCAATAAACAGAAACAGACCAGAAAATGGGATTGTTTTGCTACCTCCAAGAAGCACAGCTCATGACCACCTACACCACCTTAGGCTTAAAGGACGAAGAAAAGTACTCCAAGCAAAGGGAACCAAGAAACAAGTATATGTAGCTGAAAAAGCAGACTTAAAATTAATCAGAAAAGGCAAGGGAGGACAATTATATTCATTGAAGGAAAATCCAGTAACAGGGTATTATATACTAAACATATGTGCACCCAATTCAGGAGGACCCAGTGTCATTAAAGAAACAATTTTACACTTAAAACTATGTAATAGTGAGAGATTCAACAGTCAGCTACCTGTAAATAAACTAAATAGAGAAACTATGGAACTAAATGACTCATAAATATGAACCTATGAGGTATCTATAGGACATTCCCTAACATTAGAGAATATATATTCTCAGCAGCCCATGGGACTTTTCTCTAAAATGGGCCACATATTAGAACACAAAACAAGTCTCAACAGAAATAGGACAGTTGAGATCGGATCCTGCATTACCTCAGACCACCATGCAATAAAACTGGATATTAACAATATTTGGAATGACACCAACTCATGGAAGCTAAACACACCACAAAATCAATATTGCATGAAGGAAAAAATCAAAAGAAAAATTAAAAATTCTCACAACTGAATGAAAATGAAAACACAACATACCATAATGTGTGGGCCAAAATAAAGGCAGTTCTAAGAGGGAAGTTTATAGCACTAGTTGCCTACATTAAAATATTTGAGCTCTTAATAACTTATGATGTCCCTGAGGCCTTAAGAAGACAGCAATCAATACCCTTAGTCTTATTGTAACTTGTTACGCTGTGCTTGGTTTATACCCTGGCAGGCCTGCTCTCTTCCATGGAAGGTAGAGGGTGGATCTAGGGGAGAGAGGAGGTAGGATGATGTTGGGGAAAAATTGGGAGAGTGGAGGGAGGGGAAGGTCTTGTCAGGTTGTATTGTATGAGAGAAGAATAAATAAAAATGTAAATGAAATTATGAAATCTGCAGATAAATAGAAATAAGCATCCTGTGTGAGGAAGGCCAGATACAGAAAGACAGATGTGGTGTGCGTTCTCATTTCTTGATGTTAATTCAGACATTGGAATTCCAACAGAGGTCATGAAAGTATTCAGGTGCCATCAAGAGGAACTTTTAAGGGAGGGAAGATAGCGCACACTGATATAAAGAGTGGAATAGGAACATTGGAGCAGGAAGCATTACACTGAATAGAGTAGCAGAGAGCAGGGTAGAGGATGGAATATGGGGAAGGGTAAATAACACTGAAGACCTTTGAAAATGTCATGCAGAAACTCATTACCAGAGAACCTTCATAAAATCTACACACACACACACACACACACACACACACACACAAACAAGAGGCAGAGGCAGAGGCAGAGAGGCAGAGAGGCAGAGACAGAGGCAGAGAGGCAGAGGCAGAGAGGCAGAGGCAGGTGAATCTTCAAGTTTGAGGATAGCCTGGTTTACAGAGTGACTTTCAGAACAGTGAAACCCTATCTGAAAAACAAAACAAAACCCAACAAAACAAAAGAAACAAAAAAACAAACAGAAGCCCCCCCCAAATGCAAAGAAGAGCCTCTTTAAGAGGCTGTGGTTTTGACTGCAGAGTTGGCTAAATGCCAAGCAGCATTACCCTCTGAGTAAGTTTGCTGTCCATGCTATGGCTGCACGTGGAAATAGACAGCTCTTCTCACAACTTCCAATAGGAAAGGAGAAACAGAAGATGTCTAAGTTTCTATTTTAAGGTACACCCCTACATGACAAAAGGCAGAATACAGTATAGTGTAAAGGTCTTTTACTTTGTGTCTGTGTAGATGAAAGATTGTTTTTCTTTGTATTTCAGCTATAAATATATGTATATACATAGACACATACCCATATATGTGCATATACATTACATCTGCACCAGAACTAAAGGGAAAGTGTCTTATTACATTTGCATTGAAACTAAACAGAAATGCCATATTATTCTCTATTTTGTTTTTTCCTGTGGAAGTTACTCACTAAAACACTATCCATGTAACAATCTCATGGTGACTCTATTTTTTAAATGAACTGTCAGTGCCACAAAAATAGACCTGTGGGGGCTGAGAGACAGTTCATCGGGTAAGAACATTGGGACTGCTCTCCAGAAGATCAATTCCCAGCACCCACATGGTGGCTCACAAGCATCTATAACTCCAATCCCCAGGGATCTGGCACCCCCTTCTGGCCTCCTTGAGCCCTGCACACACATGGTGTATACGCAGACAAAACACCACATACACAAATAATAATTTAAAAATAGACCTTTGATTCTGAGGGTCATGGAAATGGTATGTGAACTACTCTGATTTCTCAGTAGCTCCAGATTTTTATAATAGAATACAGGCATTTTCATTTCTATGTTTTCAGTGGCTAGTAGGAAGGTACCAGGGACCCTCTCAAGGAGTGGGAAGCAGACATCTGTTGTCTTGGAGGTGAGGCTGGGCAGGGTGCTGAATGTCCTCATGTTCATGAGTAGAAGACATAGGCATAGCAGCTGGCACAGTCAGGCGCACAGCAGGCTAAGGTGCTTGGGCAACCATGGAACTCTTTGTAGACTCTTTGAAAATTTAGATGAAACCAAAATGGAGATGGATGTCTAGACATGTCACGTGACTCTGAAAACAAACTTTTTTGTCTCTGGTCTCTGTCAGTCCCCCCCCCCCCACTTGATTACAGACTATTCTTCTGTGCCTGTTCCCTAAACCACTTATCTCCCAGAGCGTGTATCTCCCAGAGCGTGTATCTCCCAGAGCGTGTATCTCCCAGGGCCTGTATCTCCCAGGGCCTGTATCTCCCAGAGCCTGTATCTCCCAGAGCCTGTATCTCCCAGGGCCTGTATCTCTCAGAGCCTGTATCTCCCAGGGCCTGTATCTCCCAGAGCCTGTATCTCCTAGGGCCTGTATCTCCCAGAGCCCATATCCCCACCTGTATCTCCCAGGGCCTGTATCTCTCAGAGCCTGTATCCCCACTTGTAACTCTCAGAGCCCGTATCCCCACCTGTATCTCCCAGAGCCTATGTCTCCCAGGGTTTGTATCTCCATCTGTATCTCCCAGGACCTGTATCTCTCAAAGCCTGTATCTCCCAGAGCCTCTATCTCTCAGAGCCTGTATCTCCCAGGGCCTGTATCTCCACTTGTATCTCTCAGAGCCTGTATCTCCCAGGGCCTGTATCTCCACCTGTATCTCTCAGAGCCTGTATCTCCCAGGACCTGTATCTCCACTTGTATCTCTCAGAGCCTGTATCTCCCAGGGCCTGTATCTCCACCAGTGAGCAGGTGTGTAGGAAATGCTGGCTGTGTAAACATTGGGGCCCAGTGTCATCTCCAAGTAATAGACATGGCGAGGTATTTTCCAGATAAGAAGTAAAGGGTACTAAAATGATTATTCTGACTCTACAATGAGAAGTGGCAGCAGTACGTGAAAAGAAGTGCCACCTCATAATGGCCTCCTAAGTCCAATAAAGAACTGAGTTAGACTTTCTCCTGGTCGACTATGGCACAATACAACCTTCTTAAATTAAGAATGTCAAACCCTGCATTTCATTGTGGTGAGTGTAAAGCTGTACAGAGTCACCCAAGAATGCCCCGAGAATGCAAGTCTTTGGAAAATAACAGACATTGGCTCAGAAAATATAATCACCAGGTCTGTTTTGCATTCATCTGTCAGAATAGCTGGAAACCCTGAACTCAGCAATAAGGAGAGCGACATTAGTTAATTAAACCCCAGGGCATGACCACTATATTTATACTACAAGGCCTTGATAGGTTAAACTAAACCAAACAAATGAGCAAGCACACAGGTGTGTACACACATGCACTTGCACACTCACTGAAGAGTGCGCACACAGGTGTGTGCACGCATGCACTTGCACACTCACTGAAGAGTGCGCACAAAGGTGTGTGCACGCATGCACTTGCACACTCACTGAAGAGTACTGTACAGAAGAAGCCACTTCACTGGGACATCTTCTTGTAGGCACAGGTCATTGGCGGGGACTGTTCCTGGTAGGGCTGCTACACACGTGTCAATACTATGCCAGGTGCTAAGACATGGCCTACGGCAATTTATTTCAGAGGGAGAGGGATGAGTCGGAGGGGAAGGCATCAAAACGCTGACCCGATGAACTCAGAGTGATACAATCATTTCCACAGACATCCACTGAAACTGGTCTCCCCAGCTAAGTCTATCAATAAATATTATGATGTACAAAATCAGTAACTGTGTTTTACAAACAGCCAGAGATCTGAAGGAGCCACTGAACTGAGTGCCTAGGCCCAGAAAAGGCTCAGGCTGGACTCCAGCTTTTCTGAACTTTGTTTTCAACTTCTGTGAAATACAGAACAGTTGAGGTATTCCCAGAGCACTTACATGTTTCAATGTTCTTAAGAAATGTTTAGTTGTTCGTGAGTGTGCATGCATACGATTGCCTGCAAAAACCAGTAGAGGACGTTGAATTCCCTCCATCTAGAATAAGATGGTTGTGGGTGATTTGATGTGGGCGCAGCAAAGCTAACTCTGGTCCTTGGTAAGAGCAGGCGTGCTCTTGTGTTCTGTGATGCTGTGAGCTGCAGCACTCTCAGCAAGAACACAGAAAGGCCATTTCCTTTAGATCATGGCACACGACCTTTCCGATGCAGGACACGCCTACATAAAGGCAACCTGCCATTGCATATGAGGGTCTAAGTCCCAAACAATCTTGTAGAGGCATTTCAGTTTGGAGCCCTGTGCCCTGGACATGAGTTCAGCAGAACGGCCAGCCTGCGTAAACACTGGAAACAATCAGCACATGGCCCAGCTCCTCTAAGCCATACAAGTTCAAGCTGTCCACTTACTTGTACATGTGTGTGAAATTCAGAAATTTTAAAATACCTTGGGCTCAGCCTCAGAGGTTAATATTGTCAATAGCTTTCAGCTCAACTGTTAGGGTTTGAGAAGGAGAGTCACTACAGCAACAGGAAAATGTCAGAAATAGCCTGAAATTGACAGGGAATGTGGAGATCTAACAAAACACACATTTTCAATTCTCAGTCTTTGTGTTCTAATGGAGTTAATAAAATTAGGACTCTGACGAAACAAACCCTCCCTCAGTACTAAACCCCAGAGAAGGAGATGCACCAGCTTGCCAGCCATTTGAACAAATGTCAGTGTTAACTTTTCTCCAAGATGCTTTTCCTTCGTTTGTTGGGCTACCAGTTACATAACAGCCTTGATTGACACTTGACACTTTAAGTCATTTATTGCACACGTGGTGAAGACAGACGGACAAGGAACTCTCTTGAGATGAACATACACAGTAATGAAGGTGAGCAAGGAGCCCCGAGAAAGAACTGGTGTGACAGGTTTCAGACAGCATCCACAGACACCTTCGCAGCCTGTATCCTACCCAGAGCCAAGGCCCTGCAGGCTCCATGTCAGAAAATGTCCAGGCACCAAGTGGTGATGAAGTTACTCTCATTTAAAACCTAATGGCAGGGCCAACATAGCAAATTCTGAGCCTCTTTAGATGTCATTCGATAAATCAGTGTGCTAGGAGTGTAACCCTGGTCCCAGATCTTCAGCTGTGGGGACTGGACAAATCAAAACTACCTGCTATGAGCCCGAGTTTCCTGAGTCCCATAAGGGGAGGAGGAAGTGGCCCTTGCTGAATGTCCTATTTAAGTCCTGCCCCATGCTATAGTCTAAAAATAAATTTTGGCAGTGAACTGGCAAGACTGACTTCCTGTCTCATCTCAGTGAGGACACTCACTGGCAGGCAGGGCTGAGTAACAGAGCCTGGATCAGGCCCTGGATTCTCAGGTGCAACCCTCCCTCTCCCCACCCTCCCTCCCTCCCCTTTCCCCTCCCCCCCTCCCCGTGCCTCCTGCCTGCTCTGTCTGCAGGCTGACCTCCAAGTGCACTTTAGCTCTCCACACATTTTCAGCCACGGCCTCTTATCTTCATATGCTCTATCACCTGCTCTTTAAACTTCATCCATGTTAAGAAAGAAAAAATATTCTAATCTTTATAGACTGCATTGCTATAACAGTCAATCTCTTACTGATGGATATTTCAGTCATCTTAATTTTGATCTTCTTTATGATCATAAATTTTAAAAATCATCATATGTAAAGAATACTAGAGGAATCAAAATAACACCTGCCTAAGTTAGATATCTTTCTTCAGATTAAAAATTTATTACAACAGAAGCAACCACTGGAATATAGATACTGGAATGCATTTATCATATAGATACTATAATGCATCTATTGTATAGATACTAAAACACACCTATTGTATAGATACTGAAACACACCTATTGTATAGATACTGAAACACACCTATTGTATAGATACTGGAATGCACCTATTGTATAGATACTGAATGCACCTATTGTATAGATACTGGAATGCATCATTATATAGATACTAAAACACACCTATTGTATAGATACTGAATGCACCTATTGTATAGATACTGGAATCCATTATTGTATAGATACTAAAAGACACCTATTATATAGATACTGGAATGCATCATTATATAGATACTAAAACACACCTATTGTATAGATACTGACTGCACCTATTGTATAGATACTGAATGCACCTATTGTATAGCTACTGGAATGCACCTATGGACCTGTGGAAGGCAGTTATTCCCTGTATGGTTCAACCTCACTGTTAAAAATACAACCATACTATTTAAATGGGGGAGTAAGTTGAGAGTTATATAACAAGTTTCTGTCTGAGAGTGAAATGTACACACAAAACAAATGTACTCTTGCCATTAGCTGGACATTCACAGCTGGTGTAGGCTTTTCTTCCTATTTTAATCAAAGTGTTGTCCCCTCCTATGCCTTGCGGATGCTCTGTTAGCACCAACTAAGAGTAGGCTCACAGCAGAGGCTGCATGGACATTCCCAGGGTTAATGAAGCTGCTTCACAAGCCGCTGTGCACAGCATACAACCGGGAAATTTCCCAGAAAGATTTTTTTCCCCAAGTTTTGGTAAATCTTTCTCCCAAGCATTTCTTTGCTGAAAACCAAAATCCAAGTATAAAAACATCACAGACTCAAGTAGCTAAGAAACAGAAAATACACAGTGAAACTTTAAAATTAAATTATATTTAAATAAAAAATTATCATATATTATTTCTCTATAAACTATCGCATAAGTGCTTTTTATTTTTGTGCATGTGTTATATGCACATGTGGATATTATTTGTGTGCGTGCGTGTGTGTCCTGACTTCTTATGCCTGGTGGTGCTGACAATGTGCCACATGATGAAGAGCAGCACACACCAATGGGCTGAGAACCAGTAACAATATGCACAACAGAGGCTCCTGCAAGTAGTACCTAATTACTGCTGTCCTACAAAACGCCTCAGCAGACCAGCTTGAGCATTAGTGCTAGGACTCCACAGATGAAGCAGTACTTAGCACCAGAAGACCTCCTGACGTGGTACTCGGATGACTCACATGTAGTCAGAACGTTACCTAGGACGCTTCTAGTTCTCAGGTCCTGCACTTATGGCTGATAGTTAATGAGCTATGGACTGTGGACTGGGGCCCAGCATTGGCGCTGACTGATTTCAGGAGCTCAACCTTTGTTTTGAGGGTGCAGGTATCCGCAAGGCACCGCGGCAGCCAGGAGGTGAAGACACATTGCTTTTGCTCTGACATTGCTTTTGCTCTGACATGGCTTTTGCTCTGACAAGGCTTTTGCTCTGACATGGCTTTTGCTCTGACTTTGCTTTTGCTCTGATTTGAATGCCTACTCTGCTTATGTGTAATGAAACCTTGGGCCCTTTTACTTCATGCCCTTGTCCCTCATGAGTGCATTGTGAGTACTGACAATGCTTCATGCACAGAGTTTGTGAGAAGCATCCGAGAAGACTCAGCCAACGAGAGCTCACGGTGTGCTCAGCGCGCCGCAGGGTCTGCCTCTGCCACTCACCGAGATGCATGTCCATGACCTTGGCACAGTACTTGCACATGGCGTCCAGGTCATTCAGCTGTCCTTGCAGGAAGGAAATCTGGGCTTCTAATTCTTCTTCCTAATAGGAAACAGATAAACATTTTTTAAAAAAATTGCTAAGTTTACTACATGCGATTCTAAGTTGGTTTTATTGTTGTTTTATTTTGAGACATATTCTTATTTTGTAGCCCAGGACAAAACCAAAGGAAAAACAACAAAACAAACAAACAAAAAACCTGGAGTATTCCTACTTGAATTCTAACTTTGGCTCTCGGTAAACATACAGACTTTATATACATAAAATATATTTTTTATTTCATACATGTTTCCACC
Source organism: Cricetiscus sungorus (assembly GCA_030556225.1). NCBI lineage: Eukaryota > Metazoa > Chordata > Mammalia > Rodentia > Cricetidae > Cricetiscus > Cricetiscus sungorus. The sequence goes on from JANBXA010000641.1 coordinate 30,462,262, forward strand.
CCCCCCCAGCTCCTTCCAGTAAATCAAAAATGCCAAAGCAAGATGAAACATAAAGCCTACAGCAAAACAAAGCACAGAGTTCATTTTCTGTTGGCCAACTAATATCTTTAAAAATACTGAGCAATAAAAATTAAAAAGGGAAACTGGGTTTCACCAGCCTATTCCTAGGCAATTCCATTTTTCTTCACACACATACTTGAGAAACCAAAGGCCTTTCTTTGTATCGGAAATCTCATTAGTGTCTAGACAACAATCTCTTAAAATGTGAGCTTTCCCAGCAGCTGGTAAGTAGCCATTCTTACATTTCCTCTCTTGATGTGGAGCTGGGTATCTGTTTCTTGAGAAAGGCATTCTAGATTGAGGCCTTAAACTACACAAACAACTTAACTAGAACACAAAGTTTTTAAAGGTAAAATTAAACATGTAAAAAATTTCCTAGAGAAATTTGTAAAAAAAAAATCCTGTTAGTTTTTCATCAGAGAAAGGGACTGATCCTAATAATCTGCCTATTTTAGCCAAGACTACTAGAATACAAAAGAAAGGATGTTGCCAGGGCTAGTACAGGTTAGAAAATGGATTTTCCAGTCTTAGATGCCTTTTCTCTTATATAAAATTCCTCTGTGCCAGTAACAAAGGCAAGAGAAACCTACTGAGGCATGTCTTTGCTTTCTAAAGTGAGTAGCTCTAATTTGACTGTAGGGTGGAATTAGTAGTTGAAAAGGTCTCCTGTGGGTGTACTGCCTTTGGAAGACACATGCAAAAGCACTGAAAAGCACCAATCTGAGATGCAACCTCAAGAGGTTTTAGCAACATACATCGAGATGATTGACACAAAGCCAGACATAGCAGGGTCCCAAAGTTAACTGGAATGTCTACTGTAGGATTATACAAGTGCTTCCCATGTTCATTATGCAGCCAACGGAGTATGACAGCTCGTCCTGCTCTCCAACAAGGATAAACGGCATCAGAGGCTCAACCAAAGGATGCCAACGGAGGATAGGTATAGTTGCCTATCCAATTCCAACTGGGCTGTCTCCAGCCTCTTTTCTCTCTCCCTTTCTCTGTCTCTTTCCACAGGTCTGAACCTCTGTTCTGTGATATTACTATGGACATTAAAGAAGGAAGGCTACATTTCTTGGTCTGTGACAGTTGCAGTCAGTCTGTGGAGATGACACCACATAGCCCTTCTCTCGTGTAACATGCACGTGGCCTCACTTATTAGCTTGCAAGAGTCTCTTTTCAGCTTGTATTTGTCCTGACCTCACTAGCCTCGATTTGGAGACTAAAGGAAGTCAAACCATGTCACATTGCGGAAGTTACAGAAGCCTGGCAAATTCTGCCTCCCTGATGGAGGTTAAGATGGCTGTTTAGGCTAGGGCATCCAAGAGAGCTGTGGGGGAGTAAAGGCCACAGAGGAACAGTGAGATGCTGGACATGTTAAATGCTGTAGCCAGGCAAATGAGAGACTCACTTAATCCTGTGCACAGCAAAGTGCAGCCTAAGAAGCATTGTCCAAGCTCCTAGCCCACACACCAAAGGGAACAAGGGAGCCCCGTGGAGCTATACTCTGGATCTAAGGCTTCTGCAGTGACAAGCGGCTGAGTGTGCAAGTGGTTAAGACAGATACATACGGCACCAAGAAACGCAAGGTCTATTCCTGTCTTGTCACCGATAAGTCATATGGCCTTAAACTATCTCCCTCTTCAGCTCTGATGGAAACTCATTCCTCTGGAGGATGTAAACTCAAGCTTTCTCCCAAGGCACTTGGCAGCTGGAGCACACACGTGGGCCATGTGACAGAGTGCACAGTCTTATAATGAAACAGGAAGCACTGCCTGGGAGTCTTGGCTCTAGCCTCTTGTCTCCTCCACCAACTATTCTTTTAGTTACAGACACAAACTCAATCGGACTCGAGACCTGGACCAAAGCTAGAATTTGGTTGTGGCTAGTAGTAGGGGTACTGGCAGTTCACGGTCTACAGAAGTCACCAGAAAAGAGAATCTTCCGGGAGTACAACTGTCTCGGTGTACTCTAGGCAACAACTTAATTGACAGTAGCAGCCACACTGGCCAAAACAAAAAAAGCTCCTGGGAGCTTTTGTCTCCAGTAGATACCATATTTACAGGGTTTTATTATACTTGGTGGCTTTTTTGCAAGGGCTGAAGGGAAGAACTTCGGAGGACACATTTTAGAGGAGATGGGTGTGGCCTTCTGGGTTGAGTCACTGCTAGCTGGAGAAGTGTCTGCAACTCCCAGGATGTCTTCCTCTACAGTCTGTTACTCTGCAATGTTGTCACCTGTGATAGACACTGTCACAGGGTTTGTACCTGTGTGGAGCTGCCATGGTTACTTGGCTGTCAAATTTAGAAGGATAAGAAACCACACATTTCCAAGTTTTCATCTTCATACCTAGAGCCCAACCAAATCTTAATACAATAGACCCTGTCTCTACAAACACTGCAGAAGAGTGCACGCATGCATACATGCATATCTGCATGCATGCCTTCATTCGTTTAAGCCTTGGGTGCAAGGGAAAGCACACTGAGAACAAAGTGGGCAGCCCAGGCCGAAGTGGGTGCAAAGGGCCAGAGCCTCTTACTTTTGGCAGTTTGAAATGCAGTTTGCCATCCCTATTGAGGTTGCTGAGTCTGAAAAAAAACATTCTTAAAACCCCTTCAGCTATCACTCTGGGTTCATAAATAGAAGTGGGATCACGTGGAAGCAAAGGGTGGCTTCCATTTATTCTTCATCATATTATATAATTACAATTCTAAAATTGTCAGAACCTACTTTAAATCTCTATCTCAGTGTCTCGTGCTATGCACTCCTTCTAGCCGACAACAGACTACAGAGCCAGTGCCAGGCACTTGCTTGCATTAGAGCGGTCCTCTGTAACACAAGAGAAATGCTTGCCCAATCACTCTGAGGTTGCATGAAAACTGTTTAATGGCCCCGAAAAGAAATGATTACTGTGTTTACCCTGGCATGAATGTCTACTCTCTATTACAGGAAGCAGTATGCTGGGGTCATGATAGGGATCCGGAGTAGACACTGCTGGGTTCAGACCCCGTTATTGCTAAGTTCTAGCTGAGTAACTTCGGACAAATTCTTTAACTTCTCACTCTTCACACCTCTCCCTGCCGGAACTGGGCCTGCTCCTTGGCTACATCCTCACTCTTATGATCTCTGGCCTCAGCGAGCACTTTAAGACTTACCAGCTCTATGGTGAGCCCTAGCTTCTAGCTGCTTTCTAACTCAGTTCCTTCCAAAGACATTTAGACGTGCTTTAGCATCAGGAACATTTCAAATCCCAACACCTGCAAGGCTGAGGGAGGCTGGGAGTTCAAGGTCAGCTTGGGCTACATACTGAGACTCTACTTGAAAGAAAAAAAGCATTTCTATAGGGTCATTAAATTAGTCAGATATTATGTAATTTGTTTGTTTACATACAGTAAATCCTTCATACATTATTTTTATTAAATGCTTCAATATCTTTTGATATTCTCATTTATTTTAGTAGTATAAGGGTTGGTGGTTTATTATTTATACACTTATTTATCAATGTTTAATAAATACATTCATATGCATTGTGTTTAGCCTTGTGGGAAAGACTATAACAGATGAGATGCGGGCCTTGGCATTTCTGAGTTTAGAGGTAGACATTATCTGAATGTTCTTAAAAGAAAGAAAGAAACAGATGATTCTTAAAGTTCTGTAGATGGATTCGAAGGGTTTTCAAAGACCTGGAGAGAGGAGAAAGCATCTAATAGTAGATGTGGGAATGACAGACCCAGAAAGAGGAGACCACGTCTAATAGTAGATGTGAAATGAAAGCATTTTTTTCTAGGTGATGTAATTCTGGGGTAGTGAAGGACCAGGACTCAGGGGAAATGATGGAGGAGCATGAGTCAGGAAGCAAGGGCCCAGGCGTGTGTGCGTGTGTGAGTGTGAGTGTGTGTGAATGCACGCGTGTGTGCCCGTGTGTCTGTCTGTGTGCAGGAGCGTGGGTGGGGGAGGAGGAGCAGGAGCCACTGAAGGGCAGGGAGCCTTCTCTTCCATTCCCTTCCTTCCAGCTGGGGGCCTGGCATGCAGGCTGCTGTACCCGTTGTCCCTGACTGGCTGTGCTTGATGATCATTCACAGGGCAGCGATGTCTGTCAGCCCTGAGACAAAAAAGGACAGGAAGAGTGTCCCCAGATCACAAGACAGGCAGACAAGGGAGCCAGCACTGACAGCAGCAGCAGCAGGAAACAGCCAAGAATAGCAGCTAGAAGTCAGGAAAGGCAGGCGCCGAGTCTTGCTTGAACAGATGGGTGAACAAGAAGTGGGAAGCACAGGAAACGGGAAGCCTTGATGAGGTGGAGGAAGGCTGCACATGTTCTGAGGAAGCTGTGGTACACACAGAGCAACGCACATGCACGCTCACACACACACACACACACACACACACACACACACACACACACACACACACACACACAGTGAATGAAACCCAAGCCAGAAGCATATGGTTACAGCCTAAGAGGACACCATCAGGGAAAAGGGCACAATGGCTGCATTTCACACCGCATCACATTAGGGGCATGGCTGTGTGAGGCAGCTCAGCAGCTGACCTGGAGAGCAAGCTAGAAAATGAACTACAGCTATAGCATTAGCATGTGAGAGGCCAGCCATATACCAGCCTTGTGACTTTTAACTAGTCAGCAATGCCTTGAGTCTGATCATAAAATGGTAATAATGTGTATGCCTTATATACAAATTGGGGGATGGAATTATATGAGATTTCCTAGATAAGATGTGTAGTGTGTGGCTTGGCATACTAAATACTTTTTAAATGTTAACCTTTTGTTCTTTTATGTTATTCATGCAAGCCTAGGATGTTATAGCAAGGAATCATGGGTTTAAAAACTAATGATATCAGTCAAACGTCCAACTACAGAACATATACACACATGAACACATATGTGTTCTTTAAAAATGTTCTTGTGCAAAGACAGTTCACAGATGTATAACAGATGAGTAACTGGAAAAATAGATTGCAATGAGAAAGTAATTTTTTAAAGAGTAATCTTAGTTTTGAAAAACATGGTAGGATTATAAATGATTTTCCTCTGGATTCTCTACAAGGAAATTGGATCACATTTTAATAAGAAAACAAGGTTCTTATGTAGAGAATATATTTTTTAAGAAGTGAAAGAGTTGGCAGGGGAGAGGGCTCAAAGGTGAATTGCTTCCTGTTCAAGCATGAGGACCCAACTTTGGACCCCAGCATCAATGTTTAAGCTAGATGCAGTGGCAACCTCTATCTGTAACCCAGTGCTGCTAACGAGTGGACACAGACCTCCAGAGCTTGCCAGTCAACTAGTCTCCTCAAACTGCGGTCCTAGGCTCATTAAGAAAGCACATTTCAAACAATAAGGTGGAGAGACACTAAGGAAAATTCCTGGCTCCAGTCTCTGGCCTCCTTAAGCATGTTACACACGATTTCCATGGGGTAAAAAGAGATGTTAATGTTTCTAAAGATTGCAGATCAACCTAAACACCATTCTCTAAATTAATTTATATTCTAAACAGCACTAAAGAATAAGAAAATATAAATGAATAATTTGTGAGAAAAGTATATAAAAATAATTAAAATATTTTGCCAACTGTGAAATCTTGAATATTGCATGTATGGTAAGTTTCTTAATCTACACTACTAAAGATTGTCAAATGTGTTTCTTAAACATAATTTTGAAGAGATGCTTATAAAATAAACCAGGAAATATTACACACACACACACTCACACACACACACATGCGTGCGCACGTGTACACACACGCACACACACGCACACACACATACACACACGCATGCGCACACACGTACACACGCACACACGCGAACACACACGGGGTGGGGGCGTACTTCTTTTTCCCCCCAGCCACTAAGGTACTGTAGTGTCCCACTCTGAAAAGCTCACTAGTAGGAGGCACAGAAGTTGACCCCAAGAGGTCGGGTCTTTATGATGCTACTGACTCTTCTTTCCAGAACCCTTAATGTAATGTAATGTCTTAATGTAATCATATGTTCCTAACTGCCTATTCCAAGCTATAGCAAAGACCCTAAAACCCAGATGGATGCTGGAGGCACCCACAGTCCTTGCCACAGCACAGCAAAGATAAGGCAGGCCCATGCCCATTCATCAACATTTTCTTCATTGTCTCCCATGTGACAAACCCACCCACTTTTTGTCTGTTTGTTTGAGTCTCCCTGTGCGGCCCCAGCAGGACTATGATTCTGTATGTGCATCAGGCTGGCTTAAAAAAGAACCAAGCGCTAGGAAGAAAGGTGTGCAACACCAGGCCTACCTCACCAAATCATCTTTTTTAAACTCATATGTTGGCAGGCCAAAACTAATTCATTCACATGCTTGTCATGGGTTACACACATAATATTCTGTGATATTATGGTAGATTTTGGGTTTGCCCTCAAGGTTCTTGCCTCAAATTCTCTACCCATTCTTGGAGAACTTCTCAAGAGGCCTGCTCCACACCTTTGAGGAAAGGGTTTCTCACAAAGCCAAAGAAGTCAAGAAGAATGCTAAGCACAAGGTCGTGCTGAATTTCCCCACTCTGTCTGGTAGTATTAGGCAAGCAATGCAGCCTCATAAAACACCCAAAGGCAGGCTTTAAATAGCTCTCACATGTCTGGGGTTCCTGAGAATGGGGCGGAAGCTCCACACTTCACCAGCCCCTCACATCTCTTTAGCTGTATCCTGCCTTCCAAATTTTATAAAACAACAACAACACATCCCAGTAAACGTGTTGATGATAAAAACCCATGGTATGTGGGAGCCTGACCTATAGAAAATTGGTCAGAAGCACAGGTAGAACAAGATGAGCACAGGAGTGCTCATAATCTGCAAGAGAGTGGAGACAGTCCTGGGGTAGGAGGCCCTATAGAGTGTGACACTTCCCCAGGCAGGAATCTGTCAGGAGGGCATGGGGTGGAGGCTGCTCCAGCAGGCTGGCATTCCTGCCGCAGAGCTACTTATCTGCTTGCTTTGGGGAAGAGAGGATGCTGTTCCCATACATCTTTGAGACCCCAAAATACTTCTCTGCTGTTTGGCATATTAGACTAGAAGAAAAAAGAAACCAACTTCCTTTTCCATTATAGACACAGATTGTAAATATTTTAAAATATATCCTGTATGGTATATACAATCAAGAGAAACTTTTTCTTTTTTACTTTGCTGCTTCTCATAATTTGGGGGTCGGGGAGGTTCTGAGAAGAGATCTTTCTTCCCTTCCTTTTTCCATTTTGTTGGGACTGGCTATATCTCTGGCCTGTCTTGCACTCACAATCTTCTTGCCTTAGTTCCCTGGGTTTGGGATTACAGACATGCACTACTACCAGGCTCTAGTCCATAATGCGGGCAGTTAATCTGATCAGGAAGTCTCTCTACCCCCGTTCTCCTCTGTAGGGAAGGTCAGGCACAGCACTGTTCTTTGAGGGTGAAGGGAACCAACACATGAAACGCTTAGGATACACACAGAAAGCAATCTTTATCCCTGTCTACCTAACAGCATCAGCACAGTGGGCCTGTCTCCACTGTGATCTATTTAACCCTAATAACTCTGTAGTTAGCAGAATCATGAGCCAGGATCCCCCATGTATAGCTCACATAAAATGAGAACAGTATCTTTGGATAAAATGCAAGTTGAGCATCCGAACGCTTTCTAAATAGACTTCTTTAGAGATTTTAATCTTAATTCTAGGCAAAGGTATTAAATGTGCTCACCTACTTGAGAGAAAAAGCTGCTGTGCCTGCCTAATCTCTGTCTGAAAGGAGCTCAGGGTCCTGCATATGATGGGTGTGGTGGTATGACTGAGAATGTCACCTGCAGTGGCAGGCATTTGAGCTTGGTTGCCAGTTGTCGGTGCTGTTTGTGTGGTCTGGCATTACTGGAGGAAGCATGTCATCATAGGTGGGTTCTGAGAGCTTAAGGCCTCACCCTAGTTTGTTTTTCTGCTTTGTGCTTGAGGTTCAAGATGTGGGCTTCCAGCTTCCTTTTGCTTTGCCTGCCTTCTGGCATGTGTTCTTGATACAATAATGGCGGAGTCTTTTCCTTCTGGAACCATAAGCTCCAATAAACCCTTCCTTCTGTAAATTGCTTTGGTCATGGTGTTTTCTCACAGCAACAGGAGAGTAACTAATACAACAGGCAGTACTCCCAGATATAAAGCTAATTCAGACCTTCATCAAGAATGTCAACAGCCACAAGTGGCATAACTTTCTGATCCCAACACTCAGGAGGCTGGGGCAGAGGAGCTCTAGTTTGAGGAGAACATGGGTTAAAGGAAGTAAGATGTTAACAACTTCAACATTAGATACTATTAAAATTCCATTGATGTCTATAGTTGAAGTTAAGCTTTGTATGAATGTTAATGTCAACATCAGGTACCATGTTGATTTCATTCTTACAATCTTCAATTTAATGAAAAAATGTTTTAATATTTATATAGAGCCTGCAGTCTTATATCATGAGCTTGACTGAGACTGCACATACAGTGCACAAACATGCTTCTACACAAGACTGCCTAGGGCCAACTGATGACAATGTGAATGTAAGCGTTTTGTCAGTGTCTCTCACAGCTTACTTACTCCAAGTGACTGGACAGTTCCCTTTGTTACCAGGCCTCCTTTACTGTTTAGACTTTATGATAGTGAGTGTATATGTGTATATGAGCAGGTTAATGATACAGTTTACACGTTCTCCGCTTGGTAAAGGAAATGGACTTTAGGTAAAAGTCGTGTTCTCTTTGATGGGCCTTCAAGACCAGAAAGTTAATGAAGATCAGAGCGGTGGCCCAGGATCACCTCAAGTGGCTGGTCAGAGAGGCTTGTTCTGTGAAAAGACATGAGAGGCTAAACGTAGTTTATTTAATAAGATCAGACCATTATTATGAGTTCATTCAAAAAGAAAAATAAGAAATGTCAGAATTTTAAAATAGACTAGGAAGAATATTAAAGGTGAAAATATGGGTAAACAATGTGAAAAGCAAGAATTGGAGACTAGTCCTGGGTTCAGGGTAGGGGAAGGGAGAGCAGGAAGACAATGAGGTCACAGATAGAACTCTATGTAAACACTGAATGAGAGTTGGTAAAAATCCCAAGGGAAATACCCATATATGTGCATATATATGATGTGTGGGGAATTTAGTCTTAATATCTTTGGGTGATCCATACGTTCAAGAAGTTTAAAATTCTCTAGCTAAACTGTAGTGATAGGACCTAGAAAGGTCTTAGTAGTTTTTTTTTGCTTTTACAGATAAAAACGTGTCCACCACTGACATTATATGAGTTAATCCACCAGTCTAATGAGCTACAACTATAACAAATTTAATGAGATGTTTTTGTAATGATAGACATACTTATAAAGTAGCTCAATAAAACAAGAATGGGAAACTCTATATATCTATATGCTTACTATTATTATCATGGTCTACTGAAGTCTGTTTTGGTTTTCCTGAGCACAGAGCACTTCATGTTAATACTATAATAACATGTTTTTCTGGCACTATAACCACCACCAAAATATAGAAATGTCTTCATCCTCTTTATTTAGCACCTTTATTAATTTAAAATATGCTTTTAATTAGGAATGTCATCCCTTTTTGTATAAGGGGTGTGGAGTATTTCCTTGTTTAGAGGAAAAGATTCTCATTTCAGGCCAAAGTAGCTCTCAGGGTGTGCTGGGTTTGTGGCTTACTAATTAGAGCATGCACTGTCACCTGCCCTTTCTGCCATGCTTCTGTGACACTTGTGAGTCACGAATATCTGACATGGGCACCATGGGGCAGAAACGTAAGAGGAGGGAGAACAGAGCTCAGTAGAAGAGAAGAATTTGGACTGAGTCTCCGAGCACAGGAATTCAGCTCAGTGATGTGAGCCAACTGCGAAGGTTCCTTCTAGACCCACCCGTCTGTTTCAGAGGCTGGGGCTGCTCTAATGAGAGCTGGGATTTCATTCTTTCTGTGTGAAAGCTCTGTAGATTAATGTAACTTCCTTGCAAAGCTAATGTGGGTGCTTTGAGACATAAAAGATGAGCTGGCGGGGACAGGTTTTTGTCGCAGCTATATACTGTGAGAAAAGAGGGAGACAGCTTACAGCCTCCATAGTATGACTTTTGACCTTGGTTGACTTTCTTCTGCACGGGGCAACTGAGAATTTTCTTTTCCTCCTAAGCCATGCACATATGCATTTTAGGGAACAAGTAACTGTCCCCCACTCCAAGGCAGTGAGGTTTGAAAGAACACATAAATGTTAAGTTTCCAGAGAGGTCACTGGAACCAAGCAGAAGTTATCAGTGACACATTTAATATAGCATAATTCAAACCCATAGAAATCCCTGGCCAGGCACTGCCAATACACGGAATTGTTTGACTTGAGCTCCCCCAAACCAGTGTCTATGCCTCCCTGGAAGGATTTCTTGTGTTTACAGTCTGGTATCTTTGTATCTTACAGAGGTGATGGAGATGAAGATAGAGGATGGAGGAAGAAGGCCTAACAGGAGAGAGGACGATTATCCCTAAGCGTGGCATCCTGTCCATGTAACAGTCAAGAGCAACAATCCATTGCTGTGATTCTGTGTCCACTGTGTCAGTGTGTGTGGGTGTTACATAAATTTATCAAGGCATTACGAAGTTAAAAGGCGTATCTTAAATCCTACTCAAAGAAGCAAACTGAAGGAGGCACTCTGCACCGTGGGGACAGCTTGTGATGACAACTCCTCTGCCAGCCCGTGTCTGTGGTGGGCGGCATGAAGGGGATGAGTTCATGCACGAGCACTGAATTCTATTCTCTCCGACCAGAGCTGACTGGCAGACATGGTGAGAGACTCGGAGCAAAGTTCAAACACCTAATTTAATGCCATGCTACAAACAGCTAAATTACCTAGTAAAATAGAAATAGCTAAATCCCTAATAAGAGTTTCTAAAAGCTAAAAACCAGTCGTGGCCTCTACATTAATTTGTATCTACTTATGTCAGTAAACTACATTAAATAGGAAAGCAATGGCATTTCAGGAAAGCTACTCTGCTCCTAACTCACCGACCTCATTCAAAACCTGAAAATGGACCCTGCAAGCTGATTGATTACTGCTAAACTCTTCTTTCACACTGAGATGCTCCAGTGAGGAACGCCCAGCCGTCCTGGCAATCAGCTGTCCACCAAGTTGCTGACCATCCTTCATAACTTACACTCTGATTTTACAGTTAGAGTTCTTTATGTTAAACTTTCATCTTAACAGGATTGGTTTAGGGGTGAGCACAGACTAATTTAGGCAAACAGGATGAGAAAGAAAGCCTGCTGGCAACTCCCAATTTTCTCCAGTGAGAAAGTCTTAGTTGCTAATACAGCATTTAAGCATCTGATGCCTCTTGTACTGGTATTTTCATTTAACTAATACTCCTCATTTACCACAAATATCTACAACAGGACAGGTTTTTATATTCCTTATATAGATAAAATTTCAATTCCAGAATATGGTCTGAAATAGATTAGACAACGTTCAAACTGGCCCTACTTCTAGAGGTGATTAAGAGTCTTCTAAGTTTATCTTCATTTACCTGGTGCTATTGTTACTGTGATAAGATTACATCAATGAATTCACACGTGCTATAAAAATTAAAGTCTACCAAATTACCAAAGTATAGGGGATCATCAACACACAGGGTAAGCACCCTAAAAGTTGCCCCAAGCTCTCAACAGCTGGGTTATCTAACCATCAAGCTGTACAGTGCAGACACTTTGATCTCACGTTTGGAGATGACCCTGAGCCATGGGTAAGCTTAGAGATCTTTGGAGATTGTTATGTAATTATCACAAAACATGGCAAAATACCTTGCAGTTCATAAAGAATTCAAAAATTACTATTGCCTGATACGTCAATTGTAGAATTTTCCTTTTATTATTTCTTCATCTTTTAAGCTTAGCAAAGAAATTCTTAGAAAAAATGACAATTGTAGAATATTGTTAAAGAAGCAAAAACTCATTTAGTATCAACAAATGACCAACAAAAAGATTTCTAATAAATACTGAATATCATTATGCAAAGTGAGGCAAAAAGGTAAAATATTACACTTTTGTCTTCAAGACCACCATCACTACCATCATCAATAACAACAACAAACAGAACTTAATTAAAATCTAAATTTAATGAGCTAAGCCTTCTAGGTACTTAGAGAAAGGAGAAGGACGAATCTTTTTAAAAATAAATGATGTTGCTCAAAGCCATGGCCATTTTTTTTTTTTTTTTTTTTAGATACAGAGTCATCCTATGTAGTTCAAGCTATGGGTCTGGCTAGCCTTTGCCTCCAGAACACCAGAAGGCAGGTATTACCATGATTAGTACTATTGATAATGAAAAGTCAATCTTTAAAATGTTTTCTGCTTTCACTCTTTAGCAAAGAAGCATAATGACACCCTTTGCTAGTTTTCGTTAGGAATAGTATCTGTGAAATTCAGCACCCAAAATTATGTCCTTTACAAACATCTGACGACCCTCCCATATGCAGCTCTTGAGGAGTCAAGTGGTACTATGACAGGAAAAAGCCCTCACAGCCACACCCTCCACTTTCTGCTCCCCAGAAGCAGTAACCTTTAATGTTTTATTCTTTACCCCTTCACTTTTACCTCCAGCTTACATTACTTAATTCCTCATTTTCCTATTGAGTATTCTCCATGGATTTCCCACTATGTAAGAAGGAGAATGAGTTCTAGTGTCCATTGCCAGCTTGCTCCTCTTCCTCCAAGTAAATTTATGGTTCATATGTCCTTTTTTCTCAATAGTTACATTATAATCTAGAATAGATTAGTAGCTAATAGGCTTACTTTATAATTAATACATATATATGTATATGCATATACATACACACACACACTTGCAATTGGAAACAGTGAGAGTGGGGAAAAAAGGACAGGGGACATGATATGTCTTTCAAAGCTGTGTCTCCAGTGATCTATTTCCTACAACCAGGCACTACTTCCCAATAGTCCATTCAGCTATAAACACACATAGACTATCTATCGATGAAGTTGGCACCTTCTGATCCAATACCTTTCCTCAAGCCTTCAAGATCTGCACCATTAGGGAACAGATCAGATTTATGCCACAACAGTAGTTTAGTTGGGTGCTGAATTTGAGTAGGAAGTGAATTCATCCCACAGTACCAGAGGCAATGGTTTACTGTCCGGTTGTAGTATTGCTGTAGTTGAGTCTGTAACTTTCTGACCCCTGACCTGTGGTTAGAAACCACTCTTTCATTCAACATTTTTAAGTCCCTAAGATTTCTTTTGTTCTCTTGTGAAGTTCTTCAGTGCTGGATATGAGGATATGAGTGTATACTCTTTCTTTTTAAACACTTGTGTATGTAGGACATTCAATCTTAAGATAATTCAGGTTTAAAACAGCAGAAACACACCTTCAATTGTGTGTGTGTGTGTTCTGGTGGAAGCTTCACCCCAGCCCCTGTCATCCATACACCCAAAGAGCCTGGAATGATCTGGTAGAACACCTCCTCCCCCCACTGCCCTCCCCTTCTAAAGCCCCTGCCTCATCTTAGAGATGTTCAAGACAACTTCCACAGAATATTTAAACTGTCCCCAGAAAACAGAGGCATGGTTTTCTCGTCTTCTTTTCTGTCTCCTCGGGGGTGGTGGTGGTGGGGTTGGGCAGGGGAATGCACTGGAAAATCATCTGGGAGTGTTGTATTCATTAAACATGGCCTTTTCCTAATTCAGCTTGATGCCGTCTGATCTGGACTGCTGCATTGGTGGGGAGGTGCAGAACCTTTTCACATAGGACAGTGCAAGGTGTCACTTTTCCGGTGTCATGTGTTTGGAAATGAGGTCTCTTACAGGCTTATCTGGTCCTCACTGCCATCCTGTATGTATTCTGGGGTGGAACTCATGCCCTCACATTTTCAAGACAAGCATTTTCCCCAGTGAGGCACCTTCCCAGCCCTTTGAATTATATTTAGTTGCCCCCTTCTCCTTTACTGTTCCATTTTTTTTTTCTGGGTTCACATTTTCCAGGCTTTCTACCTTCTGGTGTAACTATATTTTACTTTTTCTTATTCTCTACTTCAATCTTGTTTTAGATTTTGTTTTCTGGTAAGTAGGTATTTCTTCAGCTTTATTTTCCAATTCTTGCATTAAATTTCAAAGTTTGGATATTGTATTTTCAAATTTTATTTCTAGTAAGGGTCCTCATATTGTTATAGGTTTTGTATATCAACTATCCCTTGAAGACATTTTTTTTTTAATGTGTACTGAGCATGCAGAACACAGCTCCCCTTTCTCTCTTCAAATATGTATAAACTTTTAGCTTACTATTTCTTTTAACAGTATGCAAATTATATAGCACTTGCAATGATTGAGAGATGATTCAACTCACATAGACAAAGGTGCATACCTAAATGTGATATGATTTTATCTGGAGGTTTGAACATTCACAGACGTCAGTAATAGGAGGGGTTCCTAGATTTAATTCTCCACAGATACCCGAAATGTTTCTTCCTGAAATTGTCTTGCCATGACTATTTTATCTTCTTTTAGTTGTTTTTTTTCTTTTCTGTTTTTGATCACTATATTGCATGATCTGTAGCTTTTCTGATCACAGAGAACTGTGTACTGAAGAGGTACGAGGAAGCATGGTTTGGATGGAACCTACTGATGGCTGGACCCACTGTCACATGGCCTGGTTGCTCCTTTGAAGAATCCTTCAGAACAGTGTGTGTGTGTGTGTGTGTGTGCATGTGTGTGTGTACACTCACATGTTCCATGCTGATACTTTGGGAAGGAGAGGTAGACGGGATGGGAGTTCTTATATTTAGTGTTTAAATATAATTATTATCCACTGTCCACAGTATAGCCCCATATGAAATGTGTCTGATGTCTCTCAATCTAGAGATTTTACGTTACACTTTTATGAGAACCAAAGTTCTAGCCTTCCACTAGACGGGAAAAGAGATCTGGTTTTGTGCATAAAGTGGCGATGGTGAGAGCTTCTGTTCTGCCTTCCATCTTCACTGGGTTCTAGATGAGTTCACCCCTGAAGCAAGTTCCATCTTGGGGTTTCTGCTGATGACTGAGGGTTTAGCTTTAGTTACCCACTGCCATCTGCTTCCCAATAAACAACATTTACCGTTGGTGTCTTGGTTTTGTATCTTTTGAAGGTTAGTTCTGAATTGCAGAAGATTTGAGAGGTAGCAGAGGTGAGCAGTCTTGTTAGATGCACTGTCTCCATAGCAGGTTCCATCGTGCTGATACCACAGAGCACACTTCTGGAAGGGGCTCTGATGGGGCACAGGGAATTCTTTCCTCAGGGGACAAAGCTCAGCTCTGACTGCACATCTTAGTCTAAATTCCATGCCATGTAGAGAACCAGTGTCTACTTTGCACTTCTCGGATGTAACCCTAAACTGAATGATGTGTATTACTGGGTTTGCAGGTGAGGTAGTTGGAACATTAGGAAGTGAAATGGCTTACCAAGGATACCCAAAGCTTCATCTTATGTATCTTGACCAATCATCTGCCTATGGTCTCAGTAGTTGTTATTTTCCAGCTACAGCGAGGTTCAGGGGGCAAGCGAGTTCTTAACATTAGGCTAGGTATTGAACTAGTATAACATGTATTAAAGTTCTTATAAGTGGTGTGTAAAGATGCAGTACCAATGGTCAGCCCTAAAAACATACATCCAAGTAACAAGCAACATCATATAGACTGAGCAGGTGCACTTGTGTAATTAGCAATGTATGTATGTATGCATGTATGTAACAATTATTAATGAAAAGATAGACCATGATTTGAAAGAGATCAAAGAGGGGGTATGTGGGAAGATGTGGAGGGAGGAAAAGGAAGGGGGAAATGATGTAATTATATTATAGTCACAAAAATGGAAGATAATAAAAAATTTAGATTAAGGCTAGATTATTAAAGTAGTTCATACAGTTTGAATGTATATCCTTTCAAGGATATACACAAAGTACTTATACAGAGACTATGAAAAGAGCCTAACAGAGGGGCTGGAGAGATGCACAGGGGTTAAGATCACTGGCTGTTGCTCTCGCAAAGGTTTGGTTCCCAATGCCTCCAGTGGCTAACAAGTATCTTAACAACCAGTTTCAGGGGATCTGGCAGACCTCTGTGGGTACCAGCCAAATCTACAGTGATCACATGTTCAATGCAAACAAGAACTCAAACACCTAAATAATTAATCTTTAAAAAATAAAAATAAAATAAAAAAAATAAAAAACCCTCACCATAACAGATATGTGGTTTAGATAGTTTTTAAAAACAAAAAACAAAAATTATTTTACTTTTCAGGTTACTACTTTAAAACAGAAAGATTATTTTGTTTTGTTTTTTCAAGTGCCATGATCCCTCACCCACAAAATGTTTTTATTAAGATTTAGAAAGACAGTTTAACAGGCAAGCATACAGAGATCTGATGGAGAATGGGGAGGGTGGATGGGACCTTTCTGCCCCATCACAGCTCTTCTCTGCCTTTTGTAGGTGCTATTCACCAGCAGGCCTTTTGTACTTCTGTCTCCTCAACAGCAGAGCCTGCAATAATCAATGTCAGGACTACAGCATGAAATATGACATGCTTTCATAAAAAGATAGCGGAAGGATTTAGAAAATATTTCACTTATTCTGAACTGAGTTTCTGTTCTCCCAGACACAGAGGGCACAGTCTTAAAATATTACTAATCAGAATTCTGAAAAAAGTGCTTGCTCTCATTTAATGAGCTCACTCAGCTGGCCACTGGAGGAAATTTCTTATGTGCACCCTTCTGTGAGATGAGAAACAATACTTACAGATTCTTTTCTGCTCATAGTTTTGCTGTGGGAGCGGGATCGTGCGATGTTGCTGAAAAAGGAATCCTTCTTAGTGGCAGATGGAGGTGGAGAGCCAGTGGACTCTCTCCCCCCAGGCAAACTCTCAATGCTGGGGGGTGAACTGATGGCTTTAGAACTCTGCCCTGAAAGAAAAGTAGCAATAATTAAACACCAGACTGTCACTAAGCCACTGAATATACTAGCTTTACTAAATGGTGATACTAAATGAAGCTACTGTTTAACAATGCTAAACATAAAGATGTTATTTTTAAAACTAAGAAGTACCAGTATAGTTTTCTATATGTTATGTATGCTACATAGTTCATGCATGTTTTTAAAAACATAAAAAGAAAAAGACTCTAATTTCCCGAGATGCTTTAGGCAGCTGGATCTTCTGTTGGCAGTGGGATGAATCCCTAACTGAGGAAGCAGAGGTTACTGCACTCTGTATGACTAATCTCTGCAGTTTTCAGAGCTTCTTCCTTTCCTAACTGTGGAGCAGCACAGGACAGCCCGGAGCCCACCGCAGACTCTGGTAATGGGCCCAGGTACCCACAATGCCTTTCACTGGGCTGCGCCCGGACTGCAACGGCAGCATCTGGGATGCACAGTGTAAGCTTCTTAATCGATGGGACGCTCCAAACGGCGGCGGCAGTCTTCTCTCTTGGGCCACTAGGTAAAAAGCTACTGAGGTACAGCAGGACTAGAGTTCTCACCTGAGACTTCTGTCCCCATCTAACAACAGAGTTTTCCTCTGCAGCCTCCTTGCTATCAGGTACCAGGGACACACAGCGGGCTTAGAACCTGGGGTCGAGGGGGATGCCAAGCCAAGGAGTGACGATGCTCCCCATCCTCAGGTTATTTGGGATCTGCTTAGGTTTCGGATGGGGCGCCTGCTCTTCCTGGGGTGGCGCCTGGCAGGAGGAACCCTGTTTCCACCCAGAGGTCCTCTCCCAGGAAACCCTGGACTTCTGTAAGGTCAGCACTATTCTTTTAAGCCCAATCCTTTTTCCTCTTGCAGAACTGTTTTCCCAATAAACACCTCACTAATGGTCTGTAATGAGTGATACTGTAATTTCAAGTTGAGTGCAAGGCTCTTTGAGCTCGTCTTGTGTGGATCTTAGGCCTACAACGGGAACATTGTGCCGTACCTTACCCCGGCCTTTCTGGTCTGACTTCACTCGGTCGCTTATGGTAATAACCCACAGACCAGGATCTATCTGGATGGGAAAGCTCCAGGGACCTATCTGTTAATTCTCTTGTTAAAATCATACCCTTCCCTTCCCCGCTCACCTCTTTTCCCTTATCCCTTCTCCTGAGTCAGGGTTCCCCTATTTGGTGCGGCTGTCCTGGCTGTCCTTAGAGTGACCGTGCAGCCCAGGCTAGCCTCAAGCTTATAAACCAGAATGTTAGTATTCCAAGCATATGCCACCATGCAGGGAACCATGGAGTTGGCTTGGCCTCGTTGCCTTGTGAGGTGTGAGTCACAGGATTCCAGGTTAGAGTCCGTGGCTCCTGCGGCACTGTCTTTCATTCCTGAGAAACCAAGGTGTGCCCTCAGATGGTGAAGCATTAGGCCACCGCATGATTCTCTATACTCCCTAGACACCAAACAAGCGCACAGGAACTTGACAGGACTATTTGCCTTAGACATTAATCACATATCCTGCATAGCTTGCAAACATCATTGTATCCTGGCAACTATCATTGTATTGATCCTGATTTCTTGGATTAACTTGTCACAGCCCCAGTCTTGCTGTGACAGCTCCATCCTGTGTGTGGTCAGGATTCATTTCTCTCTGGCTATATCAGGTCACCTTGGCCTGGTGAGAAGCCTCACAAAATCTACCCCACAACACCTGTTTTATATTCCCATCAGCATTGCAGCAAGTTTCCAGTGTTTCCATAGCCTCATCAGTACTCAGCAGCCATCTTTTCACTGCATCTCTTACTGGGTACAAAACACTGACTCATTCCGATTTGGACTGCAGTATTTTTTAAAGGCATAACTTCCTTTGAGAAATATTTTTCAAATTGCTTGTATTCTTTAGAAATTGAAGTATGTGCCTTTATATTATTGAGCTCTTCCCAAGTACAAGTCCTTCATCAGATGTATGATTTGAATGCAATTACTCTCATTTTGTTTTTTACCATCTATATGTTGTCATTTGAAACTCAATTTTTTAAATTGTTTGCAATCTCATCTGCCTATTTTTCTTTTGGTGCCTATGCTCAGACCTAAGAAACCACCACCTACAGGTCATGAAAGTTTTCTTCCGCTTATAATTATACAACTCCTGCATATACGTTTATTCCATTTTCCATTTTGAGACAGGTCCGCATTTGGCCTAGGCTGGTTTTGATCTTGGTCTAAGCCCAAGGAAGACTTTGAGTTTTTGGTCTTCCTGCTTCCACCTACTGAGTGATGACACTGCACATGGCAGGGTTATTTGGTGCTGGGATCAAGCCTAGGATTCTGTGCATTCTCAGCAAGGGCTCTTTTGCCTGAGCTACACCTTCCCCTACGGATAGCTGGGAGTGTTTAATATACAGATGAACACTTTCCATAAAGTTATAGAGTATCTGTCATGTCATCAAACACTCTGGCTCCCATTCTCTTTCTTTGCTCTGGGTTCCCACTGCTTGGATGTGGGTTTTGAATACAGGGGGTTGACTTCAGATAATTTATCTTCACATTTTGTCTTCTCTTACTCAGTGGACACTTTCAATTGGCCATATATTCAACTTCCGAGTCTGTGCTCTGTCACCAAAGTCTGATACTGAATTTAAAAAATAAAAATTCCACTCTAGTTGTCATACTTTCCAACTTCTAAACATTTGACTCTTTAAAAGACTTCTATTTATTGACGTTCTTTCTTTGCTGAGGCATTGTTCCCATTCATTTAGTCCTTACAAATGCTTTCCTACGGTTGTTCTCTGAACACATTTATAGTAAGGTCTAATGTGGCGTTTGCTCAGAGACAGTCTCAGCTGATTGCTTTTACCAAGGCACAAGCCACGTTCCCGCTTTATAATGTGGCGAGTCTGGAATCAGGAGGCAGGCCACCTCCTGATTCACTCATCTTGCTGTTTGCTGCTGTATTAGAAATTCCATCCCCACTGTGTGAAATCGCTGAAGCCTTTGCGTGGTCACTTTACGGGTCTATAAACACATGAGATTTCCTTTTCTTATACGTCCTGAGTCACTTCTTGGCCTTTACCGGGGTTCTTTAGGTGTTGGAATGCATTATATTATATTATATTATATTATATTATATTATATTATATTATATTATATTCCAGCAGGCAGCTTATAACTGTTGTAGCCTTCATTCCTGCTCACACAGAGACTCAAGTTCATCCAGAGTTGAGAGACCATGCAAGTCTCCAGCCTTTCCCGGACACGAACACAACACTGCTCATACACATGGCTTCCAGAATCTCCAGAATACACTAACATTTTGAAAGCCCCTTTTGACATCCTATTCATATATTTAAGTCCTTCTTGGCCTTTGATCAGCTATGACTCTCCTGTTAATCTGTCATCTCTTTCCTCTAACTGGGACTGCTGCTTTGGGCAGTTGTGATGTTAATGACTGCCAGCCACTGTCTTCCACAGACACCTTATGATGGGGTCTCTCATTGTGTAAGCTCTGCACACTGTCTAGTGGACACAAGCCTTTCTGAGAAGTTGCTTACAGGTTAGACACTGATAGTACACTGGGACCCTGACATTTAGGAGACTGCACCCATTCTGCACCCCTGTTAGTGTGGGGTGCTGGTTGTCAAGGCTTCTAGAGAGGTGGGTGGAAACAAAGTAAGTTACAAGTTAGACAGCTACAGAGCTCACTGTTAGGATATTTGGTATTTTTCTCTTTTTCCTTGAATAAAGGCTTTTCAGATTGTTGTAAGTCTCTGCTTAAATTCCATAACCTGACTTGTTGGGGCCATCCTCCCTGGGCTCCTGGTAATGTTTATATAGAAACACTCTTAGGGGTCTCAGTGTCTTAAAAACTTTCCTCTGTGGCCTGCTTCTGGGCTTGACTTGCCTTGAAAAACTGCCTGTCTTACATATAATAAAAACTTTTAGACTTTTAAAAGTTTAAAACCCACTGCGGGCTTTTAATGCCTTTGTAGAGATTGGACACATTCTGCACATGTGAGAATATGTACCATCATGTAACTGTATATTCTAATATTTATTCATATTTATTTAATTAGTTAACAGTAAACTGTATTTTTTGAAGTCTCTTGGTAACTGGTAAGGCTGAGTCTTTTTTAAAGGTGTTTTTAATGAATATGTGAAGTTCTTATGTGAATTTTCTCAATTTATTTTGCCTTTTAAAACTGGTTTAAAGTTGTTTAATTCTGGAAATTGGCTGTGTGTGTGTGTGTGTGTGTGTGTGTGTGTGTGTGTGTGTGTGTGTGAGTGTTTAACTTGTAATGGTTTCCATCTTCATGTCCTGTTCAGGAAAATGTTTCTTAACCTTAGATGAACATGGGACATATTTTATGACTTATTATAAAGCCTAGGTTTTCCCTTTTTCTTCTCAAATTTCTCATTGGCCATCTACTATTTAAGCAGCATTTACTGGCTTTGGAACTGTTCGAAGATATAGCACAAACAATGTGGCTATTTAATCAACTTTGACAATATCTACTTTATAAAGCTCATTAAACAAAAGATACATTTAAGAACTCAAAGCATGCCACTCAGAGTAGAGCCTGGTATCACAAAAGACACTGAAAAAAAAAAAGATCTACTTTTGTAAGATTATGTAACAGAATTTATCTGCACCATCACAGTTTGGGTCGCCTGCCTCTTTGAGACCTTTGAGGGAATGGCTTTTTAAAGGTCTTATTTGGATTTTTCTGTTTGCTCATCTACTAAGATTTTATAGTTTTGACTGGGGTTACAGTTATCTTTAAAAGAGAAAACAGGCCAAGCATGCATGTGGCCTACTTCCTTTACTCCTAGAACCTAGGATTGTGCAACCACTAAGACAAGAGACTGACAGGTCTGATGAGGGCTAGTGACTTCACGGAGAGGATGTCATGGGTTATTACCGCTAATGATGAGTCTAAAGCAAGCGAGGAGGGAAGAGAACAACACAGGGACAGGGATGTCACTGTCTCTTAGGTCTACTCAATGGAAATGTGACAGCGGACACACTCTACACTAAGACATTAGACTAGGATGCAAAGAAATAAGGTATCCTTCAGGAGTTCCCTTCAGGAACAGCCTTGGTTGACATCAAGCAAGGGAGTGGGGACTCCCATTCATAGCTGCAGTAGCTGAATTCTGCCAGTATCGTAAATGGACAGGGAGCAGACACATTTTCCCCTGGAGGCCCCAACACCAGGGTTTTACCCCCGTGAGACCTATGCCAGATTTCTGATGATATAGTCACTAAATAGTATACCTGTATTTCTAAGTCACTAAATTTGTGGAAATTCTTTGTCATCAGAAGGAAACTTTGTTCAAATTTCCAATTTATGAAGCAGTCTCACAATGAATTCACATGAGTACGCAGCAGCTGGAGTTATTGGCAGATGGCAGTTGTACCACATAGGTGCTGGGAGCCAAACCAATAGGTTCTCTCAAGCCTGGAGCCATCTTCGAAGCCCCGTGTCAATGCTTTTAGAGAACTGTGTTTTCTTCTCACTGAAATAATCTGGTGTCTGTATTGTTAATCTTACCTTTATCCCCATTCATTCCTTTCTTTCTTTAGGTTTACGTTAATGCTCCTTTCCCCACCGTCTTGAATTGTATGTAAAATAATTTATTCTATTATCTTATTTTGTAAGTATCATTTTATCTTTCAGGTTGACATTTGATATTTTAAGAGAAGACATGGTCATTCCTAAATGCAATAAATTTTTTGTTTCTCATTTCCTTATTAATTCAAACCGTTCAGAAGTTGTTTTCATTTTCCAAGTGCTGAAGTGTGCATGTATAAAAAGAGTAGCTGGGGTTGGGGAGAGCAACCAAGACTCCTGGAAGGGAGCCATGTGCAAATGTGATTGGCTGAGGCGTGCGGCACGATGTGGAGGGAGGGAGGAGGCAGGCCTGGAGCCTGTTATAGTTTATCTTGAGCTCCCCTGGCCAAAGCAACAGTCATTCCTTGGCCACTTCTGTATCAGACTTAATGTCTTAGGTCCAACAGATAAAAGCCTCTTGGAATATAATATATTAACTTAACAAAACCAGTTTTTACCAGCCAAAAATCAAAGCCCAGACAGCATCTGAGGCCCACAGACTGAGATTTCTCCACCTTGCCATAAGTACCCATCAATGTATTTGAAAGGCACCTTGGTTTAGGACTTTTTGTTCTGCTACTGTAAAAACTTCATGAACCCGTTTCCATGTTGGAGATTGAATATGACATGGCTTAAGTGTATGTTCATTCATATTTTGCTCCAGAATAAACTCTGTCTTGTCCCTTTTGAGGTGGTGGATCTGCTGGCAGACCTGAATTCTTATCTGGGCCAATGTCTACTTTACCATTCCATTTGATCCTAACTCAAATGACTTTTCTGTAAAACTTTAAAAATAAAAAAAATAACCAACAACTCCCACCCCCCCACCCCATTTATAGCTCCTCAGTTTTACCAATGAGAAGAGTGTTGTTACTTGCTGGTCATCTTATTAATGAACCTCCCTTTTGGCTTCTTTCTGGAAAGCTTCAGTTTCCGCCTCATCCGAGGGCTTCTAGGCTCTCTGTGGGGCTTCAGAGTAGGACAGATCTTGTTGTCACCCTGGCTGCCTGCTGAGCTGCGTTCAGTCTCCATGTCGGCATGCTTCTTTAGCTCTGGGAAATGTTCTTAGTTCTTCTTTGATTATTAACTCTAGTTATGCTCTCTAGTCTCTCAATACTTGACATAATAGTTCAAATTCACAGTTAATCTAAATTCTAGATGGAATAATTTAAATTTTATTATACCCTTAGAACAAGTTAGTTCTTGTGGATTATTACAGCTTCTCATTTTGTTCCAAATTGGAAGAGTCGTGAACAGTTGTATGTAACGTATTTTGTAAACTGTTAGTTGCCTTGGATATTTTCAGAAAGAAGGCACATGGTATACATTACATAACCATGTATATTTAATCCAGTCAGAAGAAACGTGTGATATACAAGTAAAATTTCACTGTAATCTGTTGGGGCTTTGTTCCATTTAGAAGGAATTACAACAATATCAAAGAACAAAATCTTATTAAGTCATCCCATTTTCTATCCATCACTGTTTCCATGTTTACATGATAATAAACCTAAGAAATCATTTGATTCTAGATTTCAAATATGTAAGCGTATTGTGTACTTTCCTCCTATCTTTCCTACACTCATACTTTTCAAGTTAGCCTACCTAAGTGTCAGAAAGAGGAACAAGATATTGGATAGACATTGTGGATATAACTGGCCAGTAACACATGATTCCATACAATCCTAATGACTCAGTGACATGCTTATAGAAATCAACATTGAGACTCGGGAAGTTTAATTCATTAGCTTAAGAACCCAAGAAGCTAAGTTTAGACGTGAGAGATGAACACACATAAGCAATATAGCCAAGGGACTAGGACATTTAAAGGACCATGGTGGGGGAGGCACACCTAGGAGCAGTTTGTATCGGTGAGGCCTTATACAGTGGCCAAGAGAACACTGGAGGCATTTGTTCCCTATCTCAAACGGCTTGCTGCCTTGAGCAGCTGAGTGACACAGAAGGCAAGAGGTTGAGCTGTACTCACTAAAGACGCGTATCTTAAAGGTAGCTGAGTGAGTGCAAGCAGGTTATACTTGAAGAAGACCCTGCAAGGACTGTTGGATTGGGTCCTAGTTTGAAAAAAAAAGGTGTCTAGAATGTCAGAATAATTAAATATAGACGTGTTGGTTTATTACAACTATCCTTGAACAGACGACTCCTCCATAATATGTGAGGCCCCCGTTACCACCATTACTCAAGCAGGTATCAGCCAAGGGCTACTTTTATGAAACAGGTACTAGGACAGCACCCTGGAAGAAAAGCAAGTGGCTGCTCTTACTCTTATTACAAGCAAGAGGCTCAGTAACTTCCTCAGCTCACGTACAAGGCAATGGTGCAGCCTGCACTGGAATCTGGCTGCACTACCCTAATTCCCTCATTAGACCCATGTCATGTCACCTGTAGGGAATATAGCCTAGCATTAAGGAAACATGGACAGAATGAGTCCTTTAGGAAAAAAAAGTGTGTGTGTGTGTGTTGAATTCTGTTCTTGTTCTCAGAAAAGGACAGTGATGACGATGATGATGACGACAATTCATTGTCTTGGGGTTACTACAGTTATGATAAAACACAATAGCCAAGGTCTGGCATGGTGATTCACAGCTTTAATCCCTGTCTGTACTAAGGAGGCAGCGGCAGGCAGAGCTCTTAAGTTCTAGGCTAACCTAATCTACAAAGAGAAGTTAGAGGCTAGCCAAGGCTACATAGTGAGACCCTGTCTCAAAAATACACAAACAGTGCTGCTTGCTGAGTTAGCTTTCTCAATACTCTCCAGTAAACCCTACCCAGGGGTTTTTACACCATGCCTAACGGGCCGTGGTCTCCCACATCAATCACTGAACGGCCCCTGACCATGTGCTTATAGGCTGAGCTCATGGAGGCGTTTTCTCTTATATTTTTGGTTGTGAGCCTAGCCTGTAATGGGTGAACTATCCACCCAGCCAGCCATTTTCTTAACTGAGGTACACTCCTCTCAGATGATTCTACCTTGTGTCAAATTGACAGAACAACCTGGCCAGCACATTTGGCCCCTTGCCAACTTGACAAACAAAGACTCTTGAACTACAATCTTTCCTTTCTCATTGTTGTTAAGGTATCACATTGATATTACTACCATAATATAAAACATTCTAACTTTTGAAGTCCCACCTTCTTTTAAAATTCAAACACTTTAAATGTTCATTCTCTTTAAAACATCCACAATCCAAAGTCTCTTTCAAAGTTCCAAGTCTTTCTGAAAAATACATAAAGCCTCGCAAGGCTTCTATAAAATAATAATAATAACAATTGTTATTATTTATATATTTCTTACTCTAGGAGGGGAGGGTCAGGAAACAGCCACAGTGACATCAAAGCAAACCCAAATTCCAACAGCATTGGCTGATGCCTGGGACTCATGCTCTTCTGGGCACCAAAGGACCCGGGCAGCTCCACTCTTCTGGCTCTGCCAACCACAACACACACACCCTGCCTTGTTGGTTCCACTCCACATCCTGGTGGTTGGCCCACACATAGTGCTGGCTCATCCAATATTCTGGTGTTTGCACCGCACCTTCCTCATCGATAGCCTCTTGGGCTCTTTTTACGGACTTTCTCTAGACAAGGTGCCAAACCCCAGCTCCTGGCAGGCCTGCAGCTTCTAACTGCAACAGAGGCTACACACGCACCAGCCTACACCCCAACTGCTCTTGCATCACCTGCGAGTCTTTGGCACAGTCGCCCAGGTCAGCTGCTAGCACAAGGCCAGTGTCAGCCTGCTCTGGGCCACAGCCTCTTTTTGCAGACCCTGATGAGACCCTTCCCAGGGAGTTTTCCGCAGTGATTCTGGTCTCATCCGATTCTTCTGCGTCATCTGACAAGTATAGATTGGACCAGCAAAGTAACTGTTTCATTTTCGTGGTTCTAGTCTCTTCCTAATAATAATTCTTCAGCTCCAGTGGACCACAATCATGGATTCCTAACCCAAAATTTCACATAAATGGTCCCGACAGAGTCTGTGTTCCCTCGGAAACACTACAAGCCAGGTCTGTGCTGTCTACAGTGCTCTAAGCATTACCTTTCAAGTTCCCACAATAGCAGTTCATTAGGCTGTAGCTCTTCCAGCCCACTTCCAAAGTCCTTCCAAAATCCTCCCCATGAAATGGTTAGGTTTGTCAAACCAGTCAATACCCGGTTACCGATTTCTGTCTTAGAGTTTCTATCGCTGTAATAAAACACCATGACCAAAAGCAACATGAGGAGGAAGGGCCTTATTTCAATGTACAACTCACACTCGATGACTGACGGAAGTCAGAATGGGAACCTAGTTAGGGAGCTGCAGAATGCTGCTGCTGGCTTGCTCTGTATTGCGTGTTCTTACACAACGCAGGGCTACCTGCCCAGGGTTGGCAACTGTGCCTCCACTATAGGTTGGGCCTACCTACATCAACCATTAATCAAGAAAATGTACTACAGAGTTGCCTGCAGGCAGTATGTTGGAAGTATTTTCTCATATAAATAGGTTCCTTTTCTCATATAACTTTTTTTTGTCAAGTTGACAAATATAAAACAAAAACAAAAACACTGCAAACCAAAATCAATCAATGAACCAAACGAAAAACCCTACCAAGATACTCATATTTTTGGAACACATAGTGCATAAAATCCCATTTTTAAGCTAAGCTATTTGTTTGTCTTGTTATAACAATTATGCTGTACACAGTGAACTGTTAGCTTACCTCAGGCCCACCACTCATCACTCTCAACAGAGCAGCTGATATAATATCTTGTTTTAAGATCCTATCTCCTCTGTTGTCCCTGGGAGAGGGACTTGCCTCTTATCTTTATTGTGTTCCATTGCAGTTGACTTGGCCTCCTTCTTCTTGCCCTACCAATTTCTGCTTGCCACCTGCACGTGGACATTTCTGTTAACACTCCCTTCTTGATAGTCCCCAAGGGAAGTCATCCACAGACAAGTGAGCACTTATAAAATTAACGTGACTCCCATCTCCCTCCCCAATTTTTCCTTTAGAAGCAACCACATGAAACCCAATGATGGCTACTCTGGGGGATGGAATGGCGGGGAGGGAGGGCTTTTCCCATGCCCACATTTAACACCTTTAGCTGGAACTGTCGAATATCAGAAGACTATGAACAGTGGCTAACTAGCCAGGGAGAATTTTCTCCTTTTAAATTTAAAAGCAACCTAATAAGTACCGGTATGCTATCTCTTTGGGTGTTAAGTACATGCTAATGTACATGTCACAAATATACACAGAAATAAAAACTTCAAAGCTATTTATGGTAATGAAAAATCTAAACCAATTTAAAAGAAATGTTTGAAATTAAATCTTCAAGAAACAAATTTTGCAGTAGTAAGTGGCTTTTTTGTTATTGCAATCTATAATGCAAAATATAAAAGAAAGCTTTTTAATACTTTTCTAAAAATTAATTATTGCCTTAAATCACGAACCCATCTATATTCCTATTCTTTTTAAAACCCACACAGCTGGGATAGTACTTTGTGAAGTTAACGGTCACTGAAAGCTTGAAATTCACTTCGTTTCTCCATTTTCTTTATGACTGTGCTGCTGTTCAGCAGACAGAGATTGTCGAGTTGTCACCTCTGACAAAAGTCCATTTTTTGCGAGCTAGCCTACAGAGCATAATGGCAAAAATGGCCTCAAGCACAGGCTGAATCACATGCAAAGAAAAAGTCAAGTGAAAACACACATCAGAACCTGATTCCACCAAGGCAGGGCCCGAGAGGGAACTTTTGTTTTACACAACAGTGCCACCCTGTGGCCAAACTATGGTAGTGGACCTATGCGCTGCATGGAAGGCAAAGCCAGGAAAAAGGGGTTTTGGGAGAGGGTTGTGATACTGAAGGTGGTCTGGGTGGGGTGGTGTAGCAAATGCCAACAAACGAAAGAGAAAGAGGAAGGATGAGAGGGAGGGAGAGGGGAGAAGGGGGGAGGAGAAGTTATATTGTGGCAACTGTACCTTGGAGGTCAGTTAGAACCTGGACAGGAACAGGAAGCTGAGTACCACTTCCTGTAATTGCATCGCCTAGATTTCATAAGAGAAAAATAATTAGATATTACAAAAGGACAACAGAGAACCTTTTGTCTTTCACATTCAATGTTATAATTATCAAATTACTAAAAAATATAGAACAGGAAATATAGTGGAAGTTAGAAAACACGAAGCATTTTAAAGTGAACCATTTCATTAACAGGGTCTTTTCTATGGAGAGAAACTCTTGTCTTTTGCAGAAGGAAAGGTACACAAGTTCCTACTACGCTAGAGATAGGAACCCTCAATGATCAACAGATTTTCCTGAATTGATTTTATGATACAACAGATATTTGTGTGATTTTTATATATTTTTAAAAGACTTATTCAAATGCACGTATACATCACTTATTTACAGGCATTTTTTAAAAATTGTTTTCTGCCTATATCCAGAAATACTTTAAACTGCACTTTGAAGCAAGTTCTTAAGACCTAAGGAAGCTCCAATTTCATGCTAGCCAGGAAAAAGATTTTCAAGCTCACCAATGCATTTATAGATGCATCTGTGAACTACATACCCTTCACTTGGCATCCTTTTATAGGCAGAATTTCATTACAAGTTGGAACCATAGTAAATGCTATAATAAAGCAGTGCTCAAATAAAAAAGAAACAGTTTTAAATACAGAAAGACAGTAGAGATACAGAAAGAGAGTGCCACCAAGAGTGGAGGCACACAGACACCGGCTTTCTGCTCTTCTGTTTCTTTCCAGAGTGACAGTGTTCAACAATGAGCAGTCACAACATCAGAATAACGCCCCCCACCCAGGATCAGGTCTGAAGGCCATTTGGAGGCCACTAAGCAAAAGAAATCAAGTCTTTTGAAAGGCACCCGATTCCCCAGGTATTACCTATGAGCAACAAGCTTGCTTCTTTAGTTTTTCTGTAAAACACACACACACACACACACACACACACACACACACACACACACACACACACCCCTACTACATATGCACTTACTAATATGTAAAATTATTAAGATACCACACACTATATAGTTTATCAATCAATACATATAGATTAGCATATTAGTAAAATTTGACTTTTAAGTTATGTAACAATTCTCATTGTTCCGGCCACTGAGTACACTGTCATCTGTAGGATCATCGCTTGATGTCATTACATCATTTCTATCAACAAAAAGAACACACAAATGCTCTCCTATAACCCAAACACAATTTGTTAATAGGAACATGTCCCAAAGAAATACTTAAAAGTAGAAATGGTAGCAACCCACATTTTCACAATACTAAATTGGTTGGCAGACGGTGGGCCTAATTTCTGTAGATTTTCAAGTTTATACCTGCGACCCATTTTGCTATAAAGATTTTCAAGATCTCTTATTGTCTCTGTAGTCATGGAAGACTCTTTTTAACATAAACATTACTGACAAGTAAGGGAAGAGCTCTGCTGTCTGTCTTAAATGGATTCACTTTAAGTTACGCATACATGAATTTGGGTGACATGTGGCACAACTTCCCCTTTACAATTGCAGACAGCTCAGCAGAGTGTCTGTGGGAAGTCAGCATCAAGGACCAGTGCTGGGACTCTTCAGTGTACCGTGGTGACACATTAGTCACCACACACCACGGGTTTTCAGAGCTTGCAGACTCCCGAGGCCTCCATGCTGAACTGTCTGCCACTTTAGGTTGTTTAGGTTTAGAGGAGGTGAACAGAGAAGACCATGAGGTAAACAGCTCCTTTCCACCTCCATAAATGGTTCTTTGGGCACTTTATTCAATCTTTTAGGTAACTAGGAACACTAGCAGGGATTGTTGCTGTGAAAATACAAAGTCAACAAGTTTTTTTTGGGGGGGATGGGGTAAGGGGTGAGTGTTGATATGAGAATAATGAGCCAGAAATAAACTAGAAGAGTTGTTTAAAAACAAAACAACACAAAAACCAAGGGCAATCCCTTTAGGACAGGGGTCAGTTAGGAACGCCTGAGTGACAGGGATCGGTTACGAACGCCTGAGTGACATTCACGTTCCAATCACACTCCAATATGGATGTGGCGCTCTCTTGTCTCCTTGCAGCTGGGGAACTGCTTCTCACCAATTGTCCCATCTCCATGCACTTCCTTTCCCACTGATGTGGTATTAATACTTGACATTTCCTTAGAGAGACAACTTTATATTTCTATAATCATTTGGCTTGGTTTCTTAGAAAATTTAAGCTAAAGCATTAAGAGATTCTCTGACTCATTTGCCTGCCATCAGTTAGAATTACAACAGACTAAAGCTTGTTATCAAAGCAATATTGAGATCATATTTGTTTAGAACAATAAAACAGTACAATTAAGAGATATATAAAATAACACTCATTTCCATTCTGGAAGTGGGCATGTCTCTTGGCATTAAAATACATTTTCAACACGTTAATGATTTGATGTCTCCTTTTCTTTAAATCATGTGTGACAGCTCTACATTAAAAAGAAAATGTAATTTTAAATGAGATGTTCTCATAGAAGGAAAACTGAATATTATAAAACACCTTAAACACTAATTGTATAAAAGTTAATATTTCACATAGACAAATATAAGAACTAAATAACGTGATGATAGCCATGGAGGCTTCAGATGTACATGCATGTGTACACACGTGCATGGCACATTAATTGGCATCACCAGGGACTAAACTCCAATTTAAATTTCAATTGTGAAACCTTTACAATAATTTTGCATGTGAGATCCTTAAGTAAAGTACACAGTTTTAATTTTGCTTGTGTTGACATTACCATTGTTACTAATACCACTAAGTACTGACTGCTGTTATTAACGTAGTTACCCCTTTACTATATGGATCAGGTTTTAGCCAGGATGTGCACTGGGACAGAGGGACACAAGCTGCTATGCTTCTCTGCAGTTTTTGTCATCGTGTTCTGTGCAGTTTTTGTCATCGTGTTCTGTGCAGTTTTTGTCATCGTGTTCTGTGCAGTTTTTGTCATCGTGTTGCTATTTCTTTCTTCCAGTGTCTACTCAGTATCCCTCCGGGGAAAAGATGTGTTGTCTCTGATCTGCTGTGAGGAGAGGGCCAGCATGGAGGGTAAGGGCGAAGGCTCTCTCAGTAAGAATGTACAAGCCTCCCTGTGTGTAGGGGAGGGGAGGCGCTGGACAGACTCGGAAACAGGAGAGCTGCAGAGCGCTCAGGACAGTGCCTTCCTCACCAAGTGAGCACAGGGCTCCACCATCCCTCAGGGTTCTCCGCTCTTAATCCCGGCCTATGGCTGCACTGTTTAGTGCATGGACTTTAATGCTGATTTTGGCTCGTAAGATTTGGTTTAGCTTTTTTTCTCTTAAAGATTTAGTTTGTATTCCTTAGCAGTGAAACAGGTTGATGAGACGAGACCACAAACTCTCGTCTAAATCATTGTCATGCTGTCGAATGCTCTGACTAGTACACCCCAAGCTTAGATTCTTCTGAAAGCTATCAAAGAGCACAGTCAACTCAAGAGTTCTGTGCTGAGAAAGATCATACCACCATGTAAGATGGGCATCTATATGACAAAAATAGAAACCACAGTGTGATAATACGGTGTCAGATACCTCAAAAATGAAATGATCAAGAAAAATACAATATCTAATCCCTGAGTTAAAAAGAACCCCTCCCATACAACACATTTGTAAAAATTAAGTTTTCGTGCATTTCTGCTTCTGGGATGTTGATTTCTCATAGGCAAGTGAAAACAATCTCAGACTATGCTTCGGGTTCTTTGGGTTTACTGGAATGTTCTCCTACCTTTGTTCAACTGTACCGGCACGCTTTCGGATTTCATCAGCCGCTGCTGCTGCTGCTGCTGCACATGATGCCTTGGGGCTTCTTCGGAGCTTCTGGAGGAGACAGCTGCAGAGAAGGAGCTGCTGCTGCTGCCAGGGACAGGGCCACCCATGCTGCCCGGAATCGAGGCTGGGGAAATCAACTTTCTTCCAAAGTTAATCAGGCTGTTGGAGACCTTGTGTATGTTCAGAGGAGCACCTTTGGCATTGGTCCTTTGAGAAGGAAAAGAGAAACATCATATAAAGAGGGAAAACATTACTTACTTGGAGGAAAATGCTATTTCACATATTCCACTGGAATAAAAACAACTTGTTTAACCTTGACAAAGGCTGCTTACTAAATTAGAAGTGAAGGGTGGAAAGAAATGCAGACGTAATGTGACCATAGAGTAGCAATGTGGCTTGTGGGAAATGAGTCTCATCGTTCCCTCCTTCTACTGGGTACATCATGTGCCAACACTGTGCTAGCTTCTAAGGGTGCAACAGGCAGATGTCTACCCCTGGATGCTCTGGTTAAAAAGAAGTATGTGTTAGCCTGAATTTCTTAGCTGAAAGAGAATACCCTGACTTAATAATGTAAGGAAGTGGGCTGGACAGAAAGAGGGGAAATTTGGAAGGAAAAAAAAGCCCTTTGCCCTAGATAGAGCCTGCTTGATGCCTCCAGCGAGCTAAGAATCAGGGACTCACACGTCTGCTTAGCAGCTTTGTCTTTTCTTGACTGTAAGTCTGTAATCTTCTCGTAATTTCACCAGAAACCCCTTGCACCAGCGGCTCCTGATTGTACTTCATCGGTCGATAACCCATCCAAGGCGTCTCTATAGCCACTTACAATTCATTTGTCATACACAGATGGGACAGATAGGAAGTTTCTTACAGTCTTTTGAGATGTAGTGTATGGCTAATGCTGAGACTCTTACTGACAACTCTCCCTTTGCAAGATCATACCTAGCCTTGGGAGCATCTTATTCTTTTCCAGTGGCCCTTTACCTCTTCACCATCCTGCTTAAATGTGCACCACAGATGTCTTTTAATAAACCACTACTCTTCTTTGAGAAGCCCCACCCATACTCTGAGGCATGTCCCCCCCCCCCCCCCAAGTGCCTCTTTATATTACCTTTTAACAATAAACTTAAAATGTACATGGAAATCTCTCTTTTAATAAACCCCAACTCCATTCCATACTGACTTACAAAATTCTTTCCTTGGCTGAACACAAAGATCCAGGTCTACATGACTTGAGACCTCTAAAATTAAGGCTGCTGAGGGTGACAGTGTGGAGCTGTGCTTCTGTCCCTGCCACCACTGACTGGAAGACAGATTTATTTTGGCTCAGGGTTTAAGTTAGCAGGTAGTTGAGACTCAAGACAAGGCAGAGTCACCATGGTTGGGAGCATACTGTAGACAGAGCTATTTACTTCACAGCAGGTAGTATAGTGATGTATTATGATTTGTTAAAGCTTGCCCAAGGATTCAGAAAGCAAAGTCAGCCACAAGCCACAGAAGCCGGGCACACACCTTTAATCCCAGAAGCCAGAAGTTAGGAGGAGGTGGTACACACCTTTAATCCTAGGACTCAGGATTAAGAGGTAGATGGATCTCTGTGAGTCCAAGGCCACCCAAATCTACACAGGAGTGAATCAGTATAAAAAAGAATTATAGCTCACACCTTTAATCCCAGGACTCATGAGAGGTATATGAGTCAGTATCAGGCTTCAGTAGGAGACATTCAGTCTCCTGCCACGCTGAAGAGAGTTGGTGGGTCAGCCCTTTCAGCCTGAGGTAGAGGTAAGGATTAGTGGATGGCTGCTTTGCTTTTCTGCCCTTCAGCTTGACGTTTAAAACCCAGTATCAGTCTCTGGGTCTTTTACTTATCATGTTACAAAGTCTCTCTAAGACTGAGACATGAAGGGCCAGTCAAGAAACTCCTTAAGATTCTATTCTCTAACAATGCATTGCTTCCTAATTTCTATCATCTTCCAATAATGTCATCATGTTAAGAATCTATGAGTGATGACTACACTCAGAGCCCCCATGATCCAATCTCAATGGTTGGATATGCCAGTTAAGGACCAAGCTAGACACATGAAGCTTTTGAGGGAAATATTTTACATTCAAACCACATTAATGCAAAACCCACATAATTACGCATATGATTTAAAATCTGCACTAAAGATCCAAAAGGCCTTTCTGGCTATATCCACCACCCAAGTAGGTACCAACTCCTTAATCACCCAGACTCCACAACCTCCTGTCTCACATGCTCTTTCTTGCCTTCCATGGTTTGCTAGGACCTGTGTTACACATGTGTCTGGCAAAGAGAGAAAACCAAATGAATATTTTTTTATACCAACAATTCCTTCCTAGATGATTCAGTTTTGTACTGCATCTCAGGGCTATTATCCTGAAGACTAGCTATGATCACAAATTGTTTTAGTTGTAGGAGGTAGTGTAACTCTGTGACAATACCAAAGTTTACTTTTACTTTTCGAATATTATTAGACAGTTTCTTTTCACAAAGTGAAACATGTTTATTAGATGTTAGTAACCTCGCCATTTCCCGCTCCCAGACCTACTTGGCAGACTTTTAAAGCATTTCTCCTTTTCATATGGCAGCTGAATGCTTGGTGATTGTAGCTGTCACTCTGAAACAGAACCCATCTATAGTTCTGTGATGAAAAGGAGCACCAGCATGTTTCTTCCTCCCATAAGATTTTCTCTAACGGCACTAGCTAATGTCATGGGCTAGGTGCTAGAGGGCTTACGTTGCATTGGAGAAGGGCTAATCCAATTTAAAAGGGTATTAAAAAAGATTTATTTACTTACAACTCAATGCAGTGTAAAATATTAATAAAATTAATTCAAATGATCAACATTCACATTGAGCTACTTCATGTTTTACCAAAATAATTTGTTTAAAGTGTTTCCTAGCAGAAGTGAGGCTATACATACAGTGCTGGGTATCGCTTACTGTTCAGCTTTTACCATCTTCCTAGTGATGCAGGGTACATCAATCTGCACACACCAGGGCTACCACCTTCCTAGTGATGCAGGGTACATCAATCTGCACACACCAGGGCTACCACCTTCCTAGTGATGCAGGGTACATCAATCTGCACACACCATGGCTACCACCTTCCTAGTGATGCAGGGTACATCAATCTACACACACCAGGGCTACCACCTTCCTAATGATGCAGGGTACATCAATCTGCACACACCAGGGCTACCACCTTCCTAGTGATGCAGGGTACATCAATCTGCACACACCAGGGCTACCACCTTCCTAGTGATGCAGGGTACATCAATCTGCACACACCACAAGAGAAGCGTGTCAATTCATGTTTACTCAATAAAAACAGCAACTGAAATAAAAAGGACTCATCGATTCTAGACTAGTAAGGTAGCCACCTCTGCTACTGTCATCCAGCAGCCTGCACACAAGTTCGTGGAGCACAAAGATGGCTGCCATCTTCAGCTGTGTTTCAGTCTCGCTGTGTGCAAATCAAGATCCATAATTCAAAGATATGAAGAAGTTTATAATGTTGTTACCCTTTATATAAACAAAAACATACTAGTCAAATTCCCATATTGCCTGTTGTGAAATTTATATGTTGATACAAGTACCGAGAAACAGCTACAGCATTATCAAGAGAGTGTGGTTAATGTACCGTCATTACTACTAATAACCACAAAAACATATAGATCAAGCTTGTGCTTAGAGATTTTCCTTTTCATGTGAATAGCTTTTAAAAAGAGATGAGCTTCTTTTAAAAATGTTTTTGTCTTTTTAAAAAAGCATACTCTTCATCTACTGCTCAGGACTTTTAGAAGCATATTTTCTTTATAACAACCCTTGAAGGTGAGTGTTTTTATGGTGTAAGCAACAGCAGTCACGTGCCTCCAGGAAAAGACGCCTTACATGGTTGTTTTTCAGGCATGACTGTTTTTACGTCAGTTACTCACTTTGTTGCTGAATCAAGTAGCAATGGCTTTCACCTGACAGAATAAATACCTTGCCACAGTACTAGTGGTTGTGGAGTGTACTAGTCATGGGAATTACCACAGTTGTCACTGGCAACGGAGAGTCATGGACAGTGTTAGGGTAAACAGTCAGAAGAATGAATCTGGAGTTAACAAGACACCAAATAAGCAAATCTATGTGACTCAAGTCTCTGTGGCCACCGTCCAGAAGACTGCACAATACAGAAGAGATTTAAAACAGTGCGGGAACTTAGCCTTTGGTACTCGTTTGTGAGCAGCACGGCATCTTCTGAAGAGGGAAGACTCTTTCTGAAACACTGCATCGGGACTCAGCTGACTGGACTATTTTTGCTTAGTTCCAGTGCCTGGAAATGGCTGATGGGCACTGCCTTTCCTACCTCCCCTATCCTTACTCAGTTGAGAGAGCTCTAGAATCTTCTCCCTATTAAGTGGCATAGGGACTACTTTCAGCCAACTTCTAAAGCTTTTCTGAAGCTTTAAACAAAACCAACCCTTCTCCATCATATAAACAAAAAATACCCTAAAAGACTCCCAACACCAAGCAAACTTTATTGCAGTAACTATAGTACAATTTTCTTGCCTATATTTTTAAAAGATTCATTTTCAGTTTTCTCGTTATTTCTTTTTAGGGGAGAATGGTTGGTTTGCTCACTCGGCTGTCCATTCCGTCCTCCACTTTTCATTCTGTGTCTTTGCATTGACAGCACTTAAAGATCTACATTCCATCCGATTATACCACTTTCCATAAGTCCATTAACACAATTGCTGTGCAGACACACTTGACATTTTTCAAGTGGCTATCTAAGTTATTGTAATTTTTTGAGTAAAAATAGAAACATCGGAAGAATTAAGTATGAAAATATTCTAGCTTTTTAAAAGTATTACAAAACTACAAGCTGGAAATGTGTATTGATTTAGATAACTTAAAATTTTTACTAAATAGCTGGACCTGGATAGAGTTAAATAGTCACTATGGTTCATTTAAAAAGTCACATTAGGGCTTTTTAATGAACTATGCATGTTCTTTAATAATAGTTTTATACTGTCAGTTATATCTAGTATAGACATTTCCTAATTGTGCATTTGTCTTTTGATTCAGGGTATTATATTTTGAATACACCTACCCAAAAATATCAGTTGCACTGTGGCAAGAGGATGGCTCAGTGGGTGAAGGTGATTGTCCCTAAGCCTGATAACATTGTGGACACACAGAGCTGACTCCCTCTGTATGCTGTCCTCCTCCACGTTAGCTATGGCCTGTGCACACTCACATATATAAATGCACACAAATATAAACACACAGACAGAGACACAAGCATGATAAACATTAAACACTTTCTGCACAGCTGGCTTCAGCAGTAATGTCTCCATTACTTCCAAGGTTGCTGGTTAGAAAGGCAAGTTTTCTTTATTTTTGGTTGCTTCATAGCATGTTCTTCGTAATTCATTTTGACAGGTTTTTTGCCAACATCCATACTGTCATCTTCTTCCTAGTTTTCTGGCCTCTGATATTTTCTACTTAAAAAGAATGACATTTAAAATGGGTCCAATTTCAATTATAAGATTTAAAATTTCAGAAGAAAGGCAGTAGAGATGGCACAGTGGTTAAGAGCACTTACTCTTTTTTGCAGAGGACTTGGGTTCAGCTCCCAGCACCCACATGATGGCTCACAACAGCATACAGGTCCATTTCTAGGAAGTCTGCAATTCTCTGACTTCTGTGGGTACCTGCCTAATGTGGCTCACCCAAACTCAACAGGAACACATAAATACATTTAAAAAAAAATGAATAATAAATCTAAAAGACCTAAAATTTCAAAAGAGATGAAGGAATTTTTTTCTTCCATTCATCAAATGATATTTGTATAAGAATCTCAGTATGCATACAAGGAAGTGTATAAAAAATAATATCTACACAAGAGAAATTCAAGGACAGCAGGATAAATAGGTGAAATAAAACCATGGGAGGCCAGAAAGGAAAGGGCACACAGTGCTTTGCATTTGTGCAGGACAGTGTTGGGCACAGTGACTGTTTGCTGGGTGTTGTCCCTGTATCAGGCCTTGCTTACCAGGTGACAGGAGGTACCTCACCTTAACTGGCTTCGAGTGCCATGGCAAAACAGACAGATACCAACAAGGACGATGGTACTTTAACAGGATGAACTCTCAAAAGGTATCTGGCCAGTAGACAGGGAGAAGACAGCCAGACATCAAAGAGTGTCCTTTGGGAGGTGGTACCAGTCATACCAGTCAGGGTCTCCCTGAGAGGGCCTGGGGAGGTCAGGTTGGAGCAGTGCTCATCAGCAGGAAGAGCCAAAGTGCAAACACTCCAAGCTAAGGTAAGGACCAGAGCCCAGTGAGCCTGTGACATAGGAGTGGAGAGGGGGAGGGGAAGGAGAGAGT
The DNA here is from genome assembly GCA_030556225.1 of Cricetiscus sungorus. NCBI lineage: Eukaryota > Metazoa > Chordata > Mammalia > Rodentia > Cricetidae > Cricetiscus > Cricetiscus sungorus. Next base: position 30,501,146 of record JANBXA010000641.1, read on the forward strand.
GGCACAAACACCCACAGGACTGCATGCCTGACGGCAAAAGGAAACTTTGGAAGGGTTTAAGTGGCAGTGTGATCTGATGAACTTGGCTGTTTCCTTGGCTGTTTCACAAAAGGTAGTCACTGGGCGAGAACCAGAAGGGTCTTCAGATAAAAATATACCTTATATAACAAATGAACCTAATATTCCTTTTTCCTTTAAAACATACAAAAACTAAACACCTGGCATGAAGAGGAGGAAATTCAAGTGAACCATTAGTAACGTTCCTGAGGGCAGGATTTGTCTAAAATAAAACTTGTTGAATTAAATAACTAGTTACTAGTGGTGAAACAAGACGTGGATTAAATGAACAAACAGAACAGAGCTCCAGTTAAGTCTCATGGGCTATGGAACTGGTCTCATAATTACCTTCAACTATGGGACAAACATCCATCAAAGCGGGGTAATTTTGTAGTAGCATCACAGTTTTTACTGTTGTAGTCAAGGTTTCAGATTCAAATGTAAAAGCCAGCCTCTTTGCTGTATGTTTCCCCAGCCCTTGAGCCACCAGGTCCTAAGGGGCAGTTGTTTTAATGCAGAACATGCTGTGTGTATGCACTCCATAAATGTGTACTTAAGCTGCTGGGATTCTCAAGAAAAGTTAACACAGAGGAAAACATTTAAGGAAAAAATTTGGACAACTTGGCAGCATTTATCATTGCTAACATTGTTTTCCAGAGTAAACTCTGAAATTGCATTCTAATTTGAAATGGTTCTGGTTTGACAAGTTAACTCTTGAGACATCTAAGCATAGTATTATGAAAAAACAGAACTGTTCATCAACCCTTTATGCCAATGTTAATTTCTTTTAAAAGTACGATTTTAATGTTTTTTTATTCCTACAGTGACCCTTAAGAGTTCTATGTATGCTATCACCGATCCCACAAGATGCATTTATAAGCTTATTTTGTAGTTCTAAAGCCAGTTGGGAAATGCAATTTTAATTTTGTTACTGAAATAATTTAAAAATATATCATAGAACTGCCTCTTTTCATTCAACAGTGAAGATCCAGAAAGAGATTACACCAAGTAGAAACTATTCAGGTTGATTAGCGTTAGAAAAATGAGGCTGATAACTTCAAAATGTATAATTTGTATATTTAAAAAATTTCACAGTATGTATTCATTGTAATGATCTATGTTATAAAAGGACATTTTCCGTGGAGGCATATGTTATATGCTGAATATATTCCCCATACTGCCCCTTTCTCCACTTTCTCAGTCTTTTTGTGGCAGAAAAAATTTTCTTTATCCACCTCTACGCTGTTGGGCAATGTAAGTATTACAAATAGTTACACAACAAACACTGATAGGCAAGTATCTCTGTGACATGATGTTTTGGAGCCTTGTAGATAAATTCTTAGCAGTGGTACAGATTGGCATGAGATAGATCTAGTCTTAGTGTTCTGAGGACACTCATACATCTGTACTATAGTGCTTGTGTTAATTCATATTACAACCATTACATTCATATTTTATGATGTCTTAAAGAACTTACACAATTTATTTAACAAAGATTCCTTACATACCAGCCTTGGCATGTTAAATACAGAACTTAATCCTCAGGAAATACTAAAAGTTCCTGATGACTTCTGATACTGTTTGGGATTCATGGCGACAGCCGATGGGAAGGGACTTACCGGCTTTTATTCATCAGGTCTGCTCCCCGGGCCTTGTAGTAATCTAGATTGGGGCGGAATTGGTAAGTCACAGGCCTTGGATTTCTCTAAAGAAAAAGAAATACAATAAATTAAAACAAAAAGACAGCAATGACTAAAATGGTCATTTTGATGTTCTATACATATCTAATGAGATGTTTAATAATTATCATGATTCTGCTTTTATTGCTTCTTTCTTAGCTAATCAAAACTGAAAAAAATCCAAACATTTTAGTTTTAGTCTGTGCTGTTGCTCAAATAGATCACTGTTATTAGACTGGTTTTTATGCTCTCACTTACTTCCAAATACAATTTTCAAAATGAGATAAAATTAGAGCAAAATTATAAAGTTATTTGATTTGTAACACAAGCATGAACAATCAAAAAAGGGGGGGACAAGGTGTCCAGAAAACTGCACTTCTGAGGCAAAGTAAAAATGATCACGAGTATTTGATGTCCACTAGGTGGCACACTGAGGCCACCTCCCAGAATGAATTCTTTCACTGTTAGTTATGAGTTTAATAAGTGCCCAAAATAAGTCAGACGGTGGAAATAGCAGGATGACCATTAAACTGACCAGTGTAAATTCACCAATCAACCCTCCCAAAAAGCAAAAACTGCCTCTTTCTGCCATCTAATATTATTTACAGCAAGACAGAAATGTCCTTAAATAAATAAGTTGGGTGTGTCCACTTAAATTTGCAGCTACTGTTTAAACTGTTTTGAGTACCAAGCTCCTTTCAGACAAATAAAAATTAAATATACGTTCACTCTGCAAATCTTAAATCTTTTTATACCATAATTTAAATAGTACAATGTCTAATATGTTAAATTGCATACATCCCACGAAATGTTTTAGAAACATCTAAATGTTTTCTAATGCCCACCCAGGCATTTCACTTAGGTAACACCTATATCTTTAAAATATAGCATGCACCGTCTCTGAGATCTAGTTAGACACTCAATGGCTGCATTTTATCTTAATAGAACATTACCGATATGCTTGGATATCCCTTGGAGACATAATCCCAAAACCCTGATGACGCTTGCATGCTGGTGTGGGTTGGAAGGGTTGGAAATATTAAGGTAAATAGTTTGAGATTCATCAAGTTGAGAAGCTGTGTCTCACCGGCATGACAGACAGACCTTTTCTCTTCAGTTGAGAGTATTTACACAGCTCAACCGTGTGTGCCTCTTCTAAGGCAACCCCTAATCAACTGACAGAAACGACAATCTGTGATTTAGCTACAGCTACTGTCCTATTGTTTTGGTATTCAACACAGATCTGTAACAATCAAATCTGAATTGCCTTGATGAAGATAACAGATGTTCCGTGACGATGACCATGCTAGTATACCTAACTGCTACTTTTCTCATGAGGAATTAGATAGGTCACTCATGGTAGCTGATGACAACCTGGACTCAAGTAGACTCAGTCTACTCATGATCTACATTAAATAGGAACTTCCACAAGACTGTAATTCATGACTGATTCTGCTCCTCATTCTCTGTACCAGGAAAAGCATTTTGTTTTTGCTAATATAAAAGGCTTTTATTTTCTGACTTTCAACAAACTAATAAAGGATCATGTTAGAAAATAATAAAAGAGCAATCCCATGGACCAGTTTCCTGAAACATTTTTATAAAGAAATGACAAGCAATTTAAGACATGAAGTGCTGATCTATCTAAGCACTCAAGCCATTATTAGGAACAATGATCTGACTTGAGCACATAAGTGGGGCTCAGTATCTCCTTCACCGAGACCTATCTCAATCCCTAGGAGACTTGCCAGAATCAAAGGGAGATAGTTTAAAGGGCTTCAGTGCTGGGAACAATATCAAAGAAGTAAAAAAGGTGATGTTGATACTGAACAATAAATACATACGAAATACCAAGAAAATAAGAAGGAATTACTGTCCAAAGTTATTCAAAGGTTTCTTGTTAAGATGGTGTTATTTCTAAAATAAACACACACACATATAGCTAAGCTTGACAAGCACTCTAAAAAATGTAATGTGGGCCACAGGAGCAAAACTTCACTGACAATTAAAAATTATCTAACAGACACAATTAAACACACGCATGAAACAAAATGTAACCATGGAGAAATTTATTATGATATACATTCTTTCTGTTTGGAAAGTCTGAAATCTAGTATTTTATTTCACACTTAAGCCACGTTTCCTTTGACATGGGCCCCACTTCAAACACTGGATAGCACACGTGGCTTGTGTGAACCGTTAAGCAGAGAACTATGTCTGGCATAACTGAAAATCACTACGAGGCTGTGCACATCAGTATATGGACATCAGGAGCAAGGAGGTGTGGGCACTTTTACACATTAAAATTCATTGCTGTCGTTTTATAATTTGCTTCTAGTTCTTTTAATTAATTGTTAGCTTATCTGCTCTTAATATGTTTTCTAAAGTCAAGACAATTTTGGAACATTCACACATACAAATGAAAAAACAAACAAAAACTGAATAACCCAGGCTCAGAAAGACAAATGTTGTATGTTCTCTCTTAGCAGATGTTCCTTGCTCCAAATCTTCAGGCTTGAGTCCACAACCTGGAGTAACTGTAGAAACTATTAAAGTAAAAGGTGCACATGGGGGCTGGGAGAGAAACCACTGAGAGGGGAACAGAAGGCTCAAGTGGTCTGAGCGGGCGAGTGGGAAAAGGAGAGATGACTGAAATATGAAGGGGGAAAAAGAGGGTAAGGGAAGGGTGCCTGAAAAACCACCAAAAATACCTGTAATACAGTAAATTTGTGTATAGTTTATTGAAAATTTTCCATTTGGACTGACAATGTTCCTCCCAAGAGCTATAAACTAGCTAACAAAACCCCAACACTAAGAATGTGAAATCCTCTTTTGGGTTATTGGTCAGGGATGTCCAAGAGACTCCCTCAACTTTTATGCGCTGTCCTTACCCCTTGGTTGCCTCCAGAAGTGGCAGGAAAGGTCCTCTTACTGAAGGAACTATGCACTTCAGACAAAAACTCAGAGGAGCCATGCTGGATCTGACCTGGAAGCCTCCTCACTGAGGACTAGGTTTATGGTCCAGAAGCTCCCAAAGAGAGAAACACCCGATAGTTAGCAGCTATGATGCCTGTGAAGCTCAACAATGACGAGCATGGCGCCATAACCCTGAGTGCAGTAGTGGCACGCACACCTTAGTCATTACCAACAGCTCTCTAATTACACTGAAGACCAGCTCAACAAGAAGGAAACCAGGGCTTGTACTAGAAGCCCCCCTAACTACTCAACACTGGTGAATGATGGTTGCTGAAGAACCATCATGTCAATAAACCAGCATTAAAGCTAACAAACATTCTTACTATTTGTCCTTATATTCACAGATGAGTGTAGTATTTACCCATCATCAAGAAAACTTTGCAACAGATGGAGACCATTCATAAACCCAAACCCTATCAAAATGCAGAGTTGTGGAGCCTGCTCCCAATTGATATATTTATAACACAATTCCTGCACCTAATGCTCAGGAGTCATTGTGGAAGAGGGGACGAAAAGATTCCAAGAACCCAAGCAACAGGAATTTTGCTGTGGGACTGTATCTCATATTAAATGTCAGAGAAACTGTACCCACAAAGTCTCACCAGCACTGACTGTGTAAACAAGAGCTGAACAGGAGTGACACCAATAGCCATGTGAATGTGAATGGGAGAAAGTTCAGGAGGCTTCAACTTCATCAAAGAACTACGGGAACTAAGGGGTAGAGACAGAAGGAGCAATAAATAGCCTTCCCTGGGGATTAGTTATCCAATACCAAATGGGTAGCCCTAAAAATATATACATACAAGCAACATTATATTTAGTAATAGACACACATACAGAACTAAATAAAGCATTGATTCTCATCCTAATGCTGCAAGCCTTTAATACAGTTTTAATAGAGTTCTTCATATTGTGGTGACCCTCAGCCATAAAATTATTTTGTTGCTACTTCATAACTGTAACTTTGCCACTGTTATGAATTGTAATGTAAATAACTGATGTGCAGGATATTTCATATGTGACTCCTCCAAAGGGGTCGAAACCCAGAGGTTGAGAACCACTGAATTAAAGACAAGAAGCCATGAATGTGAAAGAGTGCAAGAGAGGGGAAGGAAAGAAGGGAATGATGTGATTTTAAAAAAGCCTATCACACAATAAATATTTCAGTAGCCACTAAAAATGTGTCAAAGAGCCAAATTAAAACTAAATAATTGATCTCAGTCACTATCAAGAATACATACACACATATCCCCAAATGGAAGCAATCCTTTCCTCGGAAGGATGAGATTAGAAATAAGCAGAGTTCTGGCTTTTAAAGGTAAAGAGATGCTTGGCTTTCCTTATTTTCAACAATTTCTCACAAATATACTGTATACAAACATACTAGTTCTTTAAAATATCTAAAATATGAGGCACTAGACTTTTACACGTGCAAAACTCTATATGAGGAAGATCAGACCCTATGAAGGCTACAATTTCTTATGGTAGAGAATATGTTGACACCTTTAATACCATGACTGTTTAAAGCCACTTTCACATTCTGATTTCAGACTACCATGATCACCTTAAAACCAATATACATTAAAGCGAGCGCGCGCGCGCGCACACACACACACACACACACACACACACATAGGTATGGATAGGCTAGAAGATGGGGGAATCACATTAAAGTCTTGCAGACAAAGTAACTTTCAGAAGCAAAATTGATAGCAGTAGAGATCAAAGTCTTAGAAGAAAAACTGAATCAATAAAGCTAAACCATGTAGTGGGCTTCTGGCTTTCCAAATTGTGGTGATATATTGTTTATAATCTAATAAAGCTTGTCTGCTGATTAGAATGGAAAACTAGCCACAGCCATAGAAGCCATGCAGTTGGTGGTACACACCTTTAATCCCTGCAGCAACACCAGCTGGCCACAGAAGCGGGGAGGTCATATTGTGCACCTTTAATCCCAGCTACTAGAGAAGCATGTATATAAGACAAGGGCAGTGCCTCAGAGCTGGCAATTAGTCTCTAGTCATGTTGAAAACAGGATCTTCCCAGCCTTGGTAGAGGTAAGAGTTCTCTGGTGGCTTGACTGTTTTGCTTTTCTGATCTTTGGCATGAACCCTAATATCTGTCTCTGGGTTTCAATTATTGGTACGATGCAAAATTGCTTTTGTTATTTCAGGAAGATCCCCAAACAACTTCCAAAAAGGCTGTTACAGGAATGAACTTTAGAGATGCAATCATCTACCAGTTACAGTCAGGTAGATTTCCTCACTTCTCAGGCCTACATTATGATAGTCACCTGCTTCCTAAAGTAACTCCAGCAAGGCAACTGTCTCAGAAAAAACAGGACTTTGAATGCTGAGCCGCCATGGCCCTTATGCAAGCTAAATCTGTCATGTAATGTTCCTTCTTGCCTACTCTATCCATGACAGCAACATTACAATACTTTTAGTTCAAGCTTAACTTTTTATGGCAGTGTATAAATATTTAAGTGCTAATCCATAGGAAGAATAACTAACTATAATATAATATAATGCAAAAATTGCAAATAACCACCAGATGGTCCACAGCAACCTTCCTTGTTCTGAGCCCGATAAAATCAAATTCATGCAAAAGGTCGCTACAAATAGTACTGTCTGTTTACATGCCCTCATTCTTGCCCTTCATTTGAAGATAAGATTATCTCTCTCTGAATCATTTTTGGAACTCCAGATGGAAAGTGCGCATTCCCTTTTCAAGAGCAGGGAATCTTTCAGAGGAGTTTACATAGACACATGAGAAGATCAAAGAACAAAGGGACCAATTTAAGGGCTACTGCTCTTAACACCCTTTCTGCCAGTAGGAGCTCAGGCCTACTTAAAGTTGCATGGTGAAGACGGGACCAATAGAGGAGCGACATGTTGGCATGTACTCAGAGCCCTGTCTACTCCTCAGCATATGGGACATGTGTTAGTCATATTCCTGATCTAGTTCTCCCACCAGTGAAACTGCAGGAGGAACTCAATGACATAATGGGAATAATACGTCAGGCACTTGATACAATCTCAAGTGAGACGGGAATATAGCGCCCTCCAACACTCCTGCGCACCAGCCTATAGAACAGACTTTGACCCAGAAAGCAGATAAGACACCAAAGTCTGTAATATTTAATAGGCACTTCTAATAATCGTGTACAAGCTTACAGTAGGTTTTGTCAAACATTTTAAACACACACACACACACACACACACACACACACACTGCACACACACGCACACACACCACACACACGCACACACACACACCACACACACACTGCACACACACGCACACACACACACACCACACGCACGCACGCACGCACGCACGCACGCACGCACGCACGCACACACACACACACACACACACACACACACCCCTGCGCATGCTCGAAGCATTCATGCACACCTACTAGGAAGACATACCACACCCATTTTATATGTGGAGGAACAGGCTGTCTTATTATTAGATGGGAGTACATATATTATGAACAATTCAAAAGATATAAAATTATAATATTTGGTATTCGTTAGCTTATGAGATTTTTAGTAATTATAGTGGTTGCCTATAGTATGTTCAAAGTATTGCCATTTTATAATTTACTGACCATAATTCTTAAAATAAACTAAACTGATAAAAATTCTTATAGTATTAAACAACAACAAAAAAGCGGAACTTTATATCTATAACATAATATGTGTCTGGCATGAAGAAAATATCTGGCAAATGAATCACTCTGTTCTCTTTCTCCTAATTTCTTGTTACCAATCCTTAATTTTTATAACATGCCAGATGAGCAAAGGGCTCTGAAGGAGAAACAGCACTGTAAAAATATGTGGAATGCTTTTCTTTGATGAAAAATGAGACCTTTATTTTAGTGAATATATTGTTGCTTCAACGTTAGCGGAAAGGCAACCATCATTAAAAAAATGAATTGCTCAGCTGTTTATAAGCAAAAAGCTCTGGGGGAATTTCCCAGGACCCTAACGGCAAAGCATTCCAGGCTTATACAAACATATGTTGCAGGTGTTTAGGGTAGGCAGGTGGGAGAGACTCAGCCATGGCAAAGGAGTTAGTTTAATATGTTGTGACTGACATAACCTTACCACATCCAAGTCAGAGACGCCATGGCAAGAGCAAGCGGGAGCTGCAAAGCAGACGTGCTCCCCAAACAATTCTCCCAGCCGTGCCAAGCAAACACAGCTATCTTCTTGTAGTTTTATAGGAAATAAACACTACCAGTTACAAAACAACAACAACAAAAAGCAAAACCGAACTAAAGGTATTTTAGAGCTGGAACAAAGACCAGCCTGAAATGGTGATCACTATCCAAAAGAGATAAGGATGAAGTATTGTTGCTTTTATTTAAACAAATATTCCTAAGGAGACAGTTTGTTGTAATATCCCCTCTTTGGTTCGTTAGGCAGCATTAGATTTATCATAATTCTCCTAAAGCCTAAGATATTTCTATATTAAAATGCTAATTGTGCCTTTTCTTTTGCCTGTAATTAAAGCTGGAGAATTCTGTGGTTTGATATTCACTGACTGCTAGAGGGTTCACAGAAGGTCTTACCATTATGTCTCTCGTTACTACACTGCCCATCATTAATTACAAATACAGTTATCAAAAAGGCAGACATTAGAACCCCACATACTCACACAATTCTGTTTTACACACACACACACACACACACACTGAATATTTATATCTAGACATTACTGTGTCACACTTTGTAACTTGTTTCCTTCCCTGTCATTTATCCAGAAGTTGAGTCTCATACATTACTTGTGATTGAGCACAATACTCATTTTGCTATAGTAGTAAAATATATGATGAGTAGTAAATCAAGATATACTGTAGCACAAATTCTAATTGGTATTAATAATAAAAACCCAGAGACAGATATTGGGGTTCAAGCTGAAGATCAGCGAAGCAAAACAGCCAGTCACTAGTGAGTTCTTACATCTACCAATGCCCAGACTGAAGGGGAGATCCTGTCCTCAGACTGCATCACCAGATTGCATCTGTCGTCACCAAACCTCAGACTGCATCACGGTCATGAACTTCAATACTGATTTAATCTAATATCCATTTCTCCAAAGGTGTTGATCTTGCCTTTAAAGGCCTAATTATTCTTTTACATTGAGAATCAGCTTTTTCCAAAGCCAGAGATTCAATTATTATTTGTAGCTTCTGAATTTGGTACCATTCTATTTGCTGCTGAAGTCAATCTTTGTAAAAAATCCACGAAGGCTTCTTTGGGCCATGTATAATTTTAGCGAATGACTCAATTTTCTTTCCTACTTCTCCAATTCTGTCCCAAGCATTCAGGACTTGCTCATCACACAGAGATTGCCTTTCTATAGTAGCATGATCTCTTTCTCCAAGAAGTTGATCTTGGAAATTTCCATACCTCTAGCTGTACTATATTGTTCAATGGTCTTAGCCTCTTCACTGAACCAGGTACTACATTGTAATTATAGCTCGGGCTCTACAAGAGCTTTAATCAAGCCTCTTAAGTCTCTAGGGAGAATTCTACTGCAAGTTCACCACAAGTTTAACATCTGCATCATAAATAGTGAATGCATGCTACATGAGTCTATCACTTTCTTGAGTCTCCTTAAATCTAACACTGCCACAGGAGTCCAGTCAGCTCTTACAGAGCCACTATCATTTGGCAATTCCTGTTAGGTTACTGGATATATTAAAGTTGTTGTTTGAAAACCTTAGGCTGTTCCTCTCTTATAAGGCAATGCTGAAATTGGTTTTCCTTTAAATTCCTCTGTCTGGGTTTGAATATTTCCACGATCTGTTTTATTAAGTTTTTCTAAGGCCTGTATCTTGGCACTCATACCAAACAACTTTTAAGAGCTAAACCAAGGATTATCAAAATGACAACAAGGACTATCAAAATGATAACTAATAGTATGTCAATCCCAGTTAAGTTGGTTATTCTTCGTTTAACTGTTTCTTTTTTTAATTCATGCTTATGTAATCATACAGAGACCTGACTCTCTCCATTTCAATACTATTTTCCATTTTATAATGTGAGAAAGAACTCTGTTTCAACTAATTCTTCCCTTTGAGAACTCCCAATTACCTCACCAAATTAGTCACCAATGACAATTACGACTTCAGGCTGATTGCTGCTGCACTGAACTGTAAAAGCCTGATCAGATTTCAATGCAGCTACTTAGTTTGGCAGCAGCAAGAGAAGGGGGTCCAGAGAAAGCCCAGCAGGAGAGAAGAAAAGAAACCTAGCTGGTAGGTCAGTAACTCCGGCTGGGTAGTTACAGTCTATGCTGGTCACTGCAAAGCCACAGGCAAGGGGCTTTTTCTTGCATTCGTACACCCCACATCACATGCCAGATGTAGCACAAATTTTAATCGATATTAATGATAAAACCCAGAGACAGATATGGGGGTTAAAGCCAAAGATCAGAGAAGCAAAGCGGTCAGCCACTAGAGAGTTCTCACCTTTACCAACGCTCAGACCGAAAGGGTGACCCTGTCTCCAGACTGCATCTCCAGACAGCACTGCTCCACAGATTGCCTCAAACTGCACCCTTCTCCTGTCTTCACCCAGCCACATCACTCCTGGCTCCCCCTCCTTAGTGCTGGATTAAAGGTGTGTTACTCCAAATGCTGGGATCACTTTTGTGTGAGCTGTTTCTCTTTTAGACTGGATCAGTTCTGTGTAGCTCAGGGTAGTCTGCCTCTGTCTCCCAGGTGCTGAGATTAAAGGTGTGTGCCACCACTGCCTGGCCTCTGTGGCTAACTAATGGAGCTAGCTTTGCACTCTGATCTTCAGGCAAGCTTTATTTGTTAGATCATAAACAAAATATCACAACATACCTTCTCCATAAAAGCAAATGGTCTTTTTGAAGAGTAAACAACAAACACCAGCCTATATTGTGAGTTGATTTCAAATGCCTACTATGCAATAAATTTATAATACATGAAATTTTGAAAAAAATTGTTTTTTTTAAAAAAAACAACATTTGGAAATCTAAAAGGTATGAGTATAATGCATTTGTCAAGTTAATACATTTCATCTAAGAAAATGGGCAAAAAAATTCTAATTTAGTAGTCTGTTAGATTATGAACTCAGTACCAAAATTAAAATGATCTCTTGTATATACTAATATTTTGGTAGGAAGTACCATTTTAGAAATAGGATATGAATATGTTATGAATAGTAACTACTAAAATCTTAGAACAATTCATATAAAAATTTAGGCAAAAGACAAAGTTTAAGGACAAGAAAGCAAAACCAACATTAACTGGGCAAATATAGATACTAAACCTCTGAATCCATGGCAGCCTTGTTTTATATACCAACCAAAAGAGACATGCTGGTCTCTCCCATGCCAGCCAGGGTTTCAGATGTCAACAAGCGCCTGAACCACCTGTGAGCTATGCCTGACTCTCACTTCTAAGACAGACATCAAAAGAGAACCGTTTTCCTCTCTCTCCTAATGTGGTTTATGGTTTTTAACTCAGCACACCTCCCAAGCCCCCTCCATAGTTGATATTTACATATATGTGGGAAGTAGGAGTTTTAGCTGCTGAACTTCTCTTGTTCATGAACAGGGTCCTCACTCAGAGTGTTTCCTTTAGGTAGGCATGCTCTCTGCTCTTTCCCGTGCACTGAGCTCTCCCCTCCCCTTTCCTTCCTTTCTCTCCCCTCCCCTCCCTCCCCTCCCCTCCCCTCCCCTCCCCTCCCCTCCCCTTTGGTGTCTTCTGAGCTAGGGTAGGGATCTGTGGTTAGAGGAATTTAACATTTCTCTGTATTTCTGACAATGATTCTGTCCTTTCTAATAATTATTGAATTCAAATGAGAATAAAAACAATATTATGATTTTAGGGATTTAAGACCCTCACGAATAGATTTCAGAATTTAGGGGATTTGAGATACTAGGACCCAATTTCTTCCCTTTTAACTGACAAGGTTAAAAAAAATAAAAACTTAAGTCCTACACAATGAGACTTGGAAAAGAAACCTAACACAAACATGCTTTTGATGCAATTTTGGAAATAATTTCAATTATAGAACATCTTGGAATTTAAAGATCATTTACTAGTAAAACTCATCCACTTAGGCATTTTTTTTTCACTTATGATGCTTTTAAGTTTAACATTAAAGTATAGACAAATAACTCCATGTTTCTAAGTGATGAGAGCCCACAGAATGTCAATGCAGATAAATATACTGATGCAAATGACAGTTTTGGTGGGCAAGTCTAATAGGTGTGTGATTTCAGCTAGTTAACCTTAGTATGTCTTGACTATTTTACTCTGGATTCATATACGAATATAAACACTGACATATGGTATAAATTTCTGGAGAGTAGATAAAATTGTATTTTCCTTTTAACCAATAACCTCTGACATAGCCCAGCTTAAGAAATTAAAGCCCCTTCGAGTGTCCAGTGCTGTGAAGACACAACAGTTGTAGGTGATTTATAATGTCTAAGTTATTAAGCTTTCTTTATTTTAAATTTGCTTGATTAGTTAAATTCCTTTTGTTTTTGAGATCATACATGAATACACATATTCCTAATATAACCTGCTCAGTCTGTACACGGTCACATGTGTGCACATCCTCAGGGCTGACTGGTCCCAGATAACCACCTGGTCTGCTCCTCCCTGGGAAAGTCTATTTCTCCCTCTCAGCATTCCTTAGTAGCTTCTAGTTCTTTGTGTAGGGTTGGGACCTTGTGGGCTTCCCCCTCCACTTTGGCATGGGTACTGGTGTCATCTCTATTCAGCTCTTGTTTAGGCAGTGGTGTTGGTGAGACTTCGTGGGTGTTAATGGGTGAAGTTTGTGGCATATGGACCTGTCCACCATCATGTTGGCTGACAGGGTGGACCTGTTTGTGGTCTGGCTCTTTCTGGTCTTTTATTTAGGTCCACATTGTTTGGCATGTGACCCATTCATCACCTCTGTTTTTGTCTATAGCAACATTGAAAATAGAATATTTCAAATGCATTCCACTGAAAGTAGACATAGTATAATGCTCTGCATGGTTTGATCTATAATTGCAGAACACCAAGTGAGACATTTTGAAAAGGAAAAAAAAACAAAAAAAAAACCCAAAAAACAAAACAAAAAACCCCAACCAACCAACCAAACAAAAAACCACAAACAAACAAACAAACAAAACCCTAAAAAACTCAAAGGAAAAAAAGATCTCAACGCCCCCCTCTCGGGTATAACTAGAGTTATTTTCATAAACTCAAGAGGACACATTACCCACATCTTTTCATCCACCATCTGGAGAAACCTAGCCACCTGTCTTATAAAAGTTCTAATTGAATGTGTCTATTATCTGATTCTCTTAATAAGGGGGGGCACTGACAAGAAAGTCACATTTTAGTTTGCAATAAACTACTTAATTGACTTAATGGATGTATCTTACTGAGCTCATCTGGCCAACTACATAGTGCGAAATAACAATATTGAATAAGAAACTACAATTTCAGCAGGCATTTTAAGATACAGTCATTCAACAGAGATGTAATTATAGTTGCTGTGGGTAGATAATTCTTTAATCACAGCAATTATTATTGACAAATAATAACTCTTTTGAAAGTTGTTGACATATGTATGGTTCATACTAAAGGGGGGGAGAAATAAGTGTTCTTTCAGACCAAAAGAGTGATGGGGGTGAAACAGAATATAGGTGGCTAAAGATAAACAGCAATGATACAGACATTTGAAGTTAAAAATAAATAAGCAACACAGTGGTGTTGGTAACAAAGATGTGGTTTTTTTTTTTTTTTTTTTTTTTTTAAAAAAGCAAGTGCATTACCCCGACTTTGATCTCAGCCTGGGCTATGTGGGACAGGGGTGGCTACTGATTGGGACCATGTGTCAAAACAAAACAGCACAGATAATATGGCATTTTCCTAATATATCCTTATTAAAATAATATGTTCAGTTTTATTCTAAATTCTGAGATAGATAGAAATTTGTGAACAAATATTGAAAGCATAAACTGATTACTGAAACATGAAACTGGAGGTTAAAAAAGAAATACAAGCAATAGATTTGGAACTGAGATTCTCTACTCCAGAAAGAAATCTAAGCTAATAATTAACAGTATTCCTCTTATTTTCCTGCCCCCTCACACACATGACAATAATTACCAGTGTGTGTTAACAGAAGAGAGCTAGATACAACTGGATTTGGTTACTGGCTCGTTCTATCTAGTTTGGTTACTATCTTGTATGACTTTGTGAAAACTACAAACGATTCAGAAGCTGTTTGTTTACCTATAAAATGGTGCTAAACTTGTCATAAAAATCCTGTGTGTATGAGGCACTATTTATAAAGGATCTTGTAAGGTATGGTCCACCTATCTTCAGGCTCCTCTGTGGTATAATTAGGATATTTATCTTTTTTGAATTCAGTACCTAATAGTGCTTCTCAGATGAGCAGGTTTGTTTGGTTGGTTTCTGTTTTTGAAATGAGATCTTACTGTATCTTCTCAGATAGCTTGGGGCTCCATGTAGATCAGGGTAACTTTGAACTCAAAGAGGTCCAACTGCCTCTGCCTCTGGCATGCTGGGATTAAAGGTATGTGCTACCACGACAAGCATATGTTTAAACATTTGGATTTTCAAAGTTCCCAGTTATATAATTAAGTAATGAAATGATAAAATATACTATTGTGATATTTATTGTATAGTTGCATATACAGATAGTTTAAAGTTACACATAATACTAAATAGGATAGTCTAGCATTAGAAATTGGATTGTAATAGCTAGTAATACTTCAGAATGGCCACAGCAATTGGCACCTATTCTTTCAAATTGTCATTCCATTGGAGAAACAATACAGAAAAAGCCCTGTATTGTTTCACAATGCTGTATGATCCATTCTTAAGCACTTTTTTGGAGACACAGCATTGTTGCATGCAATTATTTCATTCTACCATCCTGTTGGAAAAGATTCTTCAGGGTAAGTCATGCCAGTCTTAGCACCACCATACCCTCCCAACACAGTGCGCAACACAGGAAGTACACAGGGGCGATGCACGAAAGACTGTTAAACACGGGAAGTACACAGGGGCGGATGCACGAATGACGGTTAAACACGGGAAGTACACAGGGGCGGATGCACGAATGACTGCTAAACACGGGAAGTACTCAGGTGCGGATGCACGAAAGACTGTTAAACACGGGAAGTACACAGGGGCGGATGCACGAATGACGGTTAAACACGGGAAGTACACAGGGGCGGATGCACGAATGACTGCTAAACACGGGAAGTACTCAGGTGCGGATGCACAAAAGACTGTTAAACACGGGAAGTACACAGGGGCGGATGCACGAATGACGGTTAAACACGGGAAGTACTCAGGTGCGGATGCACGAAAGACTGTTAAACACAGGAAGTACACAGGGGCGGATGCACGAATGACGGTTAAACACGGGAAGTACACAGGGGCGGATGCACGATTGACTCTTAAACACGGGATGTTTCTTCCCATTTCCCTTCTCTCTAGCTTTGCCCCTTCTTGGCTTGCTCTTCCTGCTCTTCTCTTAGAAACTAAATAACTGTTGTGCCCCACCCCTCTTTAATGATCCATTTTTGGTTTTAAAATTATATTTATCTTCTCATAGTTTCCTGGTAATACTCCCAATGAGCACCCAAACAAAACCTCAAACTATTGTTTGTGAAGTCTATTCTTGCTTGTCAAACTGACTACATCTGGAACTAAGACCCCAAAACGGAGGGGCACACCTGTGCGGATGCTTGCTGAATTTGAAGCGGAGGGGGAGGGGGGATGCGCTTCCAATCCCGACTTTTGGTTGGGGAAAACGCAGCCCTAAGCTGGGCCACACTCTGTTGGAAGCTTGTATGAAGGGCATGGAAGAACAGACTTTAGCTCTTTGCCGGCTTGCTCTTGCCTCACTAGTAGGTGCATCCTTCATGGGCATAGAGCCCACTTCATTGTGATTCTGGCATATGCTGAACACCAGCTGAGACACCCAGCCTCATGGACCGAACAACTGGATGTTTGTACCATCTGTTCATAGGCAGCCATTGTTGGATTAGTGGGATCACAGCCCGTCAGTCATTCTAATAGATCCCCTGTGAATGAACATACATACATAAATACATACTCATTCTATAAGTTCTGTTACTCTAGAGATTCCTGACTAAAAAACACATAAACAAATCCAGTCAATCCAGTCCCTTCAAACAAGGAAATTGAACTCTGTTGTGGATATGGCCTTTACAACACAAAGTATTACCCTACCTCCATTCAAAGTGGCCTAGTCAGCAATGGTGGGTTGATGCCATTCAAAGATACACACATGCTGGCTACTCAGTGGAGTCCTCCCTGATTTATTACCCAGATTGTGATCATAATGGTGTGTAACTGAATGTAGTATGCTAGAATTCTGTTTATCCAGACCAGCATTGAGAGCAATGGGAGACCATTCCCATTGGTACCTACCTTTTGACATATTGTCTGTAAGATAGGTATAATGGCATCATCTCATAAGACACACACACATGTCTTGTACTTAAGAAAGAACTGTGGATGCTCTTAAGAATGCCTTGTCTCAGGCTGTCCACTCTCTTCACATCTATTCAATATAATACTCCAAGTTCTAGCTAGAGCAACAAGACAAAAGGAGGTCAAGGAGATAAAAATTGGAAGATGATATGATAATATACACAGTGACCCCAAAAATTCTGCCAGGGAACTCCTACAGTTGATAAAAAATAACCCTTTAGTAATATGGTAAGATATAAGATTAACTAAAAGAAAAAAAATCAGTAGCCCTTCTATATACAAATGATAAATGGGCTGGGTAAGAAATTAGAGAAACATCCCCCTTTACCATAGCCACAAATAACATAAAACATCTTGTGGTAAGTCTAACCAAACAAGTGAAAAACCTGTATAACAAGAACTAAGTCTTTGAAGAAAGAAACTGCAGAAGATATCAGGAGATTTAAAGATCTCCCATGCTCTTGGATAGGTAAATGGATAGTAAAAATAGCAACCCTACCAAAATCAATCTACAGACTCAATGCAATCCCCATCAAAATCCCAACACAATTTTTCACAGACTTCGAAAGAACAATACTCAACTTCATATGGAAAAACAAATAGCCCAGGATAGCAAAAGCAGCCCCGTACAATAAAGGAACTTCTGGAGGCATCACCATCCCCGATTTCAAGCATTGCTATTGAGCTATAGCAATAAAAACAGTTGGGTATTGGCCCAAGAACAGAAACATGGACCAATGGACTGGAATGGAAGACTTGACACTAATCCACATGCCTATGAACACCTGGTTTTTTTTTTTTGACAAAGAAGCTAAAATTACACAATGAACAAAAAGCATTTTCAACAAATAGTGCTGGCATAACTGAATGTTGACATGTAGAAGAATGCAAACAGATCTATATCTATTCCCATGCACAAAACTTAAGTTCAAGTGGATCAAAGACCTCAATATAAATCTAGTTACACTGGTCCTGATAGAAGAGAAAGTGGAAAGGAGCCTTGAATGCATTGGCACAGGAGACCTCTTCCTAAATATAATTCCAGTAGCACAGACTCTGAGAGCAACAATCAATAAATGGGATCTCCTAAAAATAAGGATATGGTCAATAAGACAAAATGGCAGTGTACAGAATGGAAAAACCAAATCATCAATTAAAAATTGGGTACAGATCTAAATAGGAAATTCTCAACAGAAGGAAGTCAAATGGCTGAAAGATATTAAAGGAATTGTTCAACATCCTTAGCCACCATGCAAATCAAAACAACTCTGAGATAGCATCTTATTCCTAGCAGAATGGCTAAGGTCAAAAAAATACTGATGACAGTTTATGCTGGAGAGGATGTGGAGTAAAGGGAACAGTATTCCACTGCTGGTGGGAGTGAAAGCTTATACAGTCACTTTGGAAATCAGTATGGCGGTTTCTAAGAAAACTGGATCAATCTACCTCGAGACCTGGCTATATATCCAAAGGATGCACAGTCATACCACAGGGACATTTACTCAACTATGTTCATAGCAGCATTATTTGTAATAGTAAGAACCTGGAAGCAATCTAGATGTCTGTCAACTGAAGAATGAATGGGTAAAGAAAATGTGGTACATTTACACAATGGAGTGTTACTCAGCTGTCAAAAACAAGGACATCTTGAAATTTGCAGGCAGATGGATGGAACTAGAAAAAAAAAAACCATCCTGAGTGTGGTAACCCAGACCCAGAAAGACAAAAATGGTGTGTACTCATTCATGGATATTAGATGTAAAGCAAAGGACAACTAGGCTACAATCCACCTCCCCAGGAAGCTAGGTAAAAAGGGGGACTCTAAGAGAGACATACATGGAAGGTTCCAGGCAGGGAAAATAGTTAAGATCTCTTGGGTAAACTGGATGGGGGTAGAAGAGAGGAGGTGGGGGAAGGGGACATGAGGGCTCAAGAAGGAGGGAAGCAGATGCAGTGACCCACAGCCAAGCACTGGGCTGAGCTCCTGGAGTTCAGTTGAAGGAGGGAGGAGGGATCATATGAGCAAGTGGGGTCATGATCATGATGGGGAAAACCACAGAGACAGTGACCTGAGCTAGTGGGAGCTCACAGACTCTGTACTGACAGTTGAGGACCCCGCATGGGACAGGACTAGACTCTCTGAATGTATGTGACAGTTACATGGCTTGATCTGTCGGGGTGGGGTGGGTGCGGGTGCTGGCAGTGGCACCAGGACTTATCCCAGGCGCATGAACTGGCGTTTTGGAGCCTTCTCCCTATAGTGGGATGCCTTGCTCAGACTTGATACAGGGGGAAGGGGCTAGATTCTGCCTCAAGCTAGTATGACAGAGTTTATTGACCCGCTAAGGAAGGCCTTACTAGCTCTGAGGAGTGGATGGGGGTGGGAAAGGAGAAGGTAGGAGTGTAAGAGAAGGGGCAGGGATGTAAATAAAAATAAAAATAAATACAAAGTAGAAAAAAAGAAATGCCTTGTTTCTATTCTGCAAATGGTTGATCCTCGCCCTGTATAGATGTCTCTTTAGAAGCCAGACTCTGTATGGTGAGTAGAATGAGAATGGTCTCCGAGGTCACATGTTTTAATACTTTGTCCCATCATTCTGCATCAGTGTGATGTGTGTGTTTGGGTTGGGGGGTGTCATTTACCATACCTTACGCATTTTATTTTTTACTAATTTTACTGAAAGCTAATTTACACTCAATAATATCCTCCCAACTTAAGGGTATAATCCAGTGGGTTTTAGTATATTAAAATGGTTGTATAGCCAGCACCACAATCTAACTTTAAAACATGTACATTATCCCCCCAAAACCCTTGTATTCACTAAAACTCCCTACAATTCTTCACCTCCAACCCCTTCACAATCACCCTGGGAAATTACTATTCTACCTCTATGGATTTGCCTAGTCTCAATGCTTCGTGTAGTGCCTTTTGTGATAGTTTTTTTTTTTAATAATTTTAATTTATCCCTGATAATAGCAGGTATCCTTCTTAATTCTTTTTCATTGCAAAATATCTCCTTATGGATAAGCACATTATGTTTATAGACATTCATGTTGTTTCCATTCATTGGAAATTATGAATAATTCTGCTTTGAATACTTTCTTTCAATTTTTTTTTGTGCATGTATCTTCATTTCTCTTGGATTCCACCTATGTGTGAAATTGCTGAGTCTTATGGTACTTCATACTTGACACTTTGAGAGTGTTTTCCAAAATGGATATATCATTTTACATTCCTACTAGCAAAACAGGAAAAATAACTTGTCTCTAAGCTTGCTAACACTGCAATTATCTTTTTGTAATATCACATACATTCTAATGTGCATCAAATGGTTGTGATTTGCATTTCCCTGGTGACCAGTTACACTCAATACCTGTCTAGTGCGTTTGGGTCACTTCCTGATATTTGGAGTAATATCTCTACAGCTTTGTTACCCAATTGAAATTGGGTTGTCCTTTTATTTTTGAATTTTAAGTTCTTTCTATATTCTGGACATAGACTTTTACAAGATAAATAATTTGCCAATATGTTCTTGTCATCTATGGGTCATGTTTTCATTGTCTTAACAATGCGTTGTGAAGTACAGATGTTTTAATGTGACCAAATTTAACTTATCAGTTATTTTCTAACACTTTTGCTTTTCACGTTACAACCCTGAATGTTACTGTCCAGCTCAAGATCACACATATTTATTCCTGTGTCTGTTTCTGATGGGTCAGTGCTTTAGACTTACCATTTGTCTGCATCAGAGTTCAAGTTCCATGTAATGTGACACAGGGACTCACATTCTTTCAATTAATAAATGGGATCTCCTGAAACTGAAAATCTTCTGAAAGGCAAAGACACTGTCAAAAGGACAAAATGTCAGCCTACAGAATGGGAAAAGATTTTCACCAACTCCACATCTGACAGAGGGCTCATTTCCAAAATCTATAAAGAACTCAAGAAACTAGACATGAAAACAAAACAACAACAACAACAACAAACCCAAATAATCCAATTAAAGAACAGGGTACAAAGATAAACAGAATTCTCAACTGAGGAATCTCAAATGGCCAAGAAGCACTTAAATAAATGTTCAACATCCTTAGCCATCAGGGAAACGCAAATCAAAATGACTATATGATTCCATGTTACACCTGTCAGAATGGCTAAGATAAAAACAGCAGCTCATGCTGGAGAGGACGTGGAGCAATGTGAACACTCTGCCACTGCTGGTGGGAGTGCAAACTTGCACAGCCACTTTGGGAATGAGTATGGAGGTTCCTCAGAAAGGTAGGACTCAATCTACCTCAAGAACTGGCTATACCACTTTTGGGTATATACCCAAAGGACACACTTCCATACCATAGGTGGATGGTGTGTGCATGGGGGTGGGGTGGGAACAGGAGGGATCAGGTGGAGAGGATGAGGGAGAGTGCACTGGGAGAGGCAACTGGAATCATCTCTGGGATGAGCTAGGGACCTAAAGCAACAGACACTCCCAGGCATCTATGGAGGTGACCCCTACCTAAGACTTCTAGCAATTGGAGAAACAGAGCCTGAACCAGCCATCTCCTGTAACTAGGCATTACTTCTAGGGGAGGAATTGGGACCCCAACACAACCACATAACCTGTGACCTACAATTTGCATTGCCTACAAGATAATTTGGGGTAAAAGTGGCACAGAAATCATGGGAGTGGCCAATCAATGACTGGTCTAGTTTGAGACCCATACTGAGAGAGAGTCCTGATGGGAGATGTCATTCTGTAAATATGTGTCTCATACTGGTCAGTGAATAAAGCACTGTGGCCAATGGGAAAGCAAGACAGGCGGGGCTAGGAGACAAGGAGGAAGGAGAAGTAGGGAGGAGTCAGCATGGAGAGCCTGGAGAGGTAGGACGCCAGTGCTGTTCTGGCTGGTAAGATGAGCCACGTGGACACACTTAGAACAGTAGAAATGGGTTAATATTTAAGACAGAGCTAGCTGGTAACAAACTAGTACCTGGCCAACAGCCTTATATCAAATACAGAGTCTCCACATGTTACTGGGGGCTGGTGTTGCGGCAGGACCAGACTGGTGGCGGGGGAAAAACCTGCTCGTAACAGAGTCCCTTCCTGACACTGTCTGGAGGACCAGGACCCAGAGGTGGACAGTCCAGAGTCTCAGGATAGATCCAAACATGACTTAAAAAAACAGTCAATGAAATGATTCCTAATAATACTCTGCTATCCTCACAGATTGTAGCCTAGCCGAGGTCATCAGAGAGGCTTTACCCAGCAACCGATGGAAACAGATGGAGAGTCACAGGCAAACAGGAGGTGGGCCTTGGTGAGTCTTTTGGAAGAGGGGAAGAAAGGATAGTAGGAGCCAGAGCAGTCAAGGACACCACAAGAAAACCCACAGAATCAACTAACCAGGACCCATAGGTGCTCACAGAGACTCGACCAACAACCAGGGAGCCTGCATAGACTGATCTATGCCTGCATATATGTTACCGTTGTGTAGCTGAGTCTTCCCATGGACTCCTCTGTAACATGCTTTTGGGACCTGTTGCTCTTACTGGGTTGCCTCATCCATCCTTAATAGGCGAGGAGGTGCCTAGACTCATGTCATGCCCCTGCTGGCTGATATCCACGGGAGGCCTGCCATTTTCTGAAGAAAGGAGGAATAAATGTGGGGAGGGGGAAGAGGGACCTGACAGAAAGGAGGGAGGGGAAATGTGATGGGCTGGGAAAGCTTCATTAATTAATTTAAAAAGACTGTTTCTGAACTCTCCATTTTATTCACAGATGTGTATGGCTCTTCTGTATATACCATGCCATCTTAATCACAGCTGTGTAAGACAGGAAGTACGAGTTCATCAGCTCTTTCTACCTTTCTCAAAATCATTTTTACTTTTCTAGGTTGGATTACAATTTCTTATGAATGTTACAATTAGCTTTCTCAATTTATGAAAACTTTTAAAATAATATTTACCCAAAAGGATTATACTTTATATGTTGTTATATTAATTACAAGTTACCCCATCAATTTAGTCAATCATTTCCCTCCTGGGTGTTTTCAGTAAGTGTTTACAGTAACAAGAGGTATGAACCGCATGAAGAAGACACCAATTAGGACACTATTGGCCTGAAAAGACCACCTTCATCTACCATGGTGAATCACTTAACACTTCTGGCACTTTCTCACCCTACAAAGGGTTTCTCTTTGTAGCCCTGGCTGTCCTGGAACTCAATTTGTAGACCAGCCTGGCCTCAAATTCAGAGGTTTGCCTGTCTCTGCCTCCCCAGGGCTGGATTAAAGGAATGTGTCACCACTGCTCAGCTCCTGGCCCATGTTTTTAATCGATAAACTATGCAACCATTCCTTCTCATGGTCTCCATGTTCCAACTAAAGGAATCTTTGTTATTATTTTGTATTTTTGCTTGCATATATGTCTGAGTATCATACTTGGGCTTCACTCCATTGAAAGCCAGAAGAGGGCACTGTATCCCCTGGGACTGTATTTACAGATGTCTATGAGACCAGATAGGTGCTGGGAACTGAACCTGGGTCCTGTGGAAGAGCAGTCACTGCTCTTAGCACTGAGCCATTTCTCCAGCTCCAACTAAAGAAATCTTAGATACCAGATAATTTGATCCAAAAAAAAAAAAAAAGGAAGGAAGAAAGAAAGAGCCATTTCTCCAGCTCCAACTAAAGAAATCTTAGATACCAGATAATTTGATCCAAAAAAAAAAAAAAAAAAAAAAAGGAAGGAAGAAAGAAAAGACCTCTAGAAAGAGTTGTTTAAAGGAATATTTCTAGTTGCAAACCAGGAAAGTTTACTGTCTCCTTAAAAAGTAAATAAATTAGGAGTCACAGGAAGTTCCTTTGCTCTCAGATCCCACGATGACTGAGCTCTGTATGTGGCCCCATAATTACAACTGAGCATGTTCTCGTCATTCTTATCTCCGTCTCCCCTGTCACTCATTAAGATGTAGCCCTGGATGCTATTCAGGACAAAACTCTTGTGTCACACTTTCTACACTCCTGCACATTACAACCATACAGGATCAGTGAGCCTTCAGCCTCTGTTGGTATTAAAATGTGGCATGGGCAAGATATACAATGTGAGAGGAGCTGAAACTGTGTATGAGAAGTCTCAGGGTCCCTGACCGTTCTGACTGGTCACTGTGGTACCTGGTTGTATGGTATTATAAGTACCACATGCAAAATAAAGGATTAACAAACTAGTACAATGGTAGCTATGACCAAGCCTTCCCAAGAGAAAAGTCACCTTTCCTGTTTCTGTGAAGAGGCTCAGCCTCCATATGGAGGTAGAATTCATGATGTCTAAGAATTGGATCAGAAAACAGGTACATATTCATTTTCACTATGCCCTTACTAAAATGTACATTCTCTTCACATGTTGGTGAAGACAACAAACTAGAGAAATACTGCCAGTGCTTGACACATGTCCCCAGCAAGAATTACAGGTACCTTTATCACATTACAGCTGATGACCATACCTTTAAAAACCAGGAATGGTCAGAGAAGCATCTGTGTCTTATTATATTATTCCAAACAGTAATATAATAATAATAATAATAATAATAATAATTATTATTATTATTATTATAATAATAATAAAAACCCACACACCATGGCTACAACTTTCCCAAAACTTGCATCACCCTTTTTCAGTATAAGCAGCTTTTATTTTATGTTTTGAGACACTGTTCTGAAAAGGTCACCAAAGTCAGTGGTGGTGTCTCAGGCCCAGTGGAGACCACAGGAGCTAGCAGCAGCAGAGGGAAAGGGGCAGAGGTGCCTCTGTCACCTACTTTGGGCTGGTGGAGGAGGCAAAAGTACCTGCTACCTCATCGAGCATCCTGGAGGAAGAGAGACTGGGCTGCAGCACATTGGTGCGGATGCAACTGAAAGCTTTGAAGACGCTGGCCACTATCCTGATGTGAGGGAAATGATGCTAAAGCAGTGAATACTACATTGATGAGGTCTATCTCAGTGACCTTAAACCTAAAGCAAACTTAGTCAACAGAAAGAAATGGTAAAATAATAATTATGAAGTGACTGAATTAGATATGTTCTACTTTAAAATTCTCCATGAAAAGTGTTTCATTTGTGCTTCCTTTTGAGAACAGATAATTTATATGTTAAGCAACTTTCTACTGCTTTTGATAATATAAGAAAAGGTTTATTGAGTTCAGTTTAGGAGACTTTGGTCCATGATCAGTTTGGTCAAAGATTTCATGGCATTGCGGGAACAACACATGGTAAAGCACAAACATGCAATTAGTATTAGAACAGTGTATAACAACCTTCAAGGAACAGCCCAATGACCCACAGACCTTCCTAGGCTTCATTTATGAAATTTCCCAGCATGCTCTAACAGTGCCAAGGTAAGAAATAAACATTCCCTTTGGGGGACACTCAATGTTCACAGCACAGCACTATCTCAAGTATTCACTAGAGCAAAGCACATTGATTATGGTTAAATTGACATTTAAATGTATGCAGCTTTTCTTCAGATAAAGGCAATAAGCTTAACATTTTAAAATAACAATAAAATGTTCACTGAGTTAATATACTTACCGGGCAAATACAATATTTATAAATTACTAAAAAAATCATACTTTTTCCATTTTGTTAGGAATTGTGTTTTAGTATTTTAACATCCTTAGGTATTGGTAAAATGATAAAGACTCAAGTGTTGACCTTTCTCTTCTGAATAATCTACTTCCTACAATAAGGAAAATAAGTGAGTAATATACATTGTTACAGTTGAAGCTGGAACAGAGCTTTGGAGAAGACAGCTAATTCACTGCTACCCATCACCCTTTATAAAACAATGAGTGCACTTGAACTCAAGGCAAGAGGCTAATTATTTCCTTTAAGGTGGCACAGCAAATAGCTGGTCACCCAGGACAGCTACTCGCTGCACGGCGGGAATGGAAATCATTTCACCATGCCTGTTGTAGAGATTTTAGAGTGACTTTTCACTTAGAGTGAGTAGTACTTCTACCTACACAGCTACTCTCTTCACTTGTAAGTTACTCAACAAAAACTGCAAGATGAGTGTGTAAGCCTTTTCAAAGCTCTTATCTATTAATTAGAGCAGAGATAAGTATTTGAGTATTTTTTTATATTTTTTTGAGGAAAATGATTACTATTATAAAGAGCTATTTATCAAGATGGACACTGTCCTTCAAAGCAAACGAAGCAATCATTTCTGTGGCATTCAAGGCTCTTCCTCAAGTGCTCAGGGAAAACACCCAGCTCTCCTGGACTGACTGAAGCTATAATTACTTTCAATGTATATTATTATGGCGAGAAACTAACAGGTGGTTATCTCCTAACGTCTCTGGAATGCAGTCTCCTTCACATGGATTTTTCACTAAAAAACACAGAATATTTAATTATGTTGAATAAGAACACACAAGATGGGATATTATATAACTAGGGACTCTTCATTAGTGTTTGCAAATACATGAGCTTCTGTGGAGGGAGTGGATGCGACCACTCTTCAGGTCCCTGAGCAGTCTCCACATAACTCTAGATAACTCTAGTCCAGCCTGGCCAGCTGCTTGCACAATCCTCCCTGTTTTTGAAAACTGGGACATCACTAATGATTTTCTCAAAGATAACGAAATCTTTTTGCTCTGAGAAGTGCTCTAAGTCTCAATTACTTGTGTTTTCCACATTGTTCGCACTCCTTTTCCCTTTGTAAGGTTAACTCCTTTCTTTTTAACTCATACAGGAAGGTGAGAAAATCAGGCCATCATGGCAGCGCAAGCCTTCAGGCCCAGAATGTGCAGATTCCTGTGCAGTTAGATTCCTGTGAATTCAAGGCCAGCGTGGTCTACACAGTGTGTTCCACGGCAACAAGGACCCCATAAAGAGAACTTGCCTCAAAATAAATGAACACAGAAATAAATAAATAGGTAAAATAAAGTTGAGAAAAATAAATGGTATCTTGTATTAAATTTGATCTTGCTAGATACATCCAGAAATGTTTATGCAGTGTGTGTGTTTCCAATGTCTTCAATCTACGACACAAGAAAAGAAACAAAATTGTCTCCTAAACACAGCAGCCTTAGCTTCCCCCAAGGCAGAGAGCAAGCTAACTCTTCATAGTTGGTTTAGTTGGGGAGAAAGAATTGTCTGGTTTGTCAATAAATAGTGCAACACATATGTACAAGAACAAAAACAAAACTGCCCACAATGGGCATGGGAAGGCAGCGGGGCTAAGCTCTAAAGGTCCAAATACTTTGCGTGTGAGGAACCGAACAGCCTGACCTCACTGGGAATCCAGAGCCCGTTTTGTACAGAGTGCATTACAACAAGAACACCCCAGGCCCTTTCTTCAAACTGCTGTGGAGAGTAGGGCTGCATCTTTCAAAAGGATGTCTGATCCTCACCCTGAATCTAGCAATGTCTTTGGTGACTTTAGACTACCAAGTAGGACCACATGGAGTAACAGAGGGGCTCTAGCTCTGCTAAGATGGTCTTGCAGCTCACAAAGCCAAGCTGTCTTCAGCCACAGAGCCTGTGCACTTGCCATTGCCCTGCCAGTGGCTTCCATCCCTGCCCTTTGTCTGTCTGGCTCCTCCTCTTCTGTATGAAGGGTCTCTCCTTAGATAAGGCCATTAGAGCAACTAACCTAATCTAGATAGCACTCAGCTTTGACTGCAACCCCATTTAATGGCTTTAATGACCATGATATTTTGTGTCCCTTTTATAACACAAGTAATTTCTTATTATTAAAAGAGCCATATATTTTTGTTGTTGATTATCCCTTAACTTAAACACTGTTTAGTATACAGAAAATATACAAAAATACTGATTAAGGAGTTTAATGAATTAAAAATGTAACAAAATGGTTGGGCAGTGGTGGTGCACCGTTAATTCCAGCACTCAGGAGGCAGAGAAAGGCAAGTGGATTTCTGTGAGTTCCAGGACAGTCTGGTCTATAGCGGGAGTGCCAGGAGAGGCTCCAAAGCTACATAAAGAGAACCCCTGTATCAACAAACAAACAAACAAAATGCTACAAAATGAATTTAAAGTAGTTTGAAGCTGCTAGAGAAACTCTCACTAGTTTTGGTAAACACCTGACTTAGAGGTCTGAAAAAATGAACTCCAAATACTAGTTTAATAAAAATTTTCATTTTATAGCCCAGACACTACTTGTTTATTTATTTACTGTATACTGGTCTGTGTTGAAAGGCTGAATTTCTGATTGGATATGAAAATATATCTGCTTACTCACTAATATCTAAGTATCAACTATAATTAATGAATACATAATCTAATAGTAAGAAGAATGTAGTAGAAATTCAGTGACAAAAATGAAATGTTATTCTCACAGCTCATAAACATAGAACAATCAGTTTCCCAGTGTCACAAACATAAAAGAAGATTCCTCAAGAATGTCAGTTTTCAAGTACTCCATCTGGGGGAGAAAAGTTGAAGAAGAGATATCTGTAGCATGAAATCCGGACAAAAACTTGATTAGAAACAGTACAGGGTCTCAGGAGAACCCAAGAGAAACATGAGTCATGGGAAGGAAAAACACCATGAGCTAACTGTGCATGCAGACGCAGCGTGGTTGTCCTAAGGTCCTTTTCTGGATGAAGAAAGGACAACAACGGCATTCTCAACCGGACAGGTCTTAATTCAGTCATGTCCCCTGACCACTACATCTGAACCAACTAATTACCTTTCAGTCCTCACAGGCTTTTTACAACATTGTTATGCAATGGTAACAATGTTATAATTATAGTGTGTTTTTTAAAAAATAAAAATTTAAAAGAAACTTGAAGTATCATCCCCAAACCTAAAACTAGAAATTCAGACATTTGGTAATTTTAAAAAAGTAAAAATTAACACAAGTTAAAACAAAAGACAGATCAGAATTGGTCAAAAACAGGAACATTACACATAATATTTTTCTAGTGAGTTCCTGTATAAAAGCTAATTGTAAGATTCCTTTACATCTAGTAGTTTTGCCTATTAACAGCACTAGACACAGCTGGGAGAACAGAAAACTTACTAGGAAATTTTCTCTGAATAGTCTCTCTGCAAAAAATGGAACTTTTTGAATTCTTACTGCATAATCTGAAATGGTATCTATGTGCTGTATTTCACTGGTAATAAGTCTTTGTTGTGAGGCTAATACTTCAATGCCCAACACAAATAAGAGCACCAAAAATGAAAATTACTTTGCTTATGTTTCTGTATTAGAATTTTATTTGCTAAAGGGTAAAAACAGATTTTCAAAACTCACAGTTAACTTAAAACAATAGTTTTAAACCTTTATCCCTAGCTCTTACTGCCTTCAGGAAGGAGAGAACATCTGGTTATTTAAAGAACACAATATGTTCACATTTTCTATGACTTTTGTTTCTAATTGAGTTTATTATTATTTTTTTTTTTTTAAAAATTGAACTACCAGCTAGAACACTGTTTGTGATCACTTCCTATTTTTCAGACTGCCTCCTTCTAAGCCTTAGTTCTAACTTCATTTATCGGGCTATGTCTGGGGCCTGCTCACAAGTTCCAGTGTGCTGAACAAAGTGAAGCAGGACCAGGATCTGAACCGCTAAGTTTAGAGTCTGTATTTCCATGACATTAACCAGATTCTTCACTGAGCCATCTTGATTCCCTAACATCTGAAGGGAGAAACAAGTTTTCAGGGGATTCTGAGGCAGCAAATAAGAAACTAGATGGTACTTAAGGTCAAGTGACAAGATTAATTCACTATAAAAATGGCAGCAAAAATTTATCACTGGCCATAGTTTGTGTGCATGTAGATACAGGTTCCACAAATATGCATGTGAGTGAGCTTTATCTAGATTAGAGTCAATGTGGGGGTCCTAGAAGAGACATGGCATTTGAAGGAGACACTTTAGCCATCATATGGAAGCTACAGTTAACTGATAAAAAAGGATCAGGAATCATTCCTGACAAATAACTGATGAATAAGTGGATTATGATTAGGTAAAACAGAAAGTGTGGTACTGGCTTAAACAGGAGGGGATGTCCTAATTCAAAGTGGAAATGGCTTGTTTTGGAAAACATAGACAGGACTCTTAGGATGAGGAAGTAGATCCAAGGTCCAGAAGCCACTCTAGCTGGCTTATATACTGCTTACAGGCTTGTGGCCTCGAATCTTCCCCAACATACTGGGAAGAGGCAAGACAAGCTGCTCTGTCTCCCTTCAAAAGGCTGCTTGAGGACTACATTAAGCTCATGCAAGTGTTAGAAAAAACTATGAATTATAATCTAGTCATTACAGCTTACAGATCTATTATTTCAAACTGATCAAATGAAAAATCTTCCCAAAGTCTATCCAGCCCATACAAAGCAATTACAGACTGGTGGCTCAGGCTGTATTCATACAATATGTTCTCAAGAGAGCAATCTCCATGAGGAAATTAAGGATGATAACAGGGCAATGCATGACTAAGGAGTCCTTTGCTGGTTTTCACTGCATCTGTCAGTAGCAGGCACACTACTGTGACATGAAGTTACAACAAAGAAAAGCGTGCTTCATGCCTCAGTCTCACCTTCTGCTACTAGCTGATTTCACTGTGTCTGTATATCTACCCTTGTCTACGTGAACCAGTAATGACAAGCACTGTGTTTCACTGTGACTATGAAAACCTTTTTTAGACCACTCTGATGTCTGGAGGTTTGGAGACTAGGGTAGAGGCATTACCTATACTTTTCTTCCCATTTTCCTCGTAACAGAAATGGCCTCTTCTGTGACTCTAATGATAGTCATGGCCAGAAAACTGTGTTCTTGTGGGTTTGTATGAAATACACAGGCTGTCAGGTTCTTTCACTTCTGCATTTGATGCACAGGGATGATTTATGTTAATCCATTAGAGATCAGTTCTTTACAGGAAAATGATCATCTAGTTGGGTGGGTCATAAGAGATAGTTTTATTCAGCTTCTAAATGTTATAACAACACCGTGCTTTGATAGCCACCAGAAAAGCCCTTATGAGTAAACAGCTTGGTTTACTTTCCCTAGAGACACCAACATTCTGGAAAACAAGCCGATCATGGCAGTCTGCAAACACAGCTTCCTCTTCAGACCCAGTTTCTTAAGGGTCAGAAACAGCAGTTAAGGTTCCCACCTTTGGAAGATGATGTTATTGGTTAGAATCTGAATGTAGAAATATATTCCCCTTTTAAAGATATTAAATCTATTACTTTTCTCCTTAAACCTGATTCTTAATTATTTTTAATGTTGCATAATCTGTTTCATCATTTACTGCTGAAATAAAAAGTATTCTACAAAAATTAAATAACATAAAAGGGTAGTTAGATTCCACTAAAAAACACAGATGGATTTAGGATAAAGAATTCTGAAACTGGGTGCAGAAACCAGTGAGCCATCCACAGACTTCTGAAGGTCAGCTGATAGAATCTTCTAACGCTAAAGAAGGTTCTAAGCTCAGGAGTGGCACCAATCCCTACCTGAACTGGAACCACTTCTGACTTCCCATTTGCACATCAAACAAGAATTATCCAACACTGAACCCTAGTACCATTCAACTGCTCCACATCTTGACAAGCTAGGATACCAGCAAACCAAGATCAAACACACTCAACATAGGTGAGACCAGATGTCTATACCAAGAAACATTACCAATGACTTAACTACAGATGTCCCACCCCCAAAACACAACATGAACAACAAACAATGTCTCCTCTAGAAATTAGTACCTTCATTATGTTTCTTGAATAAAGCAACTTAGTTGACAAAAAACAATTATTTCAAAATGGCAATTACAATTTTGTTTAAGGGACTTGAAGATATGCATAAATACTAGAATGAAGACTACAAAACATAAATAGTAAATGAGATTCATACAAGGTCCCTCACAGAAAGGAAAAGGAACAAGATCTTCTGAGCATATTGGGAGTGTGTGTGTGTGTGTGCGCGCGCGCGCGCGTGCGCGCGCACACACATGGGGGGGAACAGTGAGTTGAGAGGGAGAACATGTGGGACCTTGAAGATTGAGACGGGAACAAATAGACAAGAGAGAGAGAGAGAGAGAGAGAGAGAGAGAGAGAGAGAGAGAGAGAGAGAGAGAGAGAGAGAGAGAGAGAGAGTGTGTGTGTGTGTGTGTGTGTGTGAGAGAGAGAGAGAGAGAGAGAGAGAGAGAGATACCATAATAGAGGGAGTTATTATAGGTTTAAAGAGAAAACTTACTCTAGATAAATGTTCAGACACCTAAAAGAATGACCCCAACTGAGAATCTGAGCAACAATTCAGCTACCTGAATTGCCCTTCCTTGTTAATGAGATTGATAACTAACTTATATGCCATTATAGAGCCCTCATCTAGTAACTGACGGAAACAGAAGCTGACACCCACAGCTAAATACTGAGCTGAACTGCTAGAATCCAGTTGCAGAGAGGGATGAGTGATAAAAAAAAAAAAAAAGGGTCAAGACCAGGCTGCAGAAACCCACAGAAACAGCTGACCTGAACAAGGGGGAGCTCATGAACCCCCAGACTGATAGCTGGGAAACCAGCCCAACTCAGACTCCCTGAACCTGGGTCTAAGTTAGAAGGCCTGGGCAGTCTAAGCATTCTCTGACAGTGGAACCAGGATGTATCCCTGGTACATGAAAGGACTTTGGGAGCACATTCCCCATGGAGCCTCCCCTAACCTAAAGGCAGGAGGGAGGGCCTAGTTCCTACTCCAAATGACTTGAAAGATTTTGATGATCCCTCCTTGAAGGCCTCACCCTCCCTGTGGAGTAGGGGAGGGATTGGATGGGAGGGGGCATGAGAGGGAGGGAGAGGGAACTCGCATCGATATGTAAAATAAGAAAAATAAGATATGTATATATATATGTATATGTATATATTTCACCACTACAACAAAATAACCACCAATATTAACTTTTCAAAAAAGACTTCATAAGAAAAATAGGATACATCCTTTTAGTACTTCCAAGAATCGCACCTCACTATCAACAACAGACACCACCTTCCAGTGTAAAGGTCAGAGAAAGTATTTCCAAGCAAACTGAACTAAGAAACAAGCAGATGTAGCTATTCTGATAGCTGGAAAAACAGACTTGAAACTAAGCCTTATCAGATGAGGTCAGGAAGGGCACTGCATGTTCATACACTGGGGAACGAGAAACAAACAAGAGGGTGCCCACTTCCGTAAATGCACATGGTAATACACGATTACTAACGACACTGACATATCATGTTCTGAGAGTGTCTTCCTGCTGTAGATGGTGATTAACGTGGTGACACAGCTAGAGTTATCAGAGAGGAAGGATCCTCAGTTGAGGAAATGCCTCCATGAGATCTAGCTGGAAGGCATTGCCTCATTTAGCCATCAATGGGGGAGGGCCCAGCCCACAGTGAGTGATGCCATCCTTGGGCTGGTGGTCCTGAGTTTTATCTGTAAGAGACCAGGCTGAGCAAGCCAGTAAGCAGCTCTCCTGCCTAGTTTCTGCATCAGTTCCTGCCTCCAGGATCCTGACTTCCTTCAACAATCAACAGCAATAAGGAAGTGTAAGCCAAACAAACGCTTTCCTCCCCAACTTGCTTTTTGGTAATGGTGTCTTAACATAGCAACAGAAACTCTAACTAAGTCACATGGATACCCACAATTATAGAATAAGAGACTGAGGAGTGCCTATCCCTAAATGGGGATCTACATTCCACTCCCTTCTCTAAGGCTCAGGGACCATTGGAGAATAGGGGGTTAGGGGACACAAAGAGGCTGAGAATCAGAGGTGGTGGAGGACAACAGCAAAGCAGTGTTTTCCAGACTTAACAGCCCAGCTGCACACACGAACTCACAGTAGTTATAACACCATACACAGGTCCTACACAGGTTCCAGCCAGACAGAATCCTCACGTGCAGGGGAAGCTGAGCAGGAAGTCCCATCTGAGCTGAGGAGCTATTGGCAGCTGACAACTGCTGGGAAAGGAAGTCAGTTCTTGTCATGAGTGTGAAGCTGGCAGGCTGACCATACTCCAGGGATTCATCACGTGTAAGAGTACTTGGGTGGCATAGATGGACAGGATGGATTGACAACCAAAATAGGGCATGAAGCTGGGGGAGTGGGGAGATGAAGAGAGATCTGGGAGGAGTTTGGTGAATGAGGTAACTATGTGCAAGATGTATGTATGAAATTACCAAAGAATTAATAAAAAGATTACTTAAAAACAAATAGGAAGTTGAAATTTAGCTAATCTCCCACATTCTAGCCCTAAGAATTCTTAATGCTGAGCTGACAGAAAGTGCTTTAACCCTACAGACCAAAACTCATCATGCATTAGCAACTTCACCTCTGCAACCTCTGTGGGGCTTTGGTTTCAGACTACATATATGTGTACAGACACCAACAGAAATACAAAATACAAATAGTGGTACTCATAAGCTGCATCTGAAAATGGATATATTCTTATATTTTTGGTTGTGAGCCTAGCCTTTAACAAATTGTATTTTGTTGCTTAATACAATTGTTTTTGTATCACAGAAATGCTATGAAGGTTAGTATTTCTATAAAAAGCAGATTAGGCATAAGGGAAATTCTAAGTCATATAATAGAAAATATACTCAAAGATAAGCTAATGTCAGCAACCTCAGAGAGGTTAAAAAAAAGTCCTCTAGACTCAGATTACTATTAAACTTGGACACTCAAGACGAGCAGACAGCTTTGGCAACAGAACCCACAGACAGACTGATTGACTCAGAGACAGTTTGACATCTGCCAACAAGGCAGTTGGGAGAGCTTCCAAAGAGCCAAAGGCTGGGATTACCATCCAGTGTCTGGCATTCTGATACTTGCATTTGAAGCTTTCTCTCTTACTCTTAATCCAATATTTTTGTTTGGCTCAAAAACAGCAAGGATTCACAATTTTTTTTAGATCATTAAATGTTTCTTATTTTCAAGAAATATAACGTTAAGTTATAAAAGAGCACACTTTTTTTCTGTGAAGTATGAAGAAAATTTTGATGAATTGCTTTATACTCAGAGAAATTAGTGTTAAAGTCTGAATTTTTATTAGGTTACTTTTAAGCTATAAACTAGAACCACACACACACACACACACACACACACACACACACACACACACACACACACACACACACACAACTTCAGCACACCATTTGTGATCAGTCCTTAGCATAGCTCTTCTCTTCCTGAACCTCATGGGACCCAGAAGCTCTGCTTGAGAGTCAGCTCCTGTGAGGGTCAGAGGTCAGGAAGTCAGGCTGTACGAAGCAGTTAGGTCAGTATTTCCTTAGGATACCCAGAAGGCAGGAGGTGAAGACAGGTGAAAATGACCTGCTGAGGAACACGGGCACCGACGAGGTGTATTTCTCAGGACAATGCCCACTGAATCCATTTGTTAACACGCTGGCCATTGAGATGTGTGAACTCTGGCTTACAACTTCTAAAAATCATTAGCAACGTATCAGATGGAGATGGCCATTCTTCACACAACTTAAAATTATACATACTTTCTCCAAGAAAGCTTACCTTTGGGTCTCTAAGGAACAGAGCCTTAAGAATCAGTGAGTGTATGTCCCCGATGAGTGGATAATGCATCAAAAGGCCGAGACAGGTCTGGTAGTTACTGGAAATCACTAAATAAGAGGGGAAAAGAATTCAGTACTACGTATGTGGTGAAACATAAGAAAATATCCGATAGCCAAAGCAAGTGATGCAATAACTCAGATGATTTGACAAAAGTTGTCCTGAGCAGAGGTCTCCCTCAAATGCCCTCTGGACCCTGCATTTCAGCTGTGACCTAGCGCATCTCCACTACCTACAGGGAGGGGCACAGGAAGAACTCAGACACAGTCCTGAGTATTGCAACATAAGTATAGTCTTAGATGCTTGATTATCTGTTGCCATTTATAGAGCTACCTTTGCTGAGACATTTGTAACACAAACCTTATAAATGGAACAGTTAAAAATTCTAATAAAATAGTACTTACCTTGGCCACTATGCTTCATAATTTATACCATGCTCATTCTTTCATATATGTATCACATAACTCAAAACTAAAAAAACAATTTTCTACAATTATTTGTTTTTCTAAGAGTAAAAAGAAATTTAGAGAGTATGTGTATAGGATTTCTTGGAGGAGAAAAGTGCAAATGTTCCATTATCAGCTTTCATTCTGCAGACCGTTTTCAAATCAACCTAATTACTAACAGTCTTTTAAGACAGGTCTGTATGAACTATTCTGATCCTTGGTAATCTATCTGTCACCATAGTCACGATTGGGCCCGTTAATGACACTTGTTTTGTAAGCCATGGTAACTGCTTCAGCAACACTGACTATAGGGATGCTTTATACAAAGTTACAACTTGCTATCTTTGTTAACTAAGTCTTGTTCAGTAATAAATTACTTGAAAAAAAAAATGTCCCACAGGAAATCATCTGTGATTTAAGTGACATAAGACAGATAAAATATTGATTATAACCAGAAAAATCTTGATTCTTAGGTATTCTTTTTTTCTGCTGCTACCATGCTCCCCCCTGTAAGGGCTAGATTGAGAAAATGAGAATTATACCCCGTGTAAGGCACCGCTTTATCATCGTCCTCTCCATTGTTGATCTGACAGCTTGTAACATCAACTCTCTGCTTTCATGTGTAAGAGCTCACTTACTCTCCCTGCTCTGTCCCTTCATTTCTCCATATTCACATTCAGCTCCCAGTCATCACTTTTCTCTAGAAATTATAAAAGCTAGGATATAATGGTACAATGTTTTAATGTACAGCTTTCATTAAAGTGAAGAAGTTAAAAAATCAAAACAAAAAAAAACAGGTATCTGGTAATTCCAAACGTTATTTTCTCAAATGTTCTAATCATATTCAATTTTAGTAGCTGGCCAGGAAATAATTTTTACACATCTTGTAAGAGAGCTCTGTGGAACCTATTTTAGCTGCAGTGTTCAAATTTGAATTCGAGGGTCCTACTGGAGTCCTTTTTAAAGTTGCCTAAAGTGAGACTCAAAGATTGTTTGGCAACCTCTCTGACACGATGTTTAGTCTTCTGAACATTTCATGACTTTAGAAAGCTGCTTCCATCATCCCATGCAATGACTCCTTAAGTGCCTGCTTTGCAGTGACCAAGCAAAACCAGGACACAGAGGCCAACAAGGAAGAAATCCTTGCCCTGCAGACAATCCGAGGTGCAAAGCCAACAGTGGCTCCACCAAGAGGATGGGTCCTAAGGGCTTTGGGGCAAGAATTTAGGCTTAGGACTTTATGTGTTTTATCTCATTTTTAAAGAATGATACTTGGTGAAGGTAAACCACCTGTTCAAATCACACAGTGATTCCTTGGTGTAGCATGATTTAACAAGAGTCTGTACTCTGTATAGTTATATAAAGCCATTTTAAAACTATTGCTCTGAAATCAAATGACACGATAGA
Organism: Cricetiscus sungorus; assembly: GCA_030556225.1. Lineage (NCBI taxonomy): Eukaryota > Metazoa > Chordata > Mammalia > Rodentia > Cricetidae > Cricetiscus > Cricetiscus sungorus. Next base: position 30,538,836 of record JANBXA010000641.1, read on the forward strand.
TACAGATGTCAACACTAAGTCCTTTAACATCATTACTCTACTAGAGTAGGTTAAATATCCTGAAAGGCCAATCTTATTAAGTCTCCAGCTGGATATAACCGGGCATTATTCGGAAGGACCAGCACATACTGTTACCATAACTATGAAGATATTAGACTTTAAAGCACAGACGGCAGACAAGAGTGTGCTAAGACTCTTCTTGGAGAACAAACAAAGGAGCCAACACTGCTCTCTTGCATCTATTCACATGCATCTCACTGAATTAACATTTCTCAGTCATCTATTACATGCCAGACACTCAGACTACCGATATACCAAAACTAAGGATGCTACAGCAAGTAAGCCTGAATCTCGGGCTTTCAATTAATTCCATTTTCAAGTTATTACTGAAAAACCTGTACTGTTAGCGCACTTTTAATCTGCAGTTACATTAAGTCCCACTATAACTTGCCGAATGTTGGGTAGGCAGAACAACTACAGTAGCTTGCTTAAACCCAGAAAGCAGGGATCTGGTAACACTAAGCATTTAGTTTTGCTCCTTCTCTACCCCCTCCTTCCCTAGAGCCCATGTTTCCTCTTCCTGTTTAAAATAAACTGTGTGGAGTAGAACCCAGGGCTTCATACATGCTAAGAAAGCAGAGGGTTTGGTCTTTATAGTAAATTCTTTTACTACAAAAGATAAACGCGGTATTGTTACTCAGCCAACTGGAACAATTGCTCTTCCCCAGCAGGTGGTAGTGACATGGCAAAACCCTGGCTATTTTAACCCCTGCCCCATCAGCGCAGCTCTGAATCACTGTGTTCGCCTTTAAAGCACAAGGAAGCATAGACACATTCTGTTCAAATGCACTCACTGTATTGGTTACTTATTGCCCAGGGATTTTTGTTTGTTTGCTTATGTTTTGCCATATCACTAACAAAGTTATACCAGGCTGGCCTTACACTCACAGAACCCACCTGTTTAGGCCTCTGGAGTGTTGGGAATAAAGGCATGCATCACCATACCTGGCCACAAAAAAAGCTTTTTTTGTATGCACATTAGTCATAAAAAGCCACCAAGGGCTTTCCTAGCCAGAACTCTTCAACTAAACCTCTTCTAATAGTATAAAGACTTCTTTGAGTAACTACCAGCAATGCCAAAGAAGCCCCTCTGACTTTGTTGTGGTCAAGTGTACCCCAGGCCATCAGCCCTTGCTGCTCTTGAGTGACCCCACGGTTTGGAGAGTCTTTCTTTGTGCCTCAGCAGCAGCTGATGAGGAAGAGTCTACCTAAAGGGTTTCTGTGAGAGTAGCACGGATGCTGGGGACACATTCCCCCTCTTCCTCAATGTCTCTAACAAGCAGTGCCAGCTTCGGTCACATGGAGTAAAGCTGATTCATCTGTCTCTGCCTTTAACTGCCCACAACTATTCTAAAGTGGTCTAAGGGAATTGGTCTAGATAAGTTTTTTTTCCCCAGGAGAAATAATGACAAAATGTAGTAAAGTCAGTAAATATAAGCAGATATGTGATTCCACTGAAGATTTGAAAACAACATAAATACTTTATGTATCGCTCACTGCTGGCTACCTATAACTATAACAGTTATGAATACTTTTCTCCAAACTATTTAATTTTCTATGGAGATACAATTTCTCAGAGTAACAAGGCAGATGGAAAATTACTAAAATACTGAAATGTACACTTCCTGTAATGTCCTTAAAATTCAAAACAATAGCTACCACCTCCCAGGTACTGACCGCATGCCCGGAAACTTGCAATATATCGATGTCTATCCCATCAGGCCCCTCTCCCTCTAACCTGTCTGTACACTCCCTTCTACAGAGGACGACATGGTGGTACAAAGTAGACAACAATATGCTCAGGCCAAAGGCTCCTGACAGTAGGCTGAAATGAAAGCCTTAGCCTTCACCAGTGTCTAATGATTTCCTCCATTTTTAGCAGACAGCATTTTGACAGGGGTGTCTATCTAGAGAAGAAAAAGAAGACACATTGCAGATGGCTTCTAAAAACTCTGTTTCAACCTCAGAGAAGCCACAAATAGACTCAAAAAATGTCCTTAACATAAAGCCAGGTGCAGCAAGTATTTGGGAACTGGCATAAGTTCCTATATTTATATATGGATTTGGCATACAGAACAAATAATCAAAAGCTTCATATAAAATTAAAAACAATGGGACTGGAGAAACGTCTCAGTAGTTAAGAGCACTTACTGCTATAGCAGCAGACCCGACTTCTATTCCCAGTGCCCGCACTAGGTGGCTTACAAACACCTGTAACTCTAGTTCCAGGGGATCTAATGCCTCTGAGGTCCCCGGCACTCAGGTACACACACGCACGCACGCACGCACGCGCGCACACACACACACACACACACACACACACACACACACACACACACACATGAGATCTGACAAGGAAACATGAAGGCTCATTCATAATTCATTACACAATAATGCCAATATGTAAGTGGCTTGTAAGTTACCTGGCACACAAAAGGCATACAATGAATTTTACATACTCTGAAAAATATTGTGAGGGCTTACCACATGCACAGAAAAAAAAAAAACACTACACATCTGGAGTAAAAAATCTTGTCCACAATTTGAAGACCATAAATACTTTGACTTTATTTTTTTTATTAATAATGTAATTTAAAAATTTTAAATTACACGCTGGCCACCCTCTCCTCCCATCCTCCCACCCTCATTCCACTTGTAGGGCTATGCTATCCAGGTTGGGTCATGTAAATCTGTCAAGTCATTTGAAGTAGGGACTATGACTTCTCTCCTGTCTCTAGGTTAAGGGGGTATCCCTCCATGGGGGATGTGTCCACAAGGTCCTTTTGTGCACCAGGAATAGATCCTGTTTGTACTGACTGAGGTCCCCCAGACTGTTCAGTCCTTCTAGATGAGATCCATATTTGGGGGGGCTGAGTCAGACCCATGCTGGATTCCCAGCTATCAGTCTGGTGGGGGGGCGGGCATTAGCTCCTCCTTGTTCAGGTCAGCTGTCTTTGTATGTTTCTGCAACCTGGTCTTGTCCCCTCTCTCTGCATCTGGATTCTAGTTCGACTCAGTGTTGAGTTATGGGTGTTTGCTTCTGTTTCCAACAGGTACTAGATGAGGGCTCCATGATGATGGATAATTTAGTTGATGATCTATCAGGGAAGGGCATTTATGGTAGCCTTTCCATGGTTGCTCGAATTGTTAGTTGGAGTCAGTCTTGTAGATCTCTAGACCTTTCTTTAGGTTCAGTTTTCTCTTCAAACCAATAATGGTTCTCTTTTATGTTCTCTCTCTCTCTCTCTCTCTCTCTCTCTCTCTCTCTCTCTCTCTCTCTCTCTCTCTCTCTCTCTCTCTCTCTCTCCTGTCTTCTATTCCTACCCTGACTCAATCTTCCTAGTCCCACATGCTTTCCTCTCCTCCCCTTCTCTTTCTCCTAGTTCTCTCTCCATTCACTACCCCCCCCATTTCCCATGTGCTCTGGGGGACTTGTCCCTTCCCCCTTTTGTGAGGGACCATATTTGAATCTCTTAGAATACACCTTGTATTCTAGTTCCTCTGGTGGTGTGAATTAGAGGCTGGTGATCCTTTGCTCTAGGTCTAAAATCCATATATGAGTGAGTACATACCCTGTTCCTCTTTTTGTGACTGGGTTACCTCATTCAGGATGGTTTCTTCAAGTTCCATCCACTTGCCTACGAATTTCAAGATTCCGTTATTTTTTTCTGCAGAGTAGTATTCCACTGTGTACATGTGCCACATCTTCTTTATCCATTCTTCAGTTGAGGGGCATATAGGTTGCTTCCAGGTTCTTGCTATTACAAATAATGCTGCTATGAATATAGTTGAGCACATGTCTTTGTTGCATGGATGTGGGTCATTTGGGTATATACCTAAGAGGGGAATGGCTGGGTCCTGCGGTAAACTAATTCCCATTTTCCTTAGGAACCACCATACTGACCTCCAAAATGGTTGTATAAGCTTGCATTCCCACCAGCAGTGGAGGAGTGTTCCCTTTTCTCCACATCTTCTCCAGCATAAGTTGTCACTGGTGTTACTAATTTTAGCCATTTTGGCAGGAGTAAGATGGTATCTCAAAGTTTTGATGTGCCATTTTTACTATATTTATCCTTCCTATCCAAGAGCATGGGAGATGTTTCCATTTTCTGGTATCTTCTTTAATTTCTTTCTTTAAAGACACAAAGTTCTTATTGTATAGGTCTTTCACATGTTTGGTAGACATTACCCCAAGATACTTTATGTTGTTTGTGGCTTCTGTAAAGTGTGATGTTTCTCTGATTTCTTTCTCAGCCTCTTTGTCGTCTGAATAAAGTAGGGCTACTGATTTTTTTTGAGTTTATCTTGTATCCTGATAGTCTGCTGAAGGTGTTTATCAGCTGTAGGAGTTCCCTGGTAGAGTTTATTGGGCCGCTTATGTAAACTATCATATCATTTGCAAATAGAGACAGTTTGACTTCTTCCTTTCCAATTTGGATACCCTTGATCTCCTTTTGTTGTCTTATAGCTTTAGCTAGAACTTCAAGTACAATATTAAAGAGATATGGAGAGGACAGCCTTGCCTTGTTCCTGATTTTAAAGGAATCACCTTAAGCTTCTCTCCATTCAGTTTGATGATGGCTGTTGGTTTACTGTATATTGCTCTTATTATGTTTAGGTATGTTCCTGTTATCCCTGATCTCTCCAAGACCTTTATCATGAAAGGGTGTTGAATTTTGTCGAAGGCTTTTTCAGCATCTAAGGAGATGATCATATGGTTTTTCTTTTTCAGTTTGATTATATGGTGGATCATGTTGATAGATTTTTGTATGTTAAACCATCCCTGCAACCCAGGGATGAAACTTACTTGGTCATGGTGGATGATTGCTCTGATGTATTCTTGGATTCGGTTTGCCAGTATTTTATTATTTTTGCATCGATGTTCATCAGGGATATTGGTCTGTAGTTTTCTTTCTTAGTTGTATCTTTGTGAGGCTTGGGTACCAAGGTGATTTTGGCCTCGTAGAAAGAGTTTGGTAATGTGCCTTCTGTTTCTATTGTGTGGAACAATTTGAAGAGTATTGGAATTAGCTCTTCCTTGAATTTCTGGTAGAATTCTGCACTGAAGCCATCTGGCCCTGGGCTTTTTTTTTTTTTTTTTTTTGGTTGGAAGGCTTTCGATGACTGCTTCTAGTTCATTGGGGGTTATAGGTCTATTTAAGTTGTTTGTTCTTGATTTAATTTTGGTGATAGTTATCCAGAAATTTGTCCATTTCCTTTGAATTTTCAAATTTTGTGCAGTACAGGTTTTCAAAGTACGACCTGAAAGTTGACTGGGTTTCCTGTGTCCGTTGTTATGTCTCCCTTTTCATTTCTTTTCTGATTTTGTTAATTTGTATGTTCTCTCTCTGCTTTTTTGTTAGTTTGGATAAAGATTTGTCTATCTTGTTGATTTTCTCAAAAAACAAACTCTTTGTTGCACTGATTTTTTGTATTGTTTTTCTGGTTTCTATTTTATTGATTTCAGCCCTCAAATTGATTATTTCCTGGTGTCTACTCCTCCAGGGTGAGTTTACTTCTTTTTGTTCTAAGGCTTTCAGTTGGGCTGTTAATTCTCCAATGTGACTATCTTCTGTTTTGTTCATATGGGCACTCAGTGCAATGAACTTCCCTCGTAACACTGATTTCAAGGTGTCCCATAAGTTCGGATATGTCGTGTCCTCATTCTTGTTGAATTTTAGCAAGTCCTTAATTTCTTTCTTTATTTCTTCTTTGACCCAGATTTGGTACAATTGTGCATTGTTCAGTTTCCATGAGTTTGTAGGGTTTCTGCGATTTGTGCTGAATTCCAATTTTAAAGCATGTTGTTATGATAACATACAAGGGACTATTCCCATTCTTTTGTATCTGTTGAGGTTTGTTATGCCACCTAGTATGTGGTCAATTTTAGAGAAGGTTCCATGTGGAGCAGAGAAGAAGGTATATTCTTTTGTGTTTGGGTGGAATGTTCTATAGATGTCTGTTAAACCCAATTGAGACATAACTCCTGTTAGTTCTTTTGTTTCTTTGTTGAGTTTCTGATTGGTGGTCCTGTCTAGTGGTGAGAGTGGTGTGCTGAAGTCTCCCACTATAAGTGTGTGAGGTTTTAAGTGAGCTTTGAGTTTTAGTAGCATTTCTTTTACGATGTGGGTGCCTTTGTATTTGGGGCATAGATGTTCAGAATCGAGACTTTGTGCTGATGGATTTCTCCTGTGATGAATATGAAAGGACCACCTTCATCTCTTTTGATTGATTTTGGTTTGAAGTCTAACTTGTTAGATATTAGGATAGCTACATCTACTTGCTTCTTGGGTCCATTTGATTGGAAGATCTTTTCCCAGCCCTTTACCTTGAGGTAATGTCTATCTTTGAAGCTTAGGTGTGTTTCTTGCATGCAGCAGAAGGATGGATTCTGTCTTGGTATCCATTCTGTTAGCCTGTGTCTTTTTATAGGCATGTTAAGACTATTAACGTTGAGGGAGAGTAAGGACCATTGATTGTTAATGCTTGTTTGTTTTAGATTTGTAGTTTGCAGTGGTACTGTGAATATATTGGTCCTGCTTTACCCTTGGTTTCTCGTGAAGTGGGATTATCTGTTGCCTACATCTGTTGCCTGCCAATAGGCAGGTCTAGCTGGGACTGGCACTCTCCAGCTGAGGGAGGCCTCTTTAGTAGAGGCCCTATGATGGGGGTCAAGGATCCAGCCAGCAGGAACTCAGAGTGGTCCCTCAGAGATAGGCGGATCTCTGGGAGGGCCCAGAACTCCAGTAGAAGACTGGTGGTGGGGTCAGAGACCAGGTAGGTGGAAATTACCAGTGGTCCCGCGTGGATAGGCAGGTCTATTGTGCTCAGATTGGCTCCAGGAATTCCCCCCCCCATACTTTGACCTTTTTGCCATAAAGTCATAGTATATAAAATGGGATATCAAACAGATCAGAAAACAAGGGTTCTCCCTTGGTTTGCTGTTACTGCTTTTCAAGTTTAATACAATTCAACAGAATTTCCTCTAACTAGATAACAGATAAAAGCATGAGCTCTTTATTACAGAAGATCTGATTTAAAATGTACAGTACTGACAATTGTGAGGCCCGTCCAAATATGTAAGATCAGGATTAGGGTGCTGTGCTTTTCCCAGACAAAGTCAGCTAGCTCTAGGAGTGCCTCTGGTACCTGATGTAAGTCTGAGGTTGATTAACTACACACAGTTCACCTTTTTCTTCACCTTATTACTGCAGGCCAGGAGGAGAGGACACCAGATCTCTTTATAGATGGTGTGAGCCACTATGTGGTTGCTTGGAATTGGTTAAGAGCAGTCAGTGCTCTTAACCTTTGAGCCATCTCTCCAGCCCCATCTTTTAAAGACTTTATTTTTAAATTATGTGTGTGCATATAGAATACACATGAGTGCAGTTCCTAAAGAGTCCAGAAGAGGGCAGTGGGATGTGGCTTTGCTGGAGGAGCAAGGTTTGAGGGCTTAAAGAACTGTACCATTTCAGCTACACTCATGCTCTGATTACTTCTTGTGATCCCGCTGCTGTTTCTGCTACCAGGCCTGCCTGCTGATGCACTTCCTTGCTATGATAGCAATGGACTCTTACCTCTCTGCAACCATGAGCCCAAAACACTTCCTTCTATTGCCTGAGTCATGGTGTTTTATCAAGGCAGCAGAAAAGTAATCGCACAGCACTGTTTGCAGCAGACAAGAGCTCTCCTGTCAGTTTAGGACAATCCACACACAAGTACTATTTTATATCATCCCCACAGCATTCCTTCTGTGCTGCCCCAACTCCCTCTTTTTCAAATCATGACCTTTGCTTCAATTACTACTGGTGTTCTCTGTCTCTGTCGCTCTCTGTCTCTGTCTCTGTCTCTGTCTCTGTCTCTGTCTCTCTCTCTCTCTCTCTCTCTCTCTCTCTCTCTCTCTCTCTCTCTCTCTCTCCCGAGTCCATTTGTGTTTAGCGCTGACAAACTGAAACACTTTTGCCATTTCAATGTGAATACTGGAATAAGGACTATCAGTGGAAATAGATGGCACGTGGATTACTTTTAAGAAGTGCAAACAGCAAAGGGCTTAGCTAACCACCTCATAACTTGATGGTAAACCCTGGGACCAACATGGTGGAAAGAGAGAACTAAGTCCCATAAACTGTACTGTTGACTTCCAGATGTATGGCATGGCACACATGTATAAGTAGATAAACACAGATATACACACACAAATCATACACATAAACTATTTTTGAAGAAGTGCTAACAGTATCTTTTTCTTGTGGTTAGCAAATATTAACTTAACTCCTGTTTTGTTTCAAATACAGCCTCAAATCTCTCTTCATATTCCACTGGAAGTGAAGGATAGTGACTGCAACAAAGAACCTGGCTGGTAATGGTGTAAGGGCTGGGACAACTCCTTGAATGGAAGCCTGAGATGGGCAAGGGCTTCCAGCAACAATACCTGGAGGCAAACAGAGGTATAACATTGAGTGGACCACTGGGTGTTGAGTTGAGATGTTGTGAAAGGAGAAAACTACAAGAAAGTTTACCGGACATAGTGGACATGAAGATGCCTCCAGGGAGGTGGTGAAGGATAACTGACCTGTGGCACACAAGTCAACAACAACAGTATGACTTAGTGGTGGGAGCCTGCAGTGGTTGGAATGAGGTTGGCCTTTATTGGCTCACGAATTTGTGGAACTGTGTGGGATGGATTAAGAGGTGTGTCCTTGTTGAAGGTGAGTCATTGGGGGAGGGTTTTGAAGTTCAAAAGCCCAGACTCAGTCTTACCATGTCTATCTGTGGCCTGAGGATGGGGATGGGGTGTAAAGTTTACAGTGTTGCTCCAGTGCCAAGCCTGTCTGCTTCCTGCCATGATGACCATGGACTAGCTACCTAAAACTGTAAGCAAACCCACAAGTCAGTGTTCCCTAGATAAGAGTTGCCTTGGTCACCATGTCTCCTCATAGCAATAGAACAGGGACAAGAATGACTGCGGGACTTAGCCTGTCTTGCCAACTTTCTATCTCTCCCCTTCTTGGCTCCTGATGGCACACTTTTGTCTCTTTACTTGCTGACTCTGTCATTAGGTTCCAGCATGATTAATCATTGGAACTACCTGATCTTGAACCTGAGCCTCTAGAACACTGAGCCAAAATAAACTTCAGTTTTTCAAAGTATCCCATGTTAGGTGTTCATGAGTGATGTGAAGTTGACTGGTTATCAGTAACAAAGTGAATCCTAAAGGCAACTATGGATGTAGGGTGATGATGGCTAGTTAATGTCAGTATACAGATCCTAAGGAATGCACTGTGGATGTGGGATGTTGACAGCAGAGAAAGCTTTAGATGTGTGCAGAGACAGAAGATCAATGACTACTGTGTGTATCAATGCTTTCTGTCTTTTTCCATGAACTAAAACTCTTAAAGAAAACACAATGCAGGAGCTGATAAGGTTGGTGACTAAACTGCTTAATGTATATGCATTAGGACTAGAGTTCAGATCCTCAACACCCACACAAAAGCTGGGTGGAGACATGCACTTGAAACCTCAGTTCTAGGAGGTGGAGGCAGGAATCCATGAAGCCAGCTGGCAAGCCAGTGTGGCTGAAATGGCAAGCTTCCGACTGAGTGAGAGACTCTTGTCTCAAAAAATAGTGGAAAAATAATTGAATAAAACATACAACCTCAACATATTGCCTCCATATGGACAAGTACACCCACCCATGTATAACACACACACACACACACACACACACACACACACACACACACACACACACACACACACACTAAATATGCATTAACACACACACACACTAAATATGCATTAAAACAGACACTTTGTTATTATGATATGTTAGAGAAATTCCAAAAAATTGTTAAGCTAAACTACAAAGTGATGTAAATGGTATTAGTGACTGAGAGGGTACATTAGTCTCTATCTGATGGGTTACAATATTTTATGTCAGTGGGGAGAGAGCTGATCAGGGAGCACTTAAGCACTCCTTCAAAAACGGGAACTGGGATCTGTGCTTTGACAAGCTTGGATGTGACTGCCATGTAGCTTCAGAGCCTTTATTTTTAATCATTGAGGTTGCTAGAGGTTTCCAGAAAAGACAAACTCAATCTGCAGTTGAACTTCTGTAGCTACAGAATGATGTTGAACATGCTGTTCAATGGAAAACAGAGAAGCAGAAAGCAAAGGTAGGACAGACGGAAGCTCTGGCAAACAGAAGAGACAGCTAGCGGCTCAGAAGAAAGCTGAAAGTCAGTACACAATGAAACAGAGTAGCTCGTCAGATGCAGAGAAGACACACTGCCACACACGATGGCAAGCCAGGGAGTGGCTGAAGAAAACAGGGCCCTTAGAGCATTCTAACACATTCCAGCATGCCCTTCTGACAAAAACAAACAAACAAAAACAACAACAAAAACCCCCACAAAAATCCAGCACCACCAGCACAACAAAACAGGACAAGAAATGGAACTCAAGCATAAGGAAACGATGAAACTTTATGATAGTACTTAGTTTAATAAATACATATATACACATATACTGAAATATCACACTTCACTCTAGTGTGTTTGTGTGTGTGTGTTTGGTATTTATTAAAATGAAAAATGGAATTTAAAACATAAAACAAGCCACCAATACCAATAACAAAAACAAAAGCAGAAAGAAGGTAGAAGTGATGAGAAACCATTCCAGACACACAAAGTTCAGACAGAAAAATTCATTACACTATTACAGCTGAGAGACTCCCAAGCTAGGAAAAATCGACAGGTAGAAGGGCAGGCTCAACATGCCTATGGCCCCAGCACTCTGGAGGCTGAGGTAGGATTCCCATGAGTTCAAGAGCAGCCTAGGCTCCAGTATGAGACCTGATTCAGGAAATTAAAACAACACAAAATATCTAAAGTCAAACAGAGTATGAGACAAATGAGAGGTATTTTTAAATTGTAAGTTAGAAAGAATGGCATCTATCTATCTATCTATCTATCTATCTATCTATCTATCTATCTATCTATCCATCCATCCATCCATCATCCTCCCCTTCACTAACTTGGCCATACTAGCTAACTCTCCCAGTGCTCTGCATTCTCTTGTGTGGCCACAGCTTCCTTGGCTTTACCCATTTCCTGCTCTGCTTCCAATCCCTTGGTACTAGAATTCCTTTGCAGTCATTTCCTGGCTGTGCTCCCCTCTTTATATGTCCAAAACTAGTCTCTTAAAATGCACTCCACGTTCTTCATCCTCACAGTTACCCTAATTCATTTGAAGATGGGCCTAATTAGAAGTATGCAAAGCATCTACCTCCTTTTATTCTTCTGGACTACTGAGCCCAGCTGGGGATGCTGACTGTCCCTATGACCCATCGTAGCTGTTCCAGGTCTCATCTTGTCAGCCACCTTCACTTTGCCTATCAAACACCTATTCTTCCTCTTCCACTACAAACTGGTCTATATGACAGCAGCCCGGGGCTTCCTTCTCACATCAGCTTTGTTGCTGCCACACCCTGTCTTCTGCAGTCTTCCTTGTTTACTCCATTCTTTTCTTCAATAAACATCCAGTTGAAGACTTACTCTGCATTAGGCCCCCCTCTAGATGCTGTATTTAAAATGGAAATCAAGACAGATAAAAATCGTGCCTCTCACTGAGAAAGGGAGTATAGTGGCCAACAGAAGGAAGCAAATGCACAAGGTAATTTTGTTCCTTATAGACACACACAGCCATGGAACAATAGAAAAACTAGCACTGACTCCTAAAGGAGAAACTCATGCTGACTGACAAATCTCCATCAGCACTCCTGTATCTTTCCTATTCTTTTGTTCACGAAAGATGGCTGGATATATGCCCATCTATGTTCTTTATTAGGTCATCTTTTTAGCTAAAAAAATAATGCAATAAAAATAAGAATAATACCTTTATTCCAATCACAGTAGCAAGGAAGTGGAATCAGTCATTGTCATCAGCAGATGACTGGATGATGAAAATGTGTGTACACAGAGATTTTATTGAGGCACAAAGAAAATTGAAGTTATGTTATTTCCAGTAAACTGGATGGAACTGGAGAGTATTATAGTAAGTTAGGTAACCCAGGCTCAAAAAGTCAAACACCGTATGTTCTTCCTCATATGTAGATCCTAACCGTATGTTCCTTCTTATATGTGGATCCTATCTGTGGAGTTTTATACATGTGCCTTAGAACCTGAACACAAGCCCTTCCTCTCCCAGTCCCCGATCTTGCAGATTAAAAGCAGTGTTTCACACTTACAAGTTGAACACTCTTAAATGGGCTCCATCCTCCATCCCCAGCTCCTCTTAAATATCAATATTTTATGCAGAGTTCCACATTTGCCCACGTTCTCTTTCTGTATGTGCTCAACATAGGTAGAGTGGTGTGTAACACTTAATATCCTCATGGGAAGGATTTCATATGAAAAGAGGGGGTATTAATAATTGCTACATAGGAACAGCATTTGTAAACAAAGACTACCTCAAACAAACTAGGAAGAGGCTACATCCACTGTTATAGTTTGGCATAATAAAAACCTGTTATTATTTGTAAAACTCTACACCTCCTTGATGCTAACAATGACCTTAATGTTTTGTCTTCCAGTTATGATTTCTCACAGGAATCTGAAACTCAGTATGGCCATAGCTTAAAACACACTACACTTAAATTCCTAGTGGCTTTATTTCCTATTCAATTATCTAGAAACTGAAGCCTCCAAACAGGAGACTGGTCTAGATTTCCTACTCCTGTCACCTTTCATATTTAAGCCATGCTAAGCTTAGCTCTGAGTACTTCTCCACTTCAATGTTTGCCTTCTTGAATACTGTCGTAACTTTTATCTGACCTCCTACCTCTAGTCTTGTCTTACTCAATTTTGTTTTCTCACTGCGGCTGTACTGGGTTTTGAATGTGTCAATAGTCCCATCACTTATGGATCAGAGATGACCATCATGACCCCTCCAATTCACTTTTCAGTTGCATGACCTTATTTCCTCATGAGCATTGTAATCTAGTGATGCCATGTACTTGGAAGAGAAACACCCATCTGCAGCAGGGTGCTTCTTACTCAAAGACCTCTACTTATGCTGCTTGTTTCTGCTGGAATGCCTCTCTTCATACTGTCCCTCAGGTTCTGCACCTGGCAAGCTTCTTTACAAGTGCACCTTAAACCCCGAACATTTCCTCACTACCTTCAGGAGGTGCCATTTGCTGTTGTAGACTTAACAGTGAAATGAACAAACAATGCCAACGTTGGTACTTTCCTACATGTGCCAATGCTTTACAGCATCATCAATACAGAGTGAAAATGTGTAAGGGCTTCAGCTGTAAAATATTTGCCATGTTTTACGAAAATAAGAACACATCTTAGCATAAGAAACATGATTACATTAATACATGTGGGTGATATGACAAAATTATGAAAAATAAATTGTTAATTGTTAAACATTTCAGAAAATCAGAATGCATTTCAACAGTTATCTGAATTAGAAAGTTTTGTGAAAATATTATCCATAAGAATTTTTCTTTCTTTCTTTTTTTTTCCTTTTTTTTCCTTTGTTTTTTTTTTCTTTTTGCAAATGTAGAATACACACAACTTTAAAGGAAGGTAACTATTTGATGTCCAAAAATTCATTATCTATCATATCTACTCAAGCATTCTGGTTACTGTCCAGATGTCTCATCTTACGCTTTTGATATTTCATATTCTTTCATCATTAGTTCTGCTCCATTAGGAGGAACTTTTTCTCTCAAGAAGCCCAAGCTATTTGACCTTCCAGGAATAAAAACCTCCACAGTTAATAAATGTGGTTATTTATTCCAAGTAATGTTGAGGAAGTGAAAACAGTATAAGAAAAATTTCAAAAGAATATTAGTATTTGTATTGCAAAACCAGAGCATCTGGCATGGTTGCACTCTTAGAGCAAAGACACCCACCTAGGAATGCCAGACTTATTCTTTAGACTACTCCTACCCTTACAATAGTAAAGATACCCACCTAGGAATGCCAGACTTACTCTTTAGACTACTCCTACCCTTGCAATAGTAAAGACACCCATCTAGGAATGCCAGACTTACTCTTTAGACTACTCCTACCCTTACAATAGTTTCCTATTTCCTAATTCAATCCCAATACTCAGTGCAATCTTTCCTAACTATATTTTGTAACAATTATGTATTAAAATCTTGCTTTGGGAACTGAGATTACTTCTCTGAGGAGAAAAAATTATTTACGGCATTATAAAATCTAAAACACAGTCTGGATGCGTCCTGCAAGCTGAGGCCCTGGCTTTCTGGCGATGGTAAAGCACCCTCAGGTGGTTCTGGGGGCGCAGCAACACACTGATCACTCAGTACTGTATCAAGGAATAAAATTTGTTAAAATGTAACTAGGCAGAAGTCAAATATTCCAGATTTATTTTTCCATGGGCAATACATTGTCATTATAAAAGCAATTCCAATCTCCCAATAAATATACTTGAATACTTGCTACCCGTCACAAGGTGGAGCTCTAAACATATCTGAAGTGCTGGTTCCAATGTAGTTCACAAATGGGTATACTGAGGGGACTGAACAAGCATGAATTGTTTGGAAAAATCCTAAAGAATATCCTAGCTCTGTGAGGATGACATCACCCACATTTCCTAACACAAGGTTCATTAGCAAAAAAAGGCACACAGTGATTTCTTGTAACATGTCAAAATATTTCCTGTTATTAAAACCTTAGATGTGTGCAAATCCAAAAATAAAATATACAGTACATTTAAAAGGCAAAACATTTTTTGAAAAACCATGGCTACCCGGTCGAACAAGATCATAGGTACTTACAAGCATCTCGGATATAGAGTAACATGGCTATGAAGATGTAGTCCACTAAGCTCAGGCTAAGGCCATCTGCAAACAAGGCATCCCAGACCACCAGCAGATCCTGCAGCGGGAACTCCCTTCCAAACAGCAGCCGCACCCATCTCCTGCACAGACACCAGAGAATTAGAAAACGAGCTTCCCATGGGCTTCCCTTCCCATAAAGTTAAGTTAAAAAAGCTGCAATTTATTAATTGAGCACATCAGAAAATACTATATACTGAAAATATAGTATAATTTAAAATTTCAGAAAGCATTAAATAGCAAAACAAAATATGGAAAATATATATTTTAGTTGTTTCAAGTTCTACACTAGACCACAGTGTTACACATTATTCTTCCATGTGTAAAACATAAGAAGGACACCTGGAAAGGAGAGAAATTGTTCTTATGAAATAGACAACACAAATCTTTAGTAAGAAAAGACAGGACACTATGTAGACAGTGCAGCAGTTGGGATATATTTAAGGTTATTCATTGAAAATACTATTTCATAATATTTCACTTTCTCTACTGATTTTTGTTAACTTATTAGCTTTTCACGAATGTTTCCTCTAACAAATCACCACAATCAAACTTAGAAATTTATATTCTCACAATTATTTAAAATACTCATTTAAAACTTAATGTTAAAGAAACAACTATTACTCTTGCATATTTTTAGGACAGGTACACACAGTCATTGAAAATGAAAAAAATAAATAATTCTTTTTTGGCTAGAAATAGGAATGACTTATCAGTGGCACTGTTTTCCTGGGAATGTTTTTCATGTTGCTTTCCTGCTCAGGTGAGTGAATACAGCACAGCAGGCAGTAAGAGCCAAGGGCACTAACTGACACTTGTATAGCACAAACAGTGAGGCTTAATACTCCTGACTTCCAAGACGCCTAGCTGGGCAATTTAAACCAATGTTCACAAGAAAATTAGTATTTTGTTTGATACATTTTGATTCATTAATTTCTAATTTTATCCCAAGAACTCTATGTAATTCTGGTATATTGCAGAGAATCCAAAAACTTTCATTTCCTGTACTAGCAAATAATATAAAAGAAATTCTTTAGAAAGTAATCACACACACAATTAACAAAGTTCTTACTTTTTTGGGAAAATGTGAGCTAAATTGCAACCATTTGGAGGTTAAAAGTGAAGTAAAGCAGACACAACACTTGGCTCCAGGCGCATTGTATTAAGGCAGAACCACAGCTGTGTCAAAACAGCCTGTAACCAAGTGTATTATCACCAGCGTTGTTAGGAACCATGTGATCAAACATACTCGTATTATCAAATTACTCAAGATTATTTTTTCTAGACTGTATTTTATACTACAGCCATTACTCATTTTTTCATATAAAAATAAATGCGTAGGTAAATATTTTACATGTTATGATAATTTCTACAAAGTTTAATTTATCTTTCAAATCATAGTGTACTGCTAAATTAGAGTGGTTAACACAAAATGTACTTTTTACCTTTGTAGCTTAAGAAAAAATTACTATGCACCTACAAATCACTGAGTCTAATACGTACTAAATTAACGGCTATTCTTCTAAATTATGAAGAATTAACTGGTCTTGCAAGAGTATTGGAGAACTAGAGATGAGCAAAGCAAACATGCAGAGAAATTTAAATGGATACATAAATATCTACTCTTACATGAGTCAGACATTTATAATGGGGTTACTTGCAGATATTTAACTGACACAACTGGAAAAAAATTCCATCAATGAATAAAACGAATGAATGGGGAAAAAATATCGAATTGTCTTTCTTAGCATTCCTTACAGCTCAAGTGCTATGTAAATTTCATGACAGTATTTCCAACAAAAGAGAAGGGGTTTTTGTTTGTTTGCTTTTTAAAGAGACAATTTATCTCTATGAGAAAATGCCAGTTACTGCTCGAACTTGTCTCGCAACACTGCTGTCGGTGAGGTCATATTAGCTTGACTTCACAGTGAGTTCACAGGCACTTGCATGAGCTGTGTGTGCTGTGGGCACCACGGAAGGAACGAGCTCCAATCCTCACCCTTCACATCGAAAAGGACGGTGCTCATTTTCCAAGTGTCCACGCGTGTGATGTCTTCAGAGTTTTGGAGAACACACACCTTCAGCACCTTCAATGCGAGGTCTGCGATGGGATTTCACAAACTCTCACTTGTCAAAGTCTCTGTTCTTTAATCCCAGAGTGAGGACCACATGCACACAGGTAGGAGAGGCTCGGATAGAAGCAAGGAGTGGGAAGGGGAGGGTGAGACTCTGTGCTCTGCGGGATGTGTACCCAGTCTGGCTAAGGCACTGCAGAGACACTACCATTCTACTGAAGAGCAGAGGTCTAGCTTAATCACAAACACAAGAATTGATGCATAAAAGCAGTTCAGGAATGGAGGAAAATTTAGACACATGTAAGGAAAGAAGCATGGTGGGTGTGTGCACCCATGACGCCCTTGCTGAAATCCCAGAGCGGCTTTCGGGGCTCGGGTCCCATCCCCCAGGGCCTGGCATAGAAACCGGCACTTTCGCCTGTGCTACCATTTTCTTGGCTCAGAAATGTTAATTTATATGCGACCTAATAATTTACAAGTGTAACAACACTGAAGTATAGTCCCTATTTTCTGTTTTATAATATGGGAAAATTGACAAATTCCGAACTTTTAAAGGATATGATTAAAGCAATGGTAAGAAATTAACCAGGAATTTATCACTGACCACTTATTCCAAGTTGATTTGGTTCACATACATGCTCAAAACAAACTTCATGCACTACTTCAGTGTCTTTTTTTTTTTTCCACTGATTTAAAAACAAAGGAAAAATTCAGTGCTTTATGGAATGAGTTAGTAATAGATATTGTTTCGGTAAGCTTTTATATTCTTAGAAAGGAAGATCTACTTTAAAAAAAAAAACAAGGCCTCATAAAGAAGTTATGTCTACAATTAAAATGCTTTTATTGCAGTTAAAAATATTTAGTGAGTGCTAAGTTACACTTAAGGGTAGCATTAAACCTTTCTTCCCCTTAAAGACACTTCAGTTTAATTGCTTGGTACCATTAACTTTGCTTTTCAGATGCTGTACCTGAAAACAGCGATGCTCACACACTTCATGGCTTGTGATGACACAGGGGTTCATACTTTACCAGACCTATGTAGCAATTACAGCTACACAAAGAGAACAACTATCCAAGTACCAAAGTTAGTAATAACGTACTCAGATAGAGCACAGTCTTTGGACAGTGTCTCTCAACCGTCAGTTCTGTGTAATGAAACTGATCCTCTCAGGGGACCACTAACTACTGATGGTGTGTTGCTGCTTAGTGAATGGTGCACAGAAACACCAGGAGGAAACAGATTCACAATAATGAACAGCCTGTACTTTAACTAAGCCAATACGGGCACAGAGGAATTCATTCTCCCCCCCCCTTCTCTCTCTCTCTCTCTCTCTCTCTCTCTCTCTCTCTCTCTCTCTCTCTCTCTCTCTCTCTCTCTCTCTGTCTCTCTCCCTCTGTCTCTGTCTCCCCCCTCTCTCTTATATCTTCTTTTCTATTTTCTTTTCATGACCACTTTGCATGGGACATGACTATCACAAGCACAAGAACAAAGTGGGAAAATGTATTCAATTTCATTTAATAAACATCAGAAAAGAACCTAATTAGGCAATGGTAGCTCACTCCTTTAATCTCAGCACTCGGGAAGCAGAGGCAGGCAGATCTCTGAGGTTTAACACCTACCTGATTGGGTTTAGGTTCTTTTTTTATGTGGGGTTTCCTGTAGTTTTTGTTTTGAAATGAATTAATTGTATTTATATCAATACTGTGAGAGTAATGTCAAAAGTTGCAGTTACTACAGATAGGGTCACAAGACACTATCAGCTTTAACTCTTACATTTTTAAAATTAAATGACAAGGAATGCTTGGCAAAACGACTTCCAATTTCATAGTTACTATTTTTCTAAAATTTCTGTACACTACACTATTGGAAGATAGTTAACCTACTAAGACATTTAAAAAATATAGACATTCATAGATCGATTGATACACAGACCATCAGACAGAGAGCATAAACAGAGTTATGCTACATGGGGTGATAATGCCCCCTCACAAATCTATAAACAGTAACGTTCATGCCAGGCATCAAGACTCTTCCTTTGAGTTGCTGGTCACAGAAGTCCAAGAGAACCTTCAAATAACACCGACATTGTCCTCAGTTACTTCCCAAAGTTTGAAGGTGAAATCCTATTGCTGCAGACACCACACGATTTGTACACAGGACTTGGAAGAACTGAGGTAGACCTGATCTGGAAGCTTCTTCCTAATAACTATGTCTCATAGTATCAGAAGGTGGTATGCAAGCTGCCCAGGAAAAAACCCAATCAGTAGTAATACCCAGCGCAACAATGGCCAGCCTGAAAGACAGACGGCCCTAGAGTACAATAATGGCAGTGCTAGCTTGGAGATAATAAGCGGCTGTCTAATTAGACCTAAGGCCTGCTCAATAAGAGAGAATTCATGCCGTTACTATACACCTAGTCAACCACCCACAGACAGGTCCCAGAGGAGAACCTGATCCTGCCATTTTCCTAAGTCTGATGACTTTTACTTGTATTCTAAATACTTATCTCTACCCACAGGTAAGTAGATTTTCACTTCTCCCCAAAGCAGCTTGTGTATACAACAGATACAGTAGGGGCTTTTTACATAGATGTACACTGGTCATACACACAGAGAATAATCAGGACACACAATTAAAGTGGTATATCTATAATGTAACCCCTACACCAAGCTCAGAGAACATAATAGAAGAGGGGGATGCTTGATGCAATATTAGCTGACATGTCAATGTGAATAAGAAAAACGTTATAAGTCCTTACTCTTAGATGAACAGCTATAGGCAATAAATGGATGCTGAGAGAGACACAGTCAGTTGAGAGGGCGTACAGAGGGCACAAGGAAGTTGGAAGGTGAACAAAAAGGTAGATGTAGGGAAATAATATTTTAAGGAGTGTAACTTTTATTTATGATGCATTTATTCAACTCTGTGAAGCTGGATTCTTTGCCTGTCTAAAACACCCGATGGTCCTAATGAAGAGCTGAACAGCCAACAGTGAGGCAGGAGCAAGGGCAGGCGGGGCTGGAGGCAGAGAGGATCAATAGGAGGGGACAGGGGAAGAAAGAGAGCAAGGAGAGGACAAGGAGAGGAGGACGCCAGCCAGCCATGGAGTAAGGGTGAGAAAGATAAAAGCCCAGAGGAAAAGGCAGATGGGTTAATTTAAGATAAGAAAAGCTGGCTAGAAACAAGACAAGCTAAGCCAGGCATTCGTAAGTAATAATCCTCTGTGTGTAATTTACTTAGGAGCTGAGTGGCAAGCCCCCTCAAAAAGACAGCAGAGTAAAAGACACCACACAACCACAGGTGGGATATATGTAAATACAGTAATCATGTATAAAATTCAAAAAACATTCAACCTACAAAAATTCAAAATTGCTTCCTGTTTCTTGTGATCCACAGGTTGAAGGGAGGTCAGGTTGGTTTTCTAGGAACACATATGAATCTTAAGTTAAACAAACACAACCATATACACTTGAACCATTAAAAGTGTATGTTTTACTTTAGGGAAACCTCACAGTTCTATTAGAGGGCAGGGTGTGGCCCTAGGTTAAAGAACACTTCTTATTGTAGAAGTAAGTCTCTAGTAATTATCATGCATTTTTCTCTGCAATTGCTTGAAGCGTTTTCATCATAATAAATGTTAAATTCCCTTTGGTGGGGGGAAACGGACTGAACGGGAAGTTCAGCCTTGTGCATCAACCTTTATCGTAGATGGATAAAGGAAGCCCATGGACTATTGTGCATAAGATGACCACAAGACATGGTAAGGCTGCATGACCTGTGAGCATTCTCAAGCCCATGCTCTATTCTTTGGGACAAAGGTCCTCAACCTTCTTAATTCTATGACCATTTTATACACTTCCTCATGTTGCAGTGATCCCCCTCCACCATAAGATTATTTTCATGGCTACTTCCTAACTCTAATTTTGCTACTGTTATGCAAATGGTCTTAGGCTTGTTCAAATGCACTCCCCCAAGTCATAGCCCACGGGTTGAGAACCGCTGTTCCTAGCAGTACTGGCAGCTATTACAAGGATGGTATTTGAAAGACAGAGTAATTTAAGAGCATGTAACTCACCAGCAAGTTCAAGTACAATGGATGGGGGTAGAAATCTTGTATAAGTTGTAGGAACAGGGCTGTCTAAGAACCATCTTGCCCACTCAAGTGGGGTACAGCTGAAGTAACCCTGACTGAAGCGTGTCACCAAAATAGACTTCCTATCCCACCACATCCTCACGCTCTGTCACATAGGAGCTTCTGGAATTTCCTGGAGCAAATTACTCAAAGGCTACTATTATAGGCGAATGACACATTGGACACATGATTGCACTGGACCACTGTTTCTGTTGTACACTCGCTCACAGCTGGGATGTTCCTCAGCTTTACTCTGTACTCAAAAGTGCAATCCTGGGTTGTGCCACTACTCTGGAGCTGGCAGAGTCTCAATACTATTTAACTAGACAAAGAATCACATTAACAAGACATGGGTGCACATTTACACTCAGGTTTTCGAGTGGCTGGAAGCAGTAAGAGACCCTTGTTCAAATGCGTATTCCTATCATCTACTCCTAAACTGTCCCATGCGGTGATGCATTACTCTGCAAGGAGGGAAAAGGCCTGAAGTAAAACAGCGGTCTCTAACTTCAGCATGCCTGGGCTCTACCTTGAAAGCCTGCAGAATACCCGAAAGCACCAATCCCCAGATTACCCTGATGAGGAAGATTTAGGTGTACACATACTTTTAGGTGCCAGAGTATACTGATAATATTTGAGTGGGGACGTCTTACATTCTAGTGTCTCTCAAACAGTAGTTAATTTAAAGGAGTGTCTCTTTGAATTAGCTTCCTCAGTATGTGTAGTCATTGGATCAATGACCACCACATATTTTAGTATATGGGATAAAATTAATGTCCAGTCAAACTTCCTTTAGCATCTTGCTAACTTCTAAGCATTTGATGCCATGTCAAACAAACAAACAAACAAACAAATAAATAGAGGGAGAAGGGAGGGAAAACTGAGAGGGAGAAAAGGGAGGGAAGAAGACAAGGGGGGGGGGGGAGAGGGCCAACATGCCCCTTTCATTCCAGAGCAGACAGTGGGTCATTTTAATTTCTATTAACCTCTCAGCATATGACTTAACATTTGTAAGTGAATGCTTTTTAAACATTAATTTACTATGAAGGATCTATTACCTGTCTATCTATATTAATGCTCTAGGGTAGAAGGTCTACTTAGCATGCAGTATTTTCAATCACAAGTAACAGGCACATATACACACTCTGCCTCCCTCTCTCTCATACAGTAAATGTAAATGTGTGTGTGTGTGTGTGTGTGTGTGTGTGTGTGTGTGTGTGTGTGTGTGTGTGCGCTCATACATTTGAAAAGCTGTTTGTCATAATAGAGCTGGAACCCAGGAGACTGCATGGTAGTCAAGAGCTCTATCATTGAACTACATTCTAGCTCTTGAGGGCCTTTGAATTTATGCCCATTTTAATATCTTTCTTAAGCCTCAAGCCTTGCTCTAATGAGGTCTAAAAATTAGGACACGGCAGGGCACAGACACTTTACTAGGTACAAAAGAGGCAGAACCCATGGAGGAAGTGGTGTGTGCACACAAGCAACAGAAAATACTGTTAGCACTAGGACCAAAATAGAAATTTCCAACTGCCCAAGTGCAAGCTCTGTGATCCTGGCCAGAATGGTAACTAGTTTGTACACATCCACTCATGTGTTTCCAGTAAACTGCTCTTATTAAAGTGTCCTAGCTTGCTTTCTACTGATGTGATAAGCATCCTGGCCTTGCTTTTTCCCTATGACCCAGGACCAAGGAACACAGGTGGCACGGCTCACAGTGGGCTGGGCCCTCACATAGTGTCACTAATCAGGAAAATGCCCCCAAAGACTTGCCTACAGATGAGAAAATGGGGGCATTTCCTCAGCTCAGATTCCCTCTTCCCAGAGGACTCTAGCTTGCCTTAGGTGATAAAAACACACAACAAAAATGAACCAGCACAACAAAGGCTGTATATGACAAATGTGCTCAGGTGAATGGCCATCTCTTAAAGATGTCATTTCTGGATAAACACAGGGCTCCGTGCTAAGACACTTCTTTCTCTCCAGGGGTTTACTTCCAGCATCATGTTGGAATGGAGGAAGATAAACATCACAATAAGGGAGTTTCCCTGGACTCTTTCAAAATTGCTACACAGGGAAAATACATGAAGACCACCAACTGAGGGTAAGCAAGGACTAATTCCTTAGCAACTGTTACAGAAACTCAACTGCTGTCACATTTGGCACAAAATGAAATGCAGTGAAGAAAATTTAAGAATGGGGAAAAGAATAGGCTCCATCTCTGCCTGATGAGAAATTGTGGCTTATGGTTAGCTACAAGTGGAGGCCACATGTAAGTGACCTATAGGTTGGTCCTTTCTTGGAAACAGCACAGGCTGTGGAACAGACAAGTCTACAGACACTGAGATGCCTGAGGTGGTGGCTGGTGACCTCACATGGCCAATGTTCTCTTGTCATATATACTTTGACCTTTGACCATGGTACTTTTGTACATTCAGCCTTTCAACATGTCAGGCTTTTCAGCCCATTCCTTTGCTCAGCTTGGAATTAGCTAGTTTCAGAAATTTAAAAATTACTTCACCTGAGAGCTCTAACTCCTAGTGAAGACGAATTTCATAAGCAATGGCCACTAGATGTGTGCTTTCCTCAGTAAAAAAAAATCATGAAAACTATACAGCACTATGACTTAAATTCAAGTTTGCTATTAATACCATCTGAGAATCTAATTAAATTTTTATTCTTCTCTGAAAAAGCACACATGCCCATACTCATATCTAGTCAAATGTCCAAAGTAAAGGGGTAGGGAACCCAGGACATTAAGATGAGATAGCATGATTTTTGTTTTGTTTTTCCTTTGGTTTTAGTTTTTTGAAGCAGGGTTTCTCTGTGTAGCTCTGACTGGCCTGAAACTTGCTCTGTAGACCAGGCTGGCCCTGAACCCAGAAATCTGCCTGCCTCTGCCTCCTGAGTACTAGGATAAAAGGCATGTGCTACCACTGCCCAGCACTAAACACCACTCTTACTTTAGATGTTTCTATTACATGGAATTTTGTATTCTGCTGAAAGGAACGTGTATTCTCTGAGTTTAAAAAAAGCAGCACATCTTCATTCAGGGTTTCTGAGCAAAGTCCTTGCCTGCTTGGGGGTGGTGGTGGTTCTGATCATATGCCTTAGGGAGCTGAACAGTCTGTAAATGTACACTGTTCTGCTGTTCTGTAGAACATCAACAGTTTAATTATATTAACTCCTGGGTGGGGTTGAAAAAGCTGGAGCAGAGTGAGCTGCCTGCCTCACCCAGCTTCTCCCAACTTCAACATGACCAAAAGGAAGACTGAAAAAAAAAAAAATTAAGTATCCTCATCTGAGATTTCTTGACTTCTAACTGTAGTTTAGTAAATACTATGCTAGGCCATACACGGTATATTATGATGGCAACTCTTCATATGAGACTCACCCAAAGAAAAATCTTAATTCAACAATAATCTGGGCTCCTCAGTTAAATCTATGTTGTTTCCTTTTTTTTTCCCACTTTCTCCACTAAATCTATCAAAAAATCTTAGCAAATTGATGACAATATTAGCAAAATATAATTAAGAAAGTACAAACAATTTAAAAACATTGCTAAATACATTTCAAAGCTAAGTAAAGTATTAATGGTGTTTGGGCTACCTTTCATTGAGATTATATATGTTCTAGTTCTAATCATTAAACAAGGGCTTGAGCTGTAGTTCAGTGGTAGAATGCTTGCCTAGTATTTGCATGGTTAAGTTCAAGCCTTAGCACCCAAATGAAATAAAACAAAACTTGGAACATATCTGTTGGATGAAGCTCCTCTGACTAAAGAACAGGGTGTGAGAGGCAGAAGAAACAGATGAAACCAGAATGATCCATTATATTCGTTATGTATGTAATGTGTAAATATGTCCTCTAACACAATCAAATGATTCCCTCCAGGAGGGAAGAGAAGAGAAGGTTTGGGACTGAGCGATGCCAGTGGTTGAGGAGAAGGCTCTCTGGGAAATGGCTGAAAGCTGTGCAGGACTCCAGGGAGATTGCTTTCCAGAGTCATCTCCCATGCTGGGGTGGGATCTCAGTCAATCTCCTGTGTTCCTGTCACTAACGCCTAAGCTACACTCCTGTAAGAAATGAAACAAACCCCACTGGCTCACTGCGAGAGGCTGAGGGGATCTTTCGTGTGCTCTGCCAGCCCTGTTTCCCCTATCTTGGGTGGTCAGATTTCTTCACAGCTTCCCTAGACACCACAGAATGGGTTCACTGAAAACCCGCAAAATCAACTTAAATCATCACAAGCTACTCCCGGCTGTGAGTGGAAACGCAAAGGTTAACAGTGGAGTTGGCCTTTCCACTTCATCTCCAGCGGACAGCTACATTTATGTTATGCATGTGTAAGTTTTTAAAAGAGCAAAAGATAATTAATCAAAGAAAACACTTTATTATTCATGGAAGATTACAACTCTACCTTTTATAATAATCACATACAGTTTCTGATGACATGGCAAATACCCTGCATTTATATGTGTGTGTATGTGTGCATGCGTGCACATGCATGCTCATGCACGTGTGAACACCAGAAGTAAGCCCTAGGTGTTATTTCTCAGGAGACATCCACCTTATGTTTTCAAACAGAGTATCATTTGCCCAACTTGCCAAGAAGGCCAGGCTGACAGAGCAGTGAGCTTCAGGGATCTGACTCTCTCTGCCAGGACAGTGTTGGGATTACAAACTGGTACAACATGCCTGGCTGGCTCAACACCCCCCCGCCCCGTGTGTGTGTGTGTGTGTGTGTGTGTGTGTGTGTGTGTGTGTGTGTGTGTGTGTGTGTGTTTGTGTGTGTATGTGAGTGAACAACAACCTCAACAACAGCTACTTTCAAACAAAGGAGCTACTGGGAAAGTTATTCTCAGGTGGCAGAACTCTGTCTTGAGTCCTGGGATTAAAGGTGTGTGCCTGGTTTCTAGTATGGCTGCTTTGTTATTTTGATCTCCAGTGGCTTTAATAAATCACAAATAATGTGTCACCACAGAGATGTGCCAAGACCACCAAGGAAATGATATACTAACAAATGAAGAAAAGGGCTGATAAAGTTATTATGAAAATACACTTGTAAACCACAGTGGACACTACTCCATATCCGTTAGACTCTATGTCCATGACTCTCCTTATTTATTCCCTGGATTTGCTTTTGAGACAGTTCCCCTGGGTTGCCCAAGATGGCTTGGATGACCCTCTTACTTCAACCTTCCAAGTACCTAGGGCTACGGCATGAAGCAGGGCCTGGTTTATTATGGCTTCTACAAACAACAAAAGACAGTGGTGAATAAAACTACTAGAAACTCATATTATCAGTGTTAGCACATAATGGTACGGCCACTTTTGGAAAGCAGTCAGAAAGCCATTTGTCTGTTTCTCATAAAGTTAAGCATATACTTACCAAACAACCAACTAATCTGTCTCCCCAGGATTTATCCAAGAGAAAAACCATTCACTCAAACAACAACCAACTAATCTGTCTCCCCAGGGTTTATCCAAGAGAAAAATCATTCACTCAAACACCTGCATGTGAATATTTATGTTTTATTCATATTTGCCCCAAACGGGAAAAACTGAACTACCATTTGACTAGCTAGTGCTTAAACAATCTGTGTGCATCCAAAAGCTAGAATACTATTCATAAAAAAGGCTACTGCTATGACCAATAACACGATGAATCTTAACTGCATTACTGTAAGTGAGAAAACAGATCTAAAGGGTTCCACATCACACAGTTCTTTGTATGTATAAAATCAGGAAAGACAAAAAAGCTATAGACTTAGCCCAATACATCAGTGGTAGTCAAGGATTTTATAAGGGCTGAGGTCCCAAGGAAAATGTTAAACAGAAAAAAAAATCACCAAAATACAAATACATGTGATGGTCAAATTATACTTCATTGTATTAGACTTTAAAAATGACTACTACAAGAAAAGCAATTATCATAGCAGCCTGAAGAACTGATTCGAACCTTTGTAAAAAGCTGGAAGTAGTGACACTTGTCTGTAGTTCCAGCACTCTTACAGAGAGATGAAAAGTGGACAAACCTGTCCCCACGCCCCCAGTGGGCATGGTCAGTACAACAGGTGTGGGTGGGGTGGATATCTCACTACAGTGCACAGGGGAGCTAGAAGCTCCAGAAGTTAGGCTCCCTGGAAGCCTAGGCGACCCAGCACTGTGGCAGAAACAAGGGAGAACCTGACTTAAAGCAGGGTGAAAAGAGATCCTGCTCCAGGTAAGCAGCCGGCTGACTAAACCCCGTGCACTGTGGCAAGCTTATGTACATGCAGGTGCGTGTGCGTGCACAACACACACACACACACACACACACACACACACACACACACACACACACACACACACACACCAAACTTAAATGTGGAATGAATGTTGTGACTGTACTCTTAAGAGCAGATACAGCTTTGAAAACTTCAAAGGATGATTAAATAATCTATGGAAACACAGGCAAACGCCCCCTATAAGGGACTACGATGGAGAATGCATGGGAAAAGCTGAATCAGAGATCGTCAGACTGTGCTCCTTACTGGGAGGGATGGGCAAACTCACTGCTAGTTTGGTGGTGCTTACAATTCTGGTCTTCAGCGTTGATGCTGCTATCTACTCCTCAGTCTTAGCTCACTATTTCAATCCCTCTAATAAAACTTCCTACTGAATTAATGGCATATGCTGAGTCCATCTTACCTAGGGCTGGTATCTCCCTGCACTTGAATTTGGGAGGTTGCTGAAAACTGGAAAGGGCCACTGCCAAATTCTTGCTCTTCTTACTGAGTAGAGAAAGGGCAATGCAACTCTGGCTATTCAGAAGCCAGGAACCTTTGACTCTTTTTTTTCTTTTATACACCATATTTAATCTGTTAGAATATATTACATACAGAAGTGCTTGAGCAATTTTGAACAAATTCTATGGATAGTAACATCATTTCATTTTACTAACTACTTGTTTCATATTTTAAAATTAATTCTCCATACAATAATATTTAAGAGCCTAAAATATATCAACTATTATAAATGGTAAGGTTTTGTCAGCAATTGAGACAGACAAAACTGTCTCTCCTTGCTGAGCTGTGGTGGTGCACGCCTTTAATCCCAGTACTCAGGAGGCAGGTGGATCTCTGTGAGTTCGAGATCTGCCTGGTCTACAAGAGCTACTTCCAAAGCCACAGAAAAACCTTGTCTTGAAAAAACAAAACAAAACACACAAAAAGTCTCTCCTTACAAGGCTGATTTTTTTTTTTTTTTAAAGTGGGAATATACTTCTAGCGAAAAGGAAATACTGAAGGTCTGTGAGACAGCTGGCATCTACTTGGGAGTCAGAAAAAGTGAATCCACAAATGCAATCACAGTTCTTTTTGCATATGTGTGTGTACTCGGTGCATGTTTGTTCATGTGTGTGAGACTAAACATTGATGCTGGTTGTCTTCCCAACTGCTTTCCATCTCATCTATTACAGCAGGCCATGTGACAAACCTGCAGCTTCTCCATCATTCACTCTGGCTGTCAAGCTTGTTCATGAGATTCCTCCAACAGGGATCCAGGAGGGCGGTCATGCCTACCTACCTGCTTTTCAGGGGCTGCCGGGGAGGCTGATCACTGTGAAAATTAGTGGAGTAAATGACAAAGGGAAGCTGGGATAAATGAAACAGAGGTCAAGTTGCAGTCAGAGAGAGAATGATGAAAGGGATGAGGACAAGAAATCAAAGGGCAGCTCCTTAAGAGGGAGGCTTTGGAGGTGCTACAGCAACGAGAAATTGAAAGATGCCAAATGACCGTGAGAGTTTGTAATTAAAAGTTAAGGACAAAGAATAACTCTGGGCTAATGCTACATATTCCATAAAGAATAATGACTTTATGAACAGTTTCAAATTAGAGGGAATTTTTTTGTATTTATCACCTAAATTTTCACAGAAACTGACACTGGGCCTGGTGCTATAGCTTAGTGGAAAGGTGCCTGTATAACATGCACAAGACCCTGAAACAGATACACCCACAGTTAATCGGATGGAAACAATTCCACAAATTTCCTCTTCTTGTCTCAAGTTGACAAGATTAGCCATCGCAATGGATTTTTATAATATTGCAGTATTAAACTAAGATGGTTCAAAGACAAGAGAACTGGAGCGGAGAACAGATTTAAAACACAGAAACATCAGAATTAAATGACATCAACACCAAACTAACTTAACAGATTACGCTGAGAATATTCCACCCAAACATCAAAAATTACTATCTTATACTCAGCAGCCAATTAATGATTGTGTGGTTATATATCATTTATGGTTTAATAAATACTGCCTGAGGGATCAAACTGCAGCCATGTTGAGGGTAGAACAGAGTCAGAAGTACACAGGCAAACACTACTATAAACATCAAAGAAATTTACAAGATCTTCAGAGAATCCTTTAAAAACAACAACAAAAGCAAATTAAATTACAAAATCTGAAAGAAATGGACTAGTTTCCAGACTCATCAAAACTTACCAAGTTAACCAAGAGATCATCAATCAAAAAAAGAGACTGAACCAATAATGACATTGAAACATTAATAAAAAGTCTTCTGACAAAAAAAAAAAAAAGCCACAGCTCAGATGGATTTACAGCAGAAATCAACCAGACTTTCTGAGAAGTACAGCCAATAATTTTTAAATTATTTAGAAATAGAAAAAGATCACTTTCAGATGTCCATTTATGAAGCCAGCATTACTGTAATGCTAAACACCAAGCCTATATCCCTAGTGAACCCAGACCCAAAACCCTTCCACAAAATACTTAACAAACCAGTCACAGCCATACAGCAAGATGGCTTTATTCCAGAGTTGGAGGGGTTCTTGGGTATTCTAAGTCACTACATATAATAAATAATATAAAATAACTTAAAGTCAAAGTCACATGATCAGTTCAACAGCTGGAGGAAAGGCCTCAGCATGCATTTATGAAAAAAAGTCTAAGACAGAATAGGCCTGAAGGGAACATAGCTCAACATAATAAAAGCTCCAACAACCGGTACCTGCAAAGTTGCATGTGCACATGCAGAACAGTGGAACCATACCTGTCACCTTCACAAAACTCTACATGCACCAAAGATCTCACTATGAAACCTCTAACACTCAAACTGCTACCAGAAACACTAGCTAGCAATCATAATGTCAAGGCATGGAGAAGAGCTCTTTGAATGGGGCTCCATTTGCCTAGGAATCAGAGCCAAAAACTGACAAGTGGACCTCCTAAAACTAAGCATCTTCTGTACAACTAAGGGAAAAATCATACTTTATTTAATTTTCCTAATATGTATTTTGTACCTTTTGATCTACAGAGAGAAGTAGGGGAAGGCTCATTCAAATAAAAGTACCACATACTTTAAATTTTGTAGAATTCAAGAGTCTTTGGAGCAATAATTACTGACTTAAGGTTGTAATGAAATAGCATTTCTCTTATTTTTAGTTTAGCGAATCTGGAGATGATTTTTAACTGAAGAGACTAGTGACCAAAGCTTCAAAATCATGTATTATATTAAAGCAAATTATGCAAATTTATTTTTTAATTTGACTATTTTCTTATTTATCATTTTTCTTTTTTTAAGGAAAAATGATTTTTTTAAATTATTCTTTTTATTTTACATGTCGATCCCAGTTTCCCCTCCCTCCCACCCTCCCCCCTCACATGCACCCTGACTACCTTCCCCTACCATCCCCCACCCCCACTCCACATGTAGGGCTATGCTATCCAGGTGGGGTCATGTAAGTCTGTCATTTGAAGTAGGGACTAGGACTTCTCTCCTGTCTCTAGGTTAAGGGGGTGTCCCTCCAGGGGGATGTGTCCGCAAGGTCCTTTTGTGCACCAGAATACTTTGTTCTTAACTAAAGTGGTTTAAAAAGAGGACATAAAGTTGGATGAGTAGAGAACAGGGCGGAGGGATGAGATATCTGGGAGAAGTTGGTAGAGGGTGTGAATATGATCAAATTTTACTGTACAGAATTCTCAATACTAGGAGTCAAGAAATTCATTTTGTCAAACCATAACCTCCAAAATGAACATACTTCATTCACTGACTATATACATGAGCCCATGAACCATTAACTATATACATAGGAGTTTCAGCAGTATCACTTAGCATATTGTGTGTTTATAGAAGATAATACTACATATACTGAAGGCACGAAGTTAATTCATTAATTTACCAAGTCAGAATTGAGGAAAAAATATCACTAAACAACAGAGTATTGGAAGTTTGACTGTGCTTGTCTGAGGTCCCTTCTGCAGCAATGCCTATGCTGTTTCTAATTATTCCAATTATCATGGCACACTATGAAAACTTGATTAATAACACTGAAGATATTGTTGTGGCAATTAGCCATATGGTTGTGGGACTTTATTCTGTCACGATTTAGCCATTAGCATCTACTTATGTTTGTCAGAACAGTGCATCCGTGACAAGCTGAAGTTCCGCTCACCTTGCCGAGTCCCCTGTGAGCAACACTAGAGAACTGTTTATTCCTGGGAGTCTCTTGCCTGAGTAAATTTTTCATGTGGCATCCGGTCTGACTGGGAACAAATGTCAAATAGCTTATATGTCGACCCATCAAGCTAAGCATTCTCTGAAAATCCACTTTGTGCCTTATGTGTAAAAACAAAGTGAGTGGAGGAAATAATTTGTTCAGTAATAGCTGATCATCTATGTTGCCCAAGTATTAATTTGGAGAATTGACATTTTATATACTGACATATAGAGCTATGTAACTATGGCACTATAAGGGCATATACAATCCTGTACATGAAACAGATTATATGTCCCAAATTTACCACCTTAAGTATATATACGTGACATCTGTAATTAGTTTGTTCAAGAGAATTGAGATCATCTAGCTCATTATTGGAGATAATCTTATTAATTATGAATGATATATTTTTAGGGAAAAATAAAGTGGTTACTTCTTAAAACAATTCTAAAAATGTAACAATCAAGAGCCTTGCCAGAGAGAATTTTTAAAAAATTAGGAGAATTTACATTTTCAAATGGAATAGTAATGTGAGAAAAGTAGTACTGTTAAATATTAATTAATTAGTTTTTGCAGTAGAAATCCTTTTATTAGTAGCAGGCAGATTTCCTGGTAGCTTTCTTTGAAGTTGGTGAAGTGGTGAGCAGGCCCATTGTTTGCAAACCTTGTGGCTGTTCAGAGCTCTCCAGAAGGATGCTCTGCGCGTAAGCAACGAGAGAACAGGGAAGAGCCTGTGTTTCCGATTCACGCTTGTCCTCCCCACACTAGGAGTGGAGCATGATATAAAAGGTATGCTTTGCCTGCAAGGGTTGCAATCTGAGAGCTTCAAAATAGAGAATAACCCACAATCCATAGATATAGGCTAAATAACGCATGTAGAAATGGGCCTTTGGGTGAGGCTATGAATCTCATGTAGCTCCAGCTACCATCATACGGAGGGCGTAGCAGCTGGAGTGCATGGATGCAGTATGGCTGAGGAGCTGGGCAACGCAGTCCTTAGGACATGTAAGACTGTGTTGGCCAAGACACTACTGCCTGACTGAAAAGGAGTAAGCATGTGAAGAAAATGCATATGCAGCACACAGGATCTGTTTAAGCAGCTAACAAAACACCTTTCATATATCGTGTAAGGAACCCGGAGAAAAGGAAGATTAAACTACCCAGACCAGTGGTTCCCAACCTTCCCCACACTGCGGCCCTTAATGCAGCCCCTCATGTGGTGAGAGCCCCAACCACACTATTCTTGTTGCTACTTCACAGCTCTAATTTTTCTACTGTCAAGAGTCATAATGTAAATATTTTTGGAGACAGAGGTTTGTCAAGGACGTCACGGCCTACAAGTTGACAATCTCTGCCCAGAGTTACTGCATACTGTGCCCAGGAATCTTTAACCACAGCGGGAGGAATAACAGCATAATGAAATCTGGAGTCAATGGTGGAATGATCTGAGTAATTTTGTCTACCTCACATTTATTTATAAACCAAGCAGAGTTGTATGTGCAGTAGCAAGCATCTTCTCTCACTAGTCCCATCTCTAACACTTCTCAGTGTTGCCTGTTGACTGTAACACACGCACTGGCCTCTGAAACTTAAGAACCCCGAAGCATGTTAACACGGTCTTTAATTCTGTGTTGTGAATACACTTCAGTCATCTTTAGAAAGCAGTATAAAGTTTTTATACTGAAACAGTTCTATCCTGAAACAGTTTTTCCCAACTAACCCAACCCAGTTGTAGCAATCTGCTCTAATTAATAACACTATAAAATTCACTTGAGTACTTACAGTGTTGAATACTTTATATGTAGCAAACCATCCAATGACAAATCGTTAAGAGGTGGTATGCTATGCTTATTCTGTAGATGAGAAACCATCTCTCAGAAATAAATGTTATTTTGGGAGGTAGTGGAGATGGATTTCCATTTCAGGTAGGCTGTCTCCTTGATGTCTAGACAGTGCAACTTTTAAGGGTCTTAAAAGATATTAGTAGAGGATTACAAATACCCAAATCAAACACTGTAGTCAACTGCAGTAAGAACACATTCTAGCATATTTCCTCACCCTGGCCTCTCCTCACCCTGCCTCTCCTCACCCTGGCATCTCCTCACCCTGGCCTCTCCTCATCCTCACCCTGGCCTCTCCTCATCCTCACCCTGGCCTCTCCTCACCCTGCCTCTCCTCACCCTGACCTCTCTACTGGAGCTGAGCAGTGGCTCCCAGTACTATAACTGTGGCTTGTTCAACATCCAGTCCGCTTGTTCAGCACCCTGTCCGTGAGAGCAAAACTCAGCATTCTCCAACTCACATTCCTTCACCCATTTCAACTCTATTGCCCTTGACCTCATCACTTCCTGTCTCCATACTGTCATCTCACTCAGGCCCATTCTGCTGCAAAGAGAAGTCATTCTAAATTGCAAAATCAGGCACTTCTGATGGGGAGGGGAAAGGGCTCCCATTGATTAATGAAATATTAGATGAAGAAACAGATGACTGTTCTCCAGAGCTACACCCACTCTGACATACATACAACTTAAACTACATATATAATCAATTCCTTCTGCACATTATGGTAAGTTCCTTAAACTTCACTGCCAGACTTACCATAACACATTAACAGTGTTAAAGAATGTACAACTTATAAAGTCGTTCAACTCTTTTACATACAAACTCATGTAAAGACTGACTTTATTGAAGTAAAACATTTCTTCATTAAAACATGATCTTTTTTTGTTTAAGAAAGGCTACCAAGTGGAAGCATAAAAGGTAACGGATGTGGAGGAGTGTTGTGATGTGCTGGCTTCAACAGAGGACTTCATGCAGCAATCTCAGTAGCGGAGTTCCCTGTTCAAACGTGCACAAGACCAAGTCAGGCACATTCAGCATGGGCTCGGGAAGAGGCCCTGAGGACCCACCTCTAAAAGAAGAGCTGCAAGGCTTCCAAGTGGAGAAAAACGTTTTCCTCTGGGGATATTGCCTTTACATTCAGGCAAAAAAAGTCTATTTTCTTTTCATACTTTCCTTGCATTCAAGTAACACACAACAAGCAGTCATACCTAAGAATACATTAATATTCAGTGGGAACTTTTCTGTTTATTGGCACCTTTATTTCTTTCCTTTATCTCTATGGGATAATGGTAATCTATTACCTGCTGTCCAAAATAAACAATAAATCATTTCAATACTATGAACTGAGTACTTTTATCCATCTTTGGTAATCAGAAGCATCCATGTAAACCCACAAATCATATTCAGAATTTATTTTCTAGCAGTATGTAGTGAGATATCCACCACACCCGTACCTGTGACACTGACCATGCCCCTTGGGACATGGTCACAAGTAAGGACTATGACAGAGGGTGGGGTTAGGTCTTGGATCCTGGACCCCAGCTCGCTCTACTCTGTTGGCTCGGCTCAGGTCACTGAGAGCATTCTGGGTGTATATCTTTGGAGCAGGAACTTACAGGTCATTGGTTTCCCCGAATAAAATATAATAACCTGCATTTTATTAAACCTAGTCCTGTGTATATTAATCTGTCCATCAATAGTAGTATGCACTGATTAAATATATACTTGAAATTATCTATGGCAGCATCTCTCAACCTGTGAGCATAACCCCTTTGGGGGTTGCATATCAAATATCCTGCATATCAGATATTTACATTACAATTCACAACATTACAAAATTATAAAGTAGCAATGAAAAAATTTAATGGTTGGGGTCACCACAACACAAACTCTATTAAGATACTGCAGTTGTATTAGGAAGGTTGAGAACTAATGGTCTATGGACTTTAAAAAAATTATCTAGCTTATTTTATGTGTGAGTGTTTTTTGCCTACATGAACTTATGTGTATGTATTTATGTTGCCTGCATGTGTGCCTACTGCTCACAATGGTCAGAAGAGGGCACTGGTTCTCCTGAAACTGCAGTCATGGACGGTGGTGATCAACATGTGGGTGCTGGGAATCAAACCCGGGTCCTCTGGAAGACAACAAGTGCTTTTAACAACGACGAGCTGACTCCCACGCCTGTGGACATTAACTCAGCTCCACAAAAGGCGCTGTAGATTAAGGTTAATATTGTGTATACTTTAAAACAAAATAAAACTCACATTAAAATTATACAATTCAATGGGTATTTTACAGCTTGGATGTTTTTGTTTGGTGTAGTTTGCATTTTCAGAGAGCATAGTGTTTGGTGTAGTTTCAGATATAACTGCCAGCCAGTTGAACATGGGCAAGTTAGGCTCTCTGACCATCAGAGAATATTTGAGTCTTAGTCACAGAGGTGCTATGAGGTAGACCAAGCACCCGATACCACCTGTTAAAAGTGATACACAGCTAAGTAACCTTTTCTTTTAAATGTTCATTATGACTCATTTATTTCAGTGAATTCTCAATTAGCAAACTTTCTCTAAATAGAGAACTGTTAATTAGTTAAAAGTCATTTTTTCAGAGGTCCCAATTTAAAAAAAAATGACAATTTACTCTAGATTTAAATTCTGACAGTGTGTATGTATATGTGTAAGTGTTCAAATAAACATCTTTAAAATTTTCAAACTTCTTGCGATAAAGTAACGAGGTATAAAAAAACATATAAAAATCTGAACACTCTTACTAAAAAACAAAACAAAACAAACAAACAAACAAAACAAAACAAAAACTCCCACAAAGTCTCAGCTCAGAGTTTTTATTTTGATTTTTCCTGGGATGAAACCTTCTTATGACACTAAATTTTTATCTTTTTCCCTTTCCCTAGGAATGAAGTAAGTATAATTTAAAGATCATTAATCAAATTTCCTATTTCCATAATCTATTCATTCTACGATCAGGTCAAGCTGCCTAATGAAAACACTTGGTCTTGCACTGTGTATTCACTGCCGACGCCCCTGAACTTCCACAGCCACATCGACTTCTCCATCTTACAGTGGTGACATTATTAAACGTATGCGTTCAGTGCCAGTGACTAAATCCCACTATCAGAGACTGAATCCTGCCTCCTAATATGTTAAGTGAGTTTCTCTTTTATGTGCTTTCGAATTTCCTGAAAATCTTACTAAATGTGGATTCTTGTGGAGTAGACTAGGCTGGGATAGAGACTGACAGTCCCAGTTTCC
This sequence comes from Cricetiscus sungorus, assembly GCA_030556225.1. Taxonomy (NCBI): domain Eukaryota; kingdom Metazoa; phylum Chordata; class Mammalia; order Rodentia; family Cricetidae; genus Cricetiscus; species Cricetiscus sungorus. Next base: position 30,575,597 of record JANBXA010000641.1, read on the forward strand.
ACCACTCTATATGACAGTGTGTTGCCGCTAGCACACTGCAATACATTTAGAACTGCCTCAACCTTACTCGTACTCACTAGCTCCAATTCAGCTTTCATAGATTTTTCCCACCAGACTCCTCCAACAAGTCTTTCTGCATTCCACCTTCGATTCGTTCATTCTTTGCTGCTATTGGTGTCAGAATTAAGTACCTTTCTTGTTACTGTGACAAAAGCAGCATGAGGAAGAAGGTTTACTTGGGCTCATGATTTCATAATTCATTATGGTGGGGAAGTCATGGCAGTAGGACTTGAATCTGGAAGCGGAGAACAATAAATGTGTGTGCTTAGTTTGCTTTCTGCCTTCTTACTCAGTCTGGGAACACTGCCTCTGGACTGGTGCTGCTGGTCACAATAAATAATCTATAAACTCCTTCCCTGATACACACAGAGGCTTATTCTACAGGCAATCTAGTGTCTATCAAGTGGACATTCAACATTATCCACTACAGTGTCTATAAGGTCTACTATGAATAAAAGTTTTAAGTTCCAAGATTTCTTTACATTAATCACTAAGGAGGGGTGAGTATGTGTGTGTCCTGTGCATGCTAGGCAAGTACTCCACCATGGGGGAGTATCTAATTGGGAGCAGATGCCCACTTACTCATAGATACACCAGACTGTCCCCCAAAGAATTATCTCTTCATTCTTCACTTTGATACATGTAAAATAATATACACCCACCACCAAATACTAGCATGTTTGCATAGTATGCATTTGCAGTTAGAAATAATAAACAATTCCATGTAGAACAATATGGAATCTTCCTGTAAGTTGCACAATCTAGTTCGATTACCAGAAAATAAAGTGATTAAGAGGAAGGCAAAAACTGGGATCAGTAAGATGACTCAGTAGGTAAAGGTACTTGTTTCCAAGTCTGACAAGCCATGTTGGTCCCAAGAACTTACATGACAGGAGGAGAGTACCAGCTCCCAAAAGTGATTCTCTCACTGCCATGTGCTGTGATGCATGGATGCACACATGTACACATGCATCCATGCAAACACAAAACAGACAAATTAAAAGTAGGCAAAAAAGTAGTGAGACTGAGATTTTCTTTGAATTCTATACATAGTCTGGGTATCCACAAATATCCCACCATGCCTGGCTATTTTGCCTCTATCAGCATATTGAATTACAATGAACATCACAACCACACGAACAGCATGCATAAAGCTTTTAGCGACTGAGGGGCTGAAGACTCCCCCGAGCAGTGCTGGTTCTAGGCTTGAGAATCATTGCTATGCCAATCTGAAGATGTGCCAGCACACACGCAGCTTACCATGTCTTAAATACCGGGGCTTCCATTCGAATGGTAGGCATTTCACATTTTCACTATATTTTAAATAGCATAGTAAATACACCTTTATCTACAATAACACCAGTGAAAAAGGCTTACACCAGGGCAGTGTGACCGATACAGAGTTGTCTTGAAAACCTTTGTGGAGAGTAGGTTCCTAAAAATAGGTGAGGGCAGAGGAAGATCAGCCCTAAATGGAGGCTCCTAAATGAAAATTACTGTTTGTCCTTTCGGCAAACTCTTAATGCCTTCAGCTGCAGAATAGCTCGAATCTCAGACTGCTTTTGGCTCCACAAGTTAATCACACCAGGATGAGTTTAGCTCACATGACTTGAGGAGTAATGAATGATACATTTAAATGATTAAACAATCAGAAAAAACAGTTTATCTCTGTAAGGAAAGCAGTTAGCACACAGGTCCACAGTTGATATGAACATCACAAGTCATCTGCACATATCACGTTCATTTTAGATGGATAAAGAGAGACTGTCATATCCTGTGAAATAAACTATGTTTTATCAGTGCTCAATTGTAGAGTAAGGAACTGAGACTGAGCAATGTCCGTCACTGACAGACAAACGGCTCACAGGACTCTTACGGAGCTGCATATAACTTAAAACGTCATACAGTCTGGAGGACTTCACGGAAGGAATGATGAAGGGTCTGCCCCCACTGGGACACAAGTACCTACCCACGTACCTAACAAAACATCACTTCACTACCAACCAACAGCATGAGCCACAGAGCCTCAAAACGTCACCTCACTACCAAACAACAGCATGAGCCACAGAGCCTCAAAGACAGACATCTTTCTTCATTCACAGTAAATGTCACTTTATATACATTTTTTTTTCACTAGAGACATAAGGTCAGAATTATTGACTATGTACCACTATCTTAATGGGGTGATTTCTTATACTTAACAATCATGTGCTAACATTCAACAGTAACAGCCTATGGATGAAGAAATATTTGCATTAACAAATCATTTAATTGAAGTCTATCAAACAAATTTATAGTTAAAGTTCCATTCAATAAAAAGATACAATGATACATGGCTATTAACTATGAAGAACATTTTAAAGTTATATTTGCATATGTATATTTGTATTAAAAGTTTAGGTGTATGTTATACAACTATGTATTAATTTTAGTTTTGCTGAAAATAACCTAACAAATAGCATCATCTCCACTATGAAACAAGATCACTCCCTCTTATAAGAAATGATTTGGTGCACTGTAAGTCTTGTTCACAGATTTGTACCCTTCAGATATAGAACATGGCATATATTAAGCCATCCATATGGAAGGTTTGTGCTAATATTTATGCCAGAATGCTTATATTAATATAAGCCTAAAATCCTGCTAAAATTGGGAGAACTATTATTTTTAAAATATCACACCAAGTTTCTTTGGCAAATACCAGAGATTGATTCAAATTTTTGTTTCTTTTCACAAAAATAAGGGGGAGGAGGTTGTCATGTGAATACTGATTCTCAACTTTGAGTTCATAAACAAGGGTGCTATTCACATTCTGATTATATTTTACTTTACTATCTGACTATGTTTTTAGTAGGAAAAGAAGGGGGGAAATCCCTTAAGAAAAATTATCTCTTAACTGTAATTTTCTCACCTTAGAATAAGGGTGAATAAGTACAGTAATGAGTTTTTACTACCTCTTTTCCCAAAAGTTACTTTTTTTTCTAATAAAAAACAAATAAACAAAAGCAAAACAAAAAACAAAAAGCAAATAAGCATCCATCTAAGCAGATAAACAAAACACTGAAACAAACACCTTCTCCAATCAAGTGTATTTGTTAGCTTAACATTACCATGATCTAAACAAACATGACCAAAGGAAGCCTTGTACATATACATAAGCACTTACCTCCATGACCCCAGACACTCTGAAAGAAACAGTGATTCTTTCCATAATGCCAAGGGTAAGAATGTTCGTTTGAGATTAATTTCCATGGTTTAAAGATGTAAGTGCAAAGTGGTACTTTTGAAAATATCTATTTCTAGCTAAATAAATATATATATCACATATGAATATGGACCTACATGTAAAAATAGGGTGTGTTATCAGGGCATTATGCTTCTGTGCTATTAAAAACTTGGTTCTTGAATGCAATTCCTATTTTCTGCAAATAAAATTTACCTTTAAGTTTCCACTGAGTTTTCATTCATTAGTGGTATATGTAATGTTCTAAAAAGGCAATAAAACCCTCTGCAGTGTTAAAATAAAAAAAATAATAACTAACCACTTTCTATACTATAGGGCTGTTTTTCTTTGTTGAAAGACGGAAAACAAGAAAAGGAAGACAGGAAAAAACGGATGTTTTCTCTTCAATGCACACCACACTTGGCTGCTTTCCTTTTATAGTCCACTGTATAGACAGATGAAAATTTTGCCCTGGTACAGGATTTAAACTAAATTATGGGCAACAGTAATGTGTCATAAATCAACTTCACATATTGAACAAAAGATAAACAACAGAAGATTTATATTCTGACAAAAGGAACAGACTCTAACTATAACACAGAACGCAAACCCTACTGAGCTACTGTAGCAGGCTTTCCTTGCCTTTTATATGCTAACTCGGAATAGTAATTATGGATCTTGTAAGTTGACTTCTGTTTCCAGAACTATGAGTTGTAGTAAAAATGCCTTTTCATGGAGACAATTACCATTAATCAAAACACGGAGAGCTAATACCACTCAAATCCAACCTACTGCTGTGCCCAGCAATATATCAAACTGTCTGTTGTCAAACACACTAACACACTTACATGGACTGTTTCCACTATAAACAAAACAAAAAATGCTAGCTAAGTAATATTAAAATTCAAACTGCTCTCGCAGTAATCCTTCCTGTTACTGACTGTTAACTTTCAGTAACAGCCATGTACAGTTGTGAGGTCACAGCATGGACCCGGGGAAAGAAAGCCCCTGGCACCAACAGATGAACTTTCCTGCAAGACTGTGTATTACAAAGGATTTGGTCAATCTTTGAAAATTTAGTACAGTAGTACACTTGAACATGTAATTAATTAACTTTTACAGGGTTGTAAGCAAAAAAAAAAAAAAAAAAAAAAAAACCATGAACACTGAAAAGGTTATTCTCACTCTATAACTCAAAAACAACAAATTGGTCTCTACAGAAGCTATACATGGTCCACACATCCATTTTCTTATGCTGATTTTCCGTGTGTGTGTGTGTGTGTGTGTGTGTGTGTGTGTGTGTGTGTGTGTGTGTGTGTATGTGTGTGTGCACGTGCGCGCGTGTGTGCGCGCATATAAAATCCCATGTGTCCCAAGGTATGCACGTGGGGGTCAAAGAATAACTTTGTGGTTAAGGGAGCCACGGTCTTTTGTTTGTTTTTCTGCTACCTGGGTTCCAGGGATAGGAATTCTGGGTGGCAGCTGGGTATTAACTGCCTTTACCAGTAACTAAGCCATGCTGCTGGCCCAATTCACTTCCTTAAACAAACAAACAAAAAAATCAAAAAACTGTTTAATTCTTTAAGTTCAATCCTAATGAAAATGACAAAAGAACTTGGCTCTGAAGGTGTGCATTTCAGTGTGCAGCTCACTACAGAAAGCCACTGTTTATAAATATGAATCCTGTAACAACTCTGAATGACCACTCACTGTTTTACTCACAAGCCTTCTATTTTTGAGTCCCATCTCCAAAAGGGGAAGATTTTACAAATGCAAAGTCTCTGACAACAATTCCTACTTAGAGGAGATATCAAAGTATTTTATAAAATATAATAGTTAAAGGGATGAAAGCCAAGGGGCTTAACAGACTAGGAGTTTATGAGTAGCAAAGTCTATTACTTAATTGTGTGCTTTGTAAGCCAAGATCCACCAAAAGTAATTAATTTTGTTTATAACAGTCCTGTTACTGCTAACTTCACATTGCTATGCTGCCTCCCTATTAGCACAAAATGGCCTTCTGCATCTATTACTATATAATGCATATCAATGGTGCCCTTATGTGTATAAAACATTGTAATTGAAGTTAAAAATATATTCATAATACACAAACAAGGCCATGACATGAAGTTGTTGAATAAGAGTACGTACATGAGCAAATTTCCTAGTGTCAAATAATTTCCTTCAGGTTTACATAGTAAAAGAGACCACAAATTTAGTGTAAAAGGACACAAAGTTGCTACACAGACACTACATTTTTTACTGCTAGTGATACCCACAATTAGTGCAACGATAATGAGGAAAAAGGTCTGAAGTCTACTCTGAGCCAATGCACAGTATTTCAGCAGTTTCTGCATTTACAAACCTCTCCTAATGGAATTTATCACCATTGCGGATTTTTTTTTTTTTAATCATCATCCCTTTTCCCCTTCTCATTTAGGCATAAACCCCTATCTACTTTACACCTTCCTTTAAATGCTTAATACAAATAACCACAGGAGAATCTTCTCTCCCCTTGAAAAACTGCAAATAAAGATGTCAGCTCCTGAGTATATTTGTGGCATCTCCAGCAGCTGCTGTTAAATACCAGCTGGTCTAGCTGATTAAAATTACCTCCGAGTTGGTATTATAAAGATGCCTGGGCAGCGTTGCTGTATTAATGGATTATTGAGTGAGCGATGAAAACCTTGGCCAGCTGATGCATTTTATTACAGATAGGCTTTATGGTGTGTAATCACTGTAATTTTTACAACTGGAGGAAATATGAAAAAAGAGTAAACAGAAATCCCCATAGAAACTGCTCTAACTAGACTATTCTACCAGTCTGTTTCCTAGAAGGAATCAAAGTACATATTACTGGGTATAAATACACAGGTATGGACTTACACACACAATTTATGTATCTATCTATGGGGATATACAGACGAGCAGAGAATGCACACAGACAAATGCAGTGTGTATATAATTTATGTGACTAGATAGCTGCCGCCTGCCAAACCACCCGATTGGCTACAAGGGATCATATGACCTAAGGTAGTTTTCAGTGACTCACCACCTGGGCAACAGCTGGACATCCAAATCTAGCCAAAAGGACTGTGGCTTGCAGTGGAAGAAATGAGATCAAACCAGCTGCACTATTTTCTCTTCATTTCTTATGAGCCACTGTGGTTTCAGTTTTTTAATAGAACTCTACCAAATTGTCACCCAAATTCTCTTTCACCTTGTATTTACAAGAAGGCACTAAAGCTTACTGGCTCAGCTCTGTTTGTGAATAAGATACGGAGTGACACAGCCTTTCAAACCTACTCTTCGGCTTATGCCATTCTCAGGCTACACTGTTCTCCCAGCTGTTTGTTAAGAATGAACAGTGACTCTCAGGAGACTGTGGCCAATTAAAATAGCTCAAGTAGAAAATAAACTTCACTGGAGTATGATACTGGGTGATGAGAGTCTTCTAGGAAAGGGCAGATATCTCAGCTTGGATTACCTCTTCAGGTAATTCACAAGCTTCCCTTAAAGTTAAAAATATAATATTTAACAGGGAGTAATACTCAGTTTATTGTTTTGGTTTTCTTGTAATATAATGAATACACATTTTCATCAAAGCTAGATTAATATAAGTCACGCGATAATAAAGTTATGCTTCTTTCAATAAAGGCACTGAAATTTTTACAACTAATTTGGAACCCATTGCACATTTTTTTTTCTTATTTTACATATCGATCCCAGTTTTGTTGAACCCTCCTGGAAGGCATCACCCACTGCACATTTTATGATTACCTCCTATACATTAGTGTGCTATGTTTTCAGGGTCTCATTCTAGTAAGTAACACTTCTAATTAGAGTCTAATGTGGTCAATGAACATTGTGAAGAAGACGATTATGTATTTATGTATGTATATATACATGTATGTACACCCTTTGATTATTTGATTATACAAGTATGAAACAGATGCTAATGTAGCCTCCATGTTAGTACTGACAAGACCTGAACAATGGCAATCCCAACAGAAATGCCAATACGGAAGGGGGAAATCTCATGGGGCTCTCCCTGCAGACAAAGACCTACTGGTAACTACTGTCTGCTAGGAAAGGAAGCATTAGGCTTTCCCAGAAATGAACTCCCTAACTGGTTATACAATAGCAACTAGTAAGCCCCGAAATCTGACATATTCAATACCATCAAAGGTGTGTGTGTGTGTAACAATAACATTTAAGAGGCCATGAATTTCAGAGGGTGTGAGTGGGGAATCAAGAAAATGAGATGGAGGCAAATAATATAATTACATTTGACATAAAACTTTCAAATAAAAATGATTAAAATAACAATGTTGCACATCATATATGCAAATTCATTCTTTGGTTGCGGAACAGTTGGGAGTATATTAATATTAAGCTAAACTCAGGGCAGTCATATAATTCTAACTTTTGTAATAATTTTACAGAACAGTACTGAAACTGGTAATGTACATGTTGTATGATACAAAGAGTTCTAATTAATTAAATGCATATTTAAAATTATATGCATACCAAAAGAAAGTCTTCCATATGTCCAGTTCCCATAAAACAGAAAGTCATGGAGGATTCACAAGTGTTAGCAGTTTACAAAAAGGCAGGAAGTCTACATTCAAAGGATAATACAAAGTTTCAGATCTTAAAAAAGTACATTTATACTAAGAACGCCAGTGGTACTTTTTGTAACAGACTTCTGCTTGGCATAGGTAACTATGCTACTTGGTCTCAGAGTTACTAACAATATATACTCACACCGCAGGCAAACGTGTATTTTTCACTAAAGGCTGGTACTTGACTTGGACAAGAAGCCCAATGCTAGGGACTATTACTTCTTTAGATGTGCCTATGCTGTATAGAGCTGTAGGCAGAGTATCTAACTTTTTTGTTCCTCACTTTTGTCATGGGTATGAGCCTTGGGGCTCTCTAGCATGTCTATTCTCTAGACCTTCCTTGCTTGGCCAGTTTATGGCCCTGCCTGGGACTGTAAGCGCATTTAGTGAAGCTGAATGCGGCTCACGGTTTGTCCCATACACAGCAGCTTCCTTGGTTTCTCCACCACACTCAATCTTACTCAAATTTGAGTATTGATGAAAGCTCAAGCCTGGTTGAAGTCCACAGTAGTTGTCTGATGTAAATAAGCCTGTTTTCATTTTCTTTTTTTAAAATCTGGGAATATAATGTGTTGTGAAGACAAACAAGATAATCTGTATGAAGTCTTTAGAATAAGGATTAGCTCATAGGAAACAGTAAATATTTTAATTCTGCATTATTACTTCAAATATTGATTATTTTTTCTTATAATTTTTACTGTTACATTTTTCATACTAAAGGAGAAAAAGCAAGGTTTATGAAAGAAATAATTAAGGGTAAGATTCAGTGGGTTATGAAAACAAGATAAAAGTAGATTGCCACTATTTAATTTCTCATATATATCTTATGTTTGATGTATACTGTAAAGCAGGCTGAAAGAAAAAAAAGCCTATTTTAATAAATAACTGACCTTATGAAATTATTTACTGCAACTGTGAAGTGACACAATTTTAGGTGAATAATTATGCTGACTTCTCAATTTAACCACATGTTCCTATGTCAAGTACAGACTTAAAGAAACTGAGTACTCACAGATTATTACACTATGAAATGTGAAGAATCAGTATATTTCAACATACATACTATTACATTGTATTACAATATTAAACAGATTTACCAATAATCAAAAATCTTCCCTAACAAATTAAACAGTGCATTAACTGCTAAGTCCAGGAAATAAGACAGACATACAGTAAGGATTTGAATGATAGAGAATTTATCTCAGGAGCATGGGAAATTCGAAGTCCATAATTTAAGAGTGCTGAGCCCAAGTGTGTTATGAGGACTCTTCCTCAAACGTAATATTAAATATATACCCTGCAGGTCCTTAACATGTATTCATTTATGCCAGAATGTCAAATATAGTCAAAAGTTAGGTTATAACAAAAGATTACTAAGGCAGAAAAACAGTTTAGTTAAACTTCAGTTTTTGTTTTCAGTATAAGTGGATATTGTGATAGAAATAAGAAACCGTAAGGCCAAATGCTTATATGAACCAGTAGTGATTACGACATATCTGATGAACTCAGACATCAGAGACAAAATTCAAACACATTTCATGTTTTTCTATCAGACCATGTTATGAAATGATAAGACCTTATTCATACAACAGATATAAAAATACCACAAGAGCAACATGAAAAATAATCATGGAAAGCATCGATAATGAAGTTAATTTTTACTGCATGAGAGCTATCACAAAATTTGTTTTATTAAAAATACCCCAGTATCAAACTCTAATTGCCAAACAAAAGATACCCTATGTTAATTATTTGAATGACTTCAAGTACAACAGGAGTAATCATTCTTAACACTACAGAAAACTTGGCGTAAATTACTTTTAGGATTTATTATTTTGTATTATTGCAATAATATGATTAATATGCAAGATATTATGTAATGTGCAGGAGTGTATGGGTCAGGAGTTTCAAGATAAAGATCATCAATTAACACCAAATTAAGATTAAAAACAATTCCAATGATGCCAGCCAATGTTAACACAATTGTTCTTACAGTAATCATCAATTCTATATATTTATTGTTAAACAGGTTTATTTTCTTAGTAATACATTTACTGTGAGTGCAGCAAACCTGAGTAGATGGCTTATTTTCCTTCTCATATGATTTCAATTTATATATTTTTATAAAACCTGCTTTTAAAAATGGAGTGGTTGCAAAATTTCTTCAAAATTAAAATTATTACCATACTAGAAGGCAGGTTGAAAATTTTTTTAATGAATCATGATAAAGTAAATAGTAATAAAATTAGAAATCAGTGTTCAAAACAGGATATACTCAGATTTCTAACACATTTCCTTTGCACATAAGTATATTTATGGTATAGTCTTCATTCTATAAAAGTTGTTAATGCTGCTAACATTTTTCTAATTGTCAATTTTACTACTGACACTTGTGTCGGGTCATTTCCTAATCTTGCCAAAATAGTTTACCTCACCAAAAACCACACATTTCGTCTCAAAATGAAAATTCTGTAAGAGCTGAAATGCAAAACTACATGACAGACAAGGAAGTCAACAATTCTGATTTTATGCTCACAAAATTGTTTTCATTAACTGAAATTAGATCACTGTATTTTTGTCCACTTATTTATGCAAACTTTAGAGTATATTTTTACATACTAAAGGAATGTAAAATTAACTTTCTTCCAGCAACAACACATGATAGCATAAGCAAGTTTTTATATGGATACTGTGTATATATTATAGGATAAGACAAAAGTATTTCAATTCATTTCCATTAGGCACAAATCTATATTATTGTGCCAAGATGATATAACCATTTTAAAACTCTACTCTCAATTTAAATGCCATCTCTTAAAAAAACACTGCTAGAAGATGGGTTCCACATTTCCTTGTAATTAGAAACCTATGTACTTATTGATGAATACAGAGTGCTAAAGACAGAGTTGGAAGGGTTTCTAAATCACAGAGTATGTTATACTCGTAGAGCCATAATATCCTAAGGAAATAATGGTAAAGATAGAAATGATAACCAACTACTTTCACATGTACACTGAAATGTTTACTGCACACTAGCTAAGCACTGTGCACTTTGTATATCACCTAATTCTCATGGCCCCTAAGACGCAAACACCTTTGCTATCAAACAGCATTTCAGCATAACAAAATCAGGGCTCAAGGAGGTTAAACAGGTATGACTTAATTTTAAAGCTTATGTTTTCTATTGTATACATACACACACAAATACATTTTCCCAATTTTGTAATACACCCATTAAGAAATACATAAATGGGTTTTATGGCTTAGGGTGGGATGTCAGGGACATGAGGTTTTTATATGCCTCCCAAGCAGTAGGTAAAGCAAGCAAGTGAGAAAAACTTTGTACCGGACTATTTAAACAGGAAAATTGATAAAACAAGCATGTCCTCTTTCAAAGATAAAGCATAATTAAAGAGAATTCAGATGATATTTGAATTAAAATGAGAAACAGGAGGCAACTGTGGTTATACGGATGTCCAATGAGCTCTAGGAATTTTTATAATAGAAAGAGAATAGAAAGAGAATAATGTCTGATGTCAATAACCTCCCCTCAAGGCTCAGTCAGGAATCTATGAGGAAGAGGAGGATGCTTGCAAGGGTCGGATGATAAAGGCCCAACAGGACTGGTTCATACATGAATGCACGGGGTCGGCAGCATGTCCAAGACTTGCAGAAGTTCCAAGCAAACAGAGAAGGGGAAGTGGCACAGAGTCCCGCCCCCAGCCACTAAGCTACTGGAAACGGAAAACAAATTTTCTTTAACATCGCGACACTCGGTGTATCAGCCACATCTCAGTAATAGCTGTCCAACACTAAATGGACTCCATGCTTGCTTTCTTTTGTTTTAGTGTGTGTTTAAGAGAAGGAATATAAAGTGGGACAGGGGTGGATATATATTAGGAGGAGTTGGAGTGGGGGTAAGAATATAAGGACCAAAATGTATTTTATAAAATTTGTTTTAAAGTAAAAAATTTAAAGGGTGAAAATTTAACAAAATGTAAAAATAAACCATTGTTTGGTACTGGAAGATTCTAGATATAAATTAGTATATTCAAATCCATATTCATGGACTGCACAGTAAAACACCAGCTCTGACAAAGAAACGATGACGACATTAAATAGTAACTTGTTTCTATAGTATTAATTCTATAGTATTAAATACTCTATTTTCCTGCTAGCAATAACTGAAATTAGGAAGCATGAACACAAGTCTTCAATTTAGTCAAGAGAAGGAGTTTAAACAACCCAAACCATCTTTTCTTTATACTTTCAGTTTTCCTTGGGGCATTAACATGCATCTATTTTGTATATATCAATTCCTTGCATCATGGGAAGGAAAACAGAACTTAACTCCTGACCTTTTAAATTAAAGATGTATTTACAGTGACACACATATTATTTCACTTTTAAATGGTAATTCTTTAACATCACCCTGTGTTGCCCAATGCCCTGTGCTGACCATGACGCAGAAGTTCGTCATATCTAATGGGACAACGGAGCTGTTTCACTAATGTCAAAGCTAAATGACACAAATGAAAAGCAGCCCTATAAACACAAGAGCGCAGACTTCTTCAACAGAATTCAGAGCTCCCCAAGAAGAAAATATAAATAAAATACTTATTGGAGATTATGCAAGTTTTAGTACACAGTCCTCATTCTGGCCCAAGCTTGACTCATTTGAGATACTTCAAAACTAATAATAACTGAGAAATTTCTATGTACATTTCAGCAGTGTTCTTATTTTTCAATGTCCAGCCTAATTGAGAATTAGGCTTCATAAAAGGATGTTCCAAAACATTGCTCAGTAGTAGATGAAGACAAAAGGGGCATTTTAAAAAATGTGTTGATCTACAGCTTTACATAGCTAACATACTAAATAAACAACTATTTTTTTAATTTACCTATATACCACATTAAATCACCAGGAAAACCTACACACACGCATGCATGCACATATGTACGCATGTACATACACACACACACACACACACACACACACACACACACACACACACACCAACCTAAGGAATGACTGAGTCCATATCTTCTGCTAGCATGTTACAGAAATCACATGGCTACAGAGAATTAATACAGCTTGTTTACTGTGAAGGGCATTTTTCTTCCAGAAGGAAATCCAAGGCAGTTTGAAAACAGTCGAGAGGTTCTGGGTTTCAGGCCTGGATTCATGTGTGTTTACCTGTGCAATCCCATGCTTCCATAGGCTGTTCAGTTGAATAACACCCTCTGTCATGTTCAAAGACTTTTATTTCTAAAGAAATCCTGCAAACTACATAACCAGTATGACTGGGCTTGAGCTATAACCTCATGATTTAAAGGGTAAAAAGCTAGTCTAGCAGGATGAGCTTCTTCAGCTACAACAAAGGAGTAGCAGCTACTTCTGAGCCAACACCATGTATGAAAAGAATGGGTTAGGCATGGGCATAAATGACAGCTGGATCAGTCCTTACCTTTAGGGATCTGAGCTATTCAGAAACTATCAGAAAATCGTAACTAGCAAGAGCCAAAGTAGAAATTTAAAACTTACAACCCATATATTTGTGGTGCAATTTCTAGTCTGTTCAAGTGCATGTAGAGCTCAATATCATGCTTCTTCAAGAGATGGTCCTGGATCTGGTTGACTTTAGTAACAATGGCAACTGTTGGCCCTAAATCCTGTGGTCTAGCAAAGGGCATTGGGGTCATCAGAGTTTCTTTTCCCTGAAAATAAGAAAAATAGAACACGTATTATTTCAATTTGAAATTAGAAAACAATGACAATGGTTTTTAATTTACTCATCTAAAGGCATCTAAAGAAGCAACAGTACTCTGTCAGAATGAAGGTCTAGCATGCATAAGCCGACAGGTGGAGGCTGCGCCCATATAGCCGCAGCCAAGACGTCTCTTCTAAGTATCTTTCCCTTGAACAGTTCTCATGTGACATTAAATTTTCCAGGAGAACTTGGCTAGAGGCAGTTAAGTGTGTCAAGCTGCCCCTGGCCAGTTGATCTGATTGGCCACAGCACATAAATGCAACACTTTGATGGAAGTGTATTTCTGTAGCAATTAAAATTGAAACACTAAATGAAAACTACACAAAAGGGGAAAGAACAAAAGAAATCATTTTAGGAAAGGAAATGTTCTCTCTCTGTCCATTTGTCAATTTAGTAGGTGAGAAAAGATTAACAACTGCACCACAGAAATACTTAAAAGTACAATCTGCGTTAGGCCCTCCCTCAGTGCCCTTTCTCCATCACTTCAAATTTTCATGGATGCCATAGCCTGAACCATTTTTTTGACCTTCAGTTCTTCATTTCTAAGTCTCTGACACTGGCATTTGTTGCATCCCTTGCTAGTAATTCTTAAGATTACCGCTGATTTTAAATCTAATACTCAAGCAATACTGCTTATGCTTTTTCTCCCAAAGATCCTTTTATATACACAAAAGTCTCAATTTTATCCTATGCTCAAATGCTATTCCTGAGTGATTTCAACCTTACATAGAACTTCAATAAAAAAACGAACATCAGTAAAATAAACAGTAAAGGACATCGATATTAAATCTGTGAGTTTAAAATAACATACTAGCAAAAGAAAGACAATCTGTCTGACATAGATATCTATCAATGTGGTTCAACAACAATGCATTAAAAACAACAACAACAACAACAACAAAAGCTTATCACCATGAGAGCAATATAAAGTTTATAATAGCTAGGTGAAGCACACATTTTTAATCCCAATACTTGGGGGTGGAAGCATGCAGATCTCTATGAATTACTAACTATATATTGAATCCTTGTCTCAAAAAGAAATGACTTAAAAAGTTTATAATAATTTTATAATTAAGTAGAAGAAAATACTGCACGAGTAATATGCATTTATAAAGGAAAGGCTTTATTTTCTTACACAAATCTTTATATTATACTTATTTGTCTACCAGTATCATTACAATATGTTATAGATACCAAGATTCACTATTAGAACCTAAGTATTTTTATATTTCATTACAAAAATGAACAGATACATTACGGTGAAATAACTATTCCAGTATACATTTTTATTGACTGGACTTGTTAATAAATAACTCAAGTGTACTTAAGACATCTGTACTGTAAAGAGTTACCTTTTGACCATCATGCTCAAAAGTAGAAAACCAAGGTTCAGCAGTTTCCATAAGCTGTGAGAACATTGCACTAAAAATTGGAAAAATAAAATAATTCTATATTTAATCTTTACTAAAGTACTGAAAGTATAAAAAAGAAAAGCAACAGTTACAGTACTTACAAGGCATCATGCTCCAGATACTCAGGGTTCAATAGAGTTTTCATTTCCTCACTTAAAGAAAGAAGAAAATTAAAGCAATCAATATGAATAATAACAACTCTAGTAGAGGTAGCTTCTGCCATACTCTGCATCCTTAAGTTAACTTACATCCAATGTGCAGCTAAAAAGTTAGCCTTTCAAAGGTCAACTCCAGTAACAAAACAAAACTATACTAATTAACCATGAAACACCAAAAAGTATTTTATTGCCCTCTTTATTTCATCTTAGCATCATTAGTCACCAACAGCACCTTCAGCAAATCTACTCAATGCCATTCTACTTTGTAATGGATTAAAACAGCAAAGTCTGCTCATTCTGAAGTTACTTCTAATCGCTTCTATGTTCTTAGGAATGTATTTTACATGCAACAGTGGCAAAAATAAAACTGGCATGAAAACATGATCTTAAGACTACTTTCATGAGATTGTAGAGTAATTCAAGGCACTTAAAAGGTAAGTTACTTGTGTCATGATATGTATAATTAAACAATAAAATTAGAAAAGTAGATATATTTTAGAAGACAAAGGTTAATGTAATTTGGGCCTGTGTTCAGCAAAGCAGACAACTTACCACTGACTAGGAAGGGTGATATAAACATGTGTCATGTTATCAGCAGGTACTTTTTCCTGCATCCAAATAATTTAGACTGGATACTCTTGACAATGCCTGACAACCCTATAACTCACCAATCATACTTTGCTTCTTGGTTGCTTCACTGGTGTTTTAAGTTAAAAAGCTACCAAAGTTAAGGGCTATTATAAAAGCCATCTACAAGAAAGACTAATGTAATGTATCTCATGACTGCTGCTTTATTTTCCAGAGCAGTGTGCTTGGCCGAACCATTCTGAGATGGACTGAGCTCAGTCAGAGCTGCTGGGGAACCAGCACAGAGAGTTCCCATTCCACTAATAGTGGAAACTTAGAGCACAGCATGCCTGAGGATTACCCAGGCTCAGCAGTTTAGAATGCCAACAGACATTTCCTTTTTGCTCCATTACATGTATGTCTTCATTTAAAACAGTCTTAACGTTTCAAAGACATGATTCAAACTTGCCACATATATATATAAACCAGCATTAGAATTTACCATGAATCAGTCTCATGAAATATAGCCAATTAATCATAGAATACAAAACTAAAGAAGCTTCAATTTGAAAATATTTGCGATTTAACATAACAAAAGATCCAGTGAAGGCAGAAAATATGCACAAACTCATGTAACCACTTGCCTGGGCTGTGCAGACTCGCTGGCATGTAGAAAAGCCTGGTGGTCACAATGAAGGGTAAAGATGATAGGTGCCAGTAGTTCATGCATACCCTGAAACAGGGGTCGGAAGAAATAACGAGGAGAATAAGAGCTCACTAGTAGATAGCAGCCGAGTCAGAGGCTTTTGTTCTTTTGTTACAGTGCTTGAGGCTGAACCCAAGGCTGCATGTGTGTCAAAGGACATTCTCAACATGTAAATACATATTCAAACAATCACTGCCACAAAGACACCCAAGTCATATAGAAAAGAATAAAAGTGGAACGCTCCAAAATGATTTCTATCCACTCTTAGAATTTGATTGTAAATCAACCAGAGCATGTATTCTTTAAAATATAGGGAGCAGTTATCTTTCAAATGACATGACAAACAATAAATTGGCATGGTAGACAACCTTGCACCTGTCAGTTGCTTCAAGATCTGTACTCATAAATATGAATTTCACTTATGCAAATTATAATCATGAGCTACAGTGTAAAGATCTGCACTAAGGGCAATGAAGAACTGTAGACCTAAGAAATTACACCCAATGTTTTCATTATATAATGGCTCCAAATTAGGATGCCTGTAGATTTAGGAAGAGCTGAAGTCAGCGAGCTAGGAATGTTAGATAATAAGAGAAACAATCTTTAGCAAGCATGACAGAAAACCAAGTTTTCAATGTAATTTTACACATGTTTAATCAGAAACCTCACATTTTTCCGAGAGGCTTAACTTTAGTAACAAAGTTAAAATGTTTTCTCTTATACTGGTGTTCAACAGTGGATCACACAAATAGGCAAAAGTTTCCAAAAATGATAGTTGGTACTTTAGCTTTGGGCTTGTTAGATTAGGTACTAGCCTTATTAATATAGTTTTTAGTATTTTAAATATAACTGTCACACTTTAGCAAATGAAATAGCTCATATTCTTCCTAGCCACTTAAAGTAAGCAAATTACCACCTTTTGCTTAACAGATAAAAATGCTCTTTTATTTTAAAATTCGAGAGAAAATATAAACTTTACAGGAGAAAAATGAAACATGAAAGCAGTAGAAGGGAGACGGCTTCCTGTGTTGTGAGGACAGACTCAGCTTGTCTCAGAAAACAAGTCATTGTCACACAGATACCATCAGCGCTTAAGGCATCACTTCAGCAGACCCACTCATCAACTGTTCATAGTCTCGAGTACAAATGATTTAGTAACACAATCGCAGAGTGATTCATTATCTATCTGTGATGTGGAACAACTATCATACGGCCCTAAATTATTTTACATAACCCTGAGAAAAGCAGGGGAAACACTGAAAAATGAGGTGAGCTGTGGGTTGAAAGGGATGGGATGAAAACGATATAAATACAATTAGCACTCACTTATAAAGTTCTCAAAATTTTAATTACAAGGAGTCACCATCTACTTACCTACAGAACGTAGAAAATGTAAGAGAAGCAAAGCAAAATGAGAATGAAGGCAGATGGACAGACTGGCCTGATACCAAAATAAACACGGAAAGTCAAAACTACAATGGATACCTGCAAGGTATCAGCTTTGCCAATTTCTAATAGTTTGTTCAAAACAATTCTTTAAAGTGAGTAGAACTCCTGGGTAATGATACCCGTTAAAGCCCTAGATATATATCATCCAAAGAGAATCCCCTACTGCAAAACACAGAAATCATTTCATATCTTTATTCATATTTTTAATTTTTAAAAATCTCAACTCTCACAGTCAAATTGTTGTTGTATTGCTGTGTTTAACTGCTAATAAGACTAAACTCAAAAACTCTGCTGGTAATTTTTATTTAATGAGTAACCTAGTCTGTCTTAATGACGTGTGTGTGTGTGTGTGTGTGTGTGTGTGTGTGTGTGTGTGTGTGTGTGTTTATAAAATGTGTGTGGCATACCATGTACACACATACTGACCTTTCTTATATATACATGTATTGCGCATCTATATTTATTTTCATATGTGTGGGCTGGGTTACATGTGTTAATTGTAATCAATTAAACACGATTAACACACATTAAATCAGGCAGTATGTCCATATGTGGAAGTCTAATGTTTACATCAGTAATCTATCCTAATTGCTCTTCCAGTTTATTCATGAAGGCAAGGTTACAGTCACATACAGGGCTTTAAGCTGTGGCCAGTCATGTTAGCCTGGTTGTAGGAGATCATCCCTATGTCTGTATTGCACGGCTGAGATTATGGACAGACCTCCACACCCATCCATCACACACTGTAACAACTGAGTCAAATCCACAGTGTCTGACCTACTGAAGTCGGCAACGCTTCTTTACCATTAAAGATATGTAGCCTATTCAATTTTTCACTAAAATAATTCCCATGGTGATCATTTCTTTCAATTTTGATATATGACATTGAAATTAATATCACTATAATAAACCATCTTTCAGGTATTTTTTATTCATTTGTTTCATGCCCCAAAAGGCCTCTCTGAGGTAAAGATTAAGTAAGAGAAGGTTTCCTTTATTTCAGTATTTCTTCACTCACTTGAAAGTGGAATCATTTTTATCAGGGAAGAGTAATATGATTAATTTCTAAACAATCAAATTCATTTCTTTAATAAATACTCCATTTTCAATTATATCATAAGGTAAATAACTAAAGATGAAATGCCATCTTTATGAAAAATTGAATAGTTACCCCATATTTTTTTCAATGGTGTGCTATGTGAGTTTTGTCTACTTGACATAAGTCTAGACATATCTGGGAAGAGGAACTCTTAAGTGAGAAAATACCTCCAAAAGACTGGCCTATGGTAATGGGAGATGTCATTCTGTAAGTATGTTTCTCTTATTGGTTAATGAATAAAGCACTGTAGGTCAACAGGGGGGCAAGACAGATGGGACTAGCAGAGGTGGAGAATACTGGGAAACGGAGGACAGAGTCATGATGTGATCTCAGGAAAACAGGGCACGTGAGTCTGGTGTTCTCAGTAAGATAAGACCATGTAGAAGTAAACATATTAGTAATTATGGGTTAATAATTAAGACAGAGCTAGCCGATAAGAAATGCTAGTCATTGACCAACAGTTTAATAGAAGTCCTCTCTGTGTTATTTGGGGCTGACAGGCTGAGGAACCAGGCTGGCGCGAAAGTGCCATTAACACTATAGGCAAGTCTGTAGGTCATTTTCTTGATGATTGATGCGGAAGGGCCCAAACCAATGTGGGTGCTACCACCGTTGGACTGGTAGTCCTGGAGATAAAGGAAGCTGAGAAAGTCATGAGAAGAAAGCCAGTAAGCAGCACTAACCCAAGGTCTATGCATCAGTTCCTCCCTCCAGGTTCTTGGTTCTTGACTTTTGAAATAGTTTCCTACCCAAGTTGCTTTGGGCCATGGTGCTTTATTACAGCAAAAGAAACAAAACAAAGATAATGGGTATTCCATTAGATTGTATATTATTAAACAAGACTTAAATATTATAAAGATTTGACAAACACATCTAAGAATAAACCAAAGCAAAAGTGAATGATCTCTACAATGAAAACTTTAAAACTCTGAATGGTGATGCTGAGAAAGATACTAGAAGATGGGAATACTTCCCATGCACAAGGATTGGTAGAGTCAGTATTGTGAAAATGACTGACCTTTCAGAAAAAAAAAATCAGATTCATTGTCATCATAATCAAAATGCTCATGATGGTCTTCACATGAAAAAAAAAATCCTAAAATCCACATGGAAGCACAAAAAGCCTTGAAAGCCAAAGCAATCACAAAGAAAATAATTAATACATGAATGCATGTACACATGCATCCTAGCACCAACACCAAAAAAAAAAAAAAAAAAAAAAATTCAAAAAACGGACAAAAACAATGCTTAAGGGTCTTCTACTCTACATTTCAGGATGTATTGAAGAGTTACCCTAGTAAAAACAGCACAGTACTGACACAAAGTCAGAGATACAGATTAATGGAGTACAAAAAAGCCCAAATATGAGCACACACAATTAAAACTATCTGACATTAGACAGAGATGCCAAAAATATACAGTGGAGTAAGGAAACATTTTCATAAATGGTGCTGGAAGAACTGGATGTACACACACAGGAGACAGTAGACTAATATTTATCATGTTGCAATACCACCAAAATAATCATCAACTCTTAATGTCTGAGAACACACGAACAGCTAGCAATGTGTGAATGGCTAGAACAAAGTACATGTCAAGATGTAGGTATAGAAAGGGACTCTACATACAACGCCATTCATTCAGAAATTAAGGTCAACAGCTGACACATGGGACTTCATAAAACTAAAACGCTTTAGTACAGTAAATGACACAATCCATTGATCTAAAAGGAAGGCCATACAGTGGAGATATTTGTCAATTATTCATCCGATAAAAGCTAAATGTCTAGGATATATAAAGGGCATAATAAACAGAGTCAAGAAAAAATGATGGGCCATGGATCTGAATACAAATAACAAAAGAAAGAAAATTTCCAAAAAGTATCTTTAAAGCTGTATTACATCCTTAGCAACTAGGTAAATGCAAATAAAAATTACTTTGAGATTTTATTTTACCCTAGTCAAAGTGGCTAAGATAAAAAATCAACTGTTGGTGGAATTTAAAACTGATAAAGTCACTCTGGAAATCTGTATAGAGAATTCTCAAAATACTAAAAGTCAATTTACAAATGACACGGCTATCCCATTCCCTGGCATATACTCAAAAGATACTTCCTCAACCATTTTCATTGCTGTCCTATTTACAATAGCCAGAAAATGGAAACAGTCTAAATGTCCTTCAATTGATGACTGGATAATGAACATATGGCTCATATTCACAACAGAATTCTACCCAATTGTGAAGAAAAAGGAAATGGCGGTATTTGCAGGCAAATGAATGGATCAGGAAATATTACACTGAGTGAGGTAAGCTAGACTCAAAAGTTCTTTTTTTATTTGCCAATCCTAATTCCACATGTTTTAAGTATACACCCTGAAATGACGATAGACACCAGGAAAGTAGATGGGTTCAAGGAGTGGAGAGGGAAAGATGACCTAGAGAGGGAGAAAGGGGGCCTTAGGTGTTATGAAAGGGGAAATAAGAAAAACAGATGTGAGACTTTAACTGGGCAAAGGTGGGAGCACAGTAGAGTGGTGCGGGGAGGAAGGAGAAGTAACTCTATGAATGGTTGACAAAAGGCATAGAGAAACATAATTCTTTATAAGCTTACATAAAATAAATACGTGTGTGTGTGTGTGTGTGTGTGTGTGTGTGTGTGTGTCTTGTCTTGTGTTAAGGAGATACACCACATGGGTAATAAAGCTTTCTTTCTCCAGGTGTCAGAGATTATCAAACAGATAATTCCAGGGGCAGGTATGCAATTTTTTCATTCAAGTTGTCAGGGAGTCAAGAGACTGCCCCAAAGCATACACTATTGACACTGCTCAGTTACTTCCAGAACTTGAAGGCAAGCCCTTATTGCTTAAAACATCACACATGCTGGACACAGGACTTGGAGTAATTAAGCTGAAGTGACTTGGAAACTTCTCTGAAAGACTACTTGTTGTAGTATTGGCAGGTACAAGTTACAAAGAGAGAGAGAGAAAAATCAACAAATAGTTCTACCCAGATTTGAAGCTACAAACCACTCTAGCAAGATACACCACAAGGTCCGTCCAATAATACCAATTCTATCTTGGGGAAGAGCAATACTCATCTAATTGGACTTAAGACCTCCCCCCCCCCAATCAGAGAAAAAATCATGCTTCCCACTGTAAACCTGGACAGCCAGCTGTGGGTAGAGGGGTTACAGACCCTATTTCTGCCCTTTTCCTAAACTAATATAATTTCTGTTGAATTCAAATATGTATCCTTATAACCAAAGTAAATGTAACCCTGACCCATCATCAAAGAAGTGGTACTTGTACTTCTCACACTCGTTGATAGAATCACACATGGTAAAAACTCAAAGACTAAGAGACCAGGGTCTACAAATCCATTTGGTGCATCTACATTAAAAACCACCAACATCTAAGGCCTGGCCAAAACCTAGGAAAAATGATAGAAAGATAGTTAAGAGCCAGCGGTTAGGATGCCTGCTGTTGAGGGTCTTCTAGAGCTAACAATGAAGATGCACTGATGAAATCTCAACAGTATGGTTGCCTAACTAAGGCATGACTAATCACAGTATCACTTGACATACTTATGTAGACATGGGAAACTTTACAAGCCCCCCAACCAACAGATGATGGATTGGTACAGGGAATTAATGGCTGCTATGAGAAAATCAGTTTCTACAGGAATGAGCTATTTTATAGTTTATCTAATTCCAAACAATCAACCATAAACATACAAACATAGGAGCATTATAAAAAAAACCCATGTGTAGTATATATGCATATATACATATGTATATATATATATGTAACGGTAACAAATAATACATTTGTAAGGGTGTGGAGAGGGACACAAGAAAATTTGCAGCAAAGAGAAGAGGTGCATATGATGTAAATAAAGTACTCATGTATGAAATTCTCAAAATATAAAAATAATTACTTTTATCTCCTTGTGTATTTCTGTCTTCTTTAAGTATTGTTGACTGTTTAGTTTTTGTGGTGCTCCTCTCTCTAAAGGTTCCGATCATTCAAATATCATTTGTCATTTGCTTATCACATGAGCTAGGGACACAATTAATAAAGTATGCTGGTTCCTAACCTCAGTGGGACTTAATTCATTAGCAGAAGACACACATTATAATGTGAGTATTAAAATGGCTAAGGTATGAACTAGTATGTGTATATACAAAGATGTGGGAATGAGTGGGTATATACATTCAGCTCTCTAAATCCAAGTCCTGCATCTGTAGTCTGAAAATGCAGCGGTAGGGTGAAAACAGTCCCAAAAGAAAGGGCTGAGGACACGGGTCACTCAGTAAAGTTGCCCACACATGAGGACCTGAGGTTGATCTTCAACGCCTATGTAGAAAAGCTACATGTGAGCCATGCATGTGTAAGAGCAGCCCAGGGGAAGCAGAGGCAGCAGGTCACCAGAGGTATGTCTGGCCGTCAGAACAGTCAACTGGCTCCAGGCTCAGTGCAAGTCCCTGCCTTCAAAATGCATTAGAAATTAAACTGAGATAGACATCTAAATCAGCTTCTGCCATACACACACAATACACATGCACACATGAGATGAACACACAGCATGAAACAATTAAAAGGAATTTCATCTAAACACACACACACACACACACACACACACACACAAGTATAAAATAATTTAAAGGATTTTCATCCTCAGGTTCCTTTTCAGTTTTCTCTGAATAATACAATTTAGCAATTCTTACATAAAACATTAGTAAGTATTAGTTATTGTAAGTAACAGAGAGACTCCATTAAGTATATGGAAAAATTTATTATAGGTCATGTGCACGTATTGCATTTCAGATAGGAGGCTTGAGCATCCATGGATTTTGAAATACACATGATGTCTTAGAATCATTCCTCTAAGGATTGTGGAATGATTTACACAAAACCTTACATCCTTTTAGAGGCCCAGCATAATTCAATGGATATGCATTTTGAATGAATGAGCTACCAGCTAACTTATTTATATATTGAAAAGGTGAGCCACAATATTCAAACAGAAGTATTACTATCATATTTCAAATCAATAAATAAAACCACATTTTATAGAATGAAAATTTAAGGTTCTTGAAATAATATGAGGACAGTATTTTTGAAAAAAAAAATACTATTTTATGTGTCTAAGTGTTTTGACAGCATGTCTGTGCATCAAGTGTGTGCGTGGTACCCATGGAGGCAAAAAGGAGCTAGAACTATGAACTGTTGTTAGTTGCTATGGTAACTGTGGGAACTGAACCCAGGTCCTCTGGGAGAACAGCCTGTGCTGAGCCATCTCTCCAGCCCCTAACAGAATCGTTTAGTGTTTCATTGTAAAAAAAAAAAAAAAAAAAAAAAAAACTATAGCATTTCTGGAATACATACATGGGAGAAATTTTTAGTTTTTTTTCTTTTTTTTAAAAATTTATTCTAAGTGGAGTGGTGGTGGTACACATCTTTGATCCCAACACTTGGGAGGCAGAGACAGGTGGATCTCTGTGACTTTAAGGCCAACATGATTGACAGAGTGAGTTCTAGGACACTTGGAGCTATGACACAGAGAAACCCGGTCTCAGGAAAGAAACAAAAACAAAAAGATTTGTGTTAATCTTATGTGTATTAGTTGGGCAGTCTTCACCCCCTACATGCATGTCTGCTCACCATGTGCAGTGCCCACAGAAGCCAGAAAAGGGCACCGTATCTTACGGACCTGTAGTCATAAAGTTATTAGCATCCATGTGGATGCTAGGAACTCACCCAGAGCTTCTGCAAGAGCATCAAACGCTCTTAGCTACTGAGACGTCTAACCAGTCCAGAAGAATGTTTATTTTTGCCCCTAATTTTAATCTAGTAAAACTTGACTAATAATTACAAGTGGATAAAGGATAGAGCTCAATAAGAGTGTTCAACCCACAAAGAAAATAAAAACAAAAATCAGATAAAACAAAAGCAGATGGAAATGGCGAGTACACACACAACTTTAGAGAAATATCCATCAAGTACAATCATGATTCGACTTGAAAAAAAACACAGTAAGAAATGTATTTATGATTCCTAATATATGTACTTTGATGTGCCCACCCCCACACATCTGCCTAGTTAGAAGGTTACCCTGCATGCTCTTCAGGAGTCTCTGTGCTCCAAACCCATGCCCGTGAACACAAAGGTAACAAAGTTTTCTTCAACAGCCTGTAGGCTCACTAAATTGAACCTGTTCTTTTATCTGCCTGTGCTCATTTAGCCCACCAAGCAGTCTTTATTAAAGCTGCGACATCAGGCAGTCAAAGTTCATTAATACCATTTATATAATCTCTGCAATTTCAATTAACTCAGCAAGACATTGTACTACATGATAACAGTCTCATTAATTCAATAAAATCCCATAACTATTAACAATATGGTCGATGTTAAACGGGGTGTCACCTAGTACAAAATAATAGCTTTAACAGCTTGTGATGAAACTGAAGGCTTTTCCCCCTTAAATTTGATACGACTAAATATTCAATCCTTCTACAGCAAGGTATTATTTCTCTGTAAGAATTTAACATGTAGAAGGGGTAATCAAGTCTTTTAAAGTG
The DNA here is from genome assembly GCA_030556225.1 of Cricetiscus sungorus. NCBI lineage: Eukaryota > Metazoa > Chordata > Mammalia > Rodentia > Cricetidae > Cricetiscus > Cricetiscus sungorus. The sequence goes on from JANBXA010000641.1 coordinate 30,601,244, forward strand.
AAACCCAGGTATGTCAATACTTTTATATTCACTAATTGATAGGTTTGCTTTAACTTATCTAGAAAGATTATGTTCCATACTCATATCTAGTCTTTCCTATAAATATACTGGTCTACCTATAGCAAATGATGAAATATGATGATACATTATTTTCTCTGCACAGAAATTGTTTCCATTATTAAAGATTTCTTTGATTTAGTTTTGTCTTTTTCTAAAGACAACTGAAGAAAGAGACTGAAGAAGACACTAGAAGGAAAGAACCCCCCTCCATGATCATAAACTAATGGAATTAATATTATAAAAATGACCATCCCTACAGAAGTAATTTATAGATTCAATGTAATGTTTATCAAAATACTCATAAATCATAAAATTCATACAGAAGCATAAAAAAGCCGTAGCCAAAGTAATCCTGAACAAAGCAATGTGAGAAAAACTACTGCGTTAGATTTCACACAGTATATATTATATATATATATTATACTGTAACAGCATAATATATACTGTTACAGTGAATGAAAACAGTGTGATACAGCACAAAATTAGACCTGGAGATCAAGGGGACAAAGCAGAAGACCCAAACAGGAGTGCTGCAACCAGGGGCCTCTTCACCCCAATGCTCATTTTTAGATACTAAATGGGAAATAACTATGGCAAGTTTTAATAAGACACATATTAATAAGATATGTGTTTAATAAGACACATATCTCAGACTACCACTGAGATAATACACATATTTTGAAAGAATAAACATTTGTATTTAAATTTTTTCACTGAAAAATGTACTATTTTTCTACTTGTTTATTTATTGCTTTATTATCAAATATATCTGCAGATATTTGAATGAGGTGCATATTTTCCATTTAAATTCTAAATGGCTACTGATGGGAAGTAACTAATATGGACATATGCGATGGAGTTGGGTGTGGCTGGATTCCAGAGTCAAGCCTTGCTTGTGAGCAGTAACAAACACAGTTTTTAATACAGTGGAACCTGGCTTTGCCAGATTAAAACCTTGTAAAGTTTATTTATGCATCAATATTGCTTTCTTCATTAAGCTACAACTTGGTACTCATCAACTAGATAACTTTTGATTATTTTGAATTTAGTTTGAATTCTTACATATACTTAGAAAATGAAAATCCTCAAGTATATACAAGCATATAGTACAATATAATAAACTTAAATAAGAAATATGTATGTATTTATATATTAAATTATTTATATCTCAAAAAATTAAAGTGATCTAGTAATCTTTGGTAATGAAATGAGTCAAAAGGCAGGGGCACAAGAATTTAGTTAAGAATCTTTAAAACTTAAAAAAATTGCAGAACCTTTCTCAAATTCTACTATGGGTACACTTCAGAGGCACAGTACACTGATTACTTTTAACATGGTGTCATATATTAATAACAGCTATACTCAGAAACAACATTTATGCCAGGCCATGGTGGCACACACCTTTAATCCCAGCACTCAGGAGGCAGAGGCGGGCAGATCTCTGTGAGTTCAAGGCCAGCCTGGTCTACAGAGTGAGTTCCAGGAGAGATTCCAAAGCCACAGAGAAACCATGTCTCAAAAAACAACAAGAACAAGAACAAAACAAAATAGGAAAAGAAACAATATTTACAAATAACTCTGAAAAGTTTTATTACTAAAGTAGCGGCAAAGATGGGGTTCATTTATGAGCTCCAAAAGTGTACAGGGAGGAGCAGACACCACAGGGGACCACCTGTCTCACAACGAGGAACGAGTGTTTCAGGGCACTCTTGGTCTCTCCATCTGGCAAGTGGTGCCACTTTAAAATCGTGATAGCACTCGGGATAGAACAAAGGGTGCATTATTGTCCTGTCATCTGTGGAGCTGTATGGGTATTCTCAGGCAATGGGTGCCACTTGTAAGGTATTTTCATTACCTGTTTATAAAGCAACTGCTCATTTTCTCTAGCATAACAGAACAGAACATCTGTAAGAATTTTTCTCACATTTTCTTGCTGGAAAAACTGCATTTCAGGAAATCTGAAAAGAAAAGAAAAAAAGAACACATATTGAATCTAACTAGGAGTCCCAGTAATATTCCCAGACTCCCATCTCTAAAAGGTTTCAAGAGCTGTAGAGTATTTCACCTCAGCTATGATCAGCTATAACAAGAGTTAAAAAGGAGCAGTAAAGGGGGAGAAAACCATTACATTCCACAGGCACAAGACACCCTTCAACAGCTGAACATTTCATTTTTTGTATACGTCATGTAGGAATTACAGTGGTTTTAGAAATAAATGACAGTCAACCTATCAGGGGCTGAGAAGTTACTCTGCTTTTAGCCTGTTGTAGGGGGTTGTCTGTTTCTTTCAGAACTGCCTGGTCTTACACTAGCCCAGACTAGTGTGGAAATGATGTCCCTCCTGTCTCAGTTCCGTGAGTACTATAATTACAGGTGTGTGTTATCATGTCCAATCACCCCACTTGATATTTTGAAACTATGTCATTGTCACTTTTTTTTTTTTTTTTTTTTTTTTGGTATCAGGATTTCAACTGTATATTACAGTACCATCAGTTTCATCAGATTAAAATGTAGAATTAAACGGAACACAAGTAAGCCTTGACTAAATGTCTCTGTATAAAACAGTGCACAGGGTGCTTTGATATACTGTCATGTGGATAGCCTGCTTGAGACGCGTTCAAGAAGTCATCAGGGATGGGACAGTGTAAAACTGACACGAACCGGTGAGCGATGCGCTACAATGTAAGGGCGGCAGGCCGGCATCAACAAGTCAACAATTTGTGAAGAACAGGGAACATTAGTGTGAAAGGCAAGTGAGCCAGACCGAAGGGTAAGAAGGCAAACAGAGTACCTGGAAATGAGAGCAGAAAGGGAAGTAGGAGCAGATGGGCCATGGCTTTGGTATAGGACAACAGGTGTAACTGAGTTCATAACTGAGTAACACAATTCAGCAAATCCACATTTTTATTAGAGAGGTGGTAAAGACTATAGGAAGACTAAGCCTGAAAGAAGGGTGTATCAGGAGAGAGATGGTATATAATGTGAAGAAATGAAAAGCTCACAATCTAAGTAGAAAAGCCTGTGTGTAAATTCATACTGTCAAATTTCTAGCTGAAGCAAGGATGGCTTAGTGCAGCAGAGTTGTTTCTGAATAAGAGGAGAAGAGCATGGCTACCACCACTACCTAGAGCATGGAGAACAGGCTGTCACCACTACCTAGGACACAGAGGACAGGCTGTCAGCACTACCTAGGACACAGAGGACAGGCTGTCAGCACTACCTAGGACACAGAGGACAGGCCATCACCACTACCCAGAACACAGAGGACAGGCTGTCACCACTACCTAGAACACAGAGGACAGGCTATCAGCACTACCTAAAACACAGAGGACAGGCTGTCAGCACTACCTAGAACACAGAGGACAGGCTGTCACCACTACCCAGAACACAGAGGACAGGCCGTCACCACTACCTAGAACACAGAGGACAGGCTGTCACCACTACCTAGGACACAGAGGACAGGCTGTCACCACTACACAGAGCGTGGAGGCAGAAGGCATTAATGACTAATACTCTTCAGTGGTCTTTAAAGACCAGTAACATCTGGACCAGTAAAATTACTGGAATGCACAGCTACCTTTTGGAGACATGGCTGTGCTGTGCTTCATACGCATCAGATGATTACAGCTGAACTGAGTTAAGCATCAAGGAGAAGTAATTTTTCAGATCCTATTTCTCAGATAATTGAGGCAATTTCTTCTGAGCTTGCATGACTTATCTTAAATTTCCTTTGATGTGCAGGTGTGCCTAGACTCAGGTTTCTGTGTTCTACCTTAGCAGCAAGGGAGCCTCTTTAGGGGCCGGGAAGCAACCTAAGAATATGTGGAAGGTGAACTCACATCTGTGCATGAGCCTTACTGGGACAACTGTCCAGATACCCCACCATTTGCAGCCAGCAATCAGGATAAAGGATCAGTACACAATTATTGAAGTAAACTGCTATTCTTAGAGAAGCATCCATTAAGGGAAGACTAGAACAATACATTTTAGGGAGGAAATCTCTGCCTGTCCCTGTGCTTGTGACTTAATCTTATTTCCGTTGTTAAAGTAGGTGCAGGAAAAATTTCAATCAGTGGGCTCAACAATTTTGAATACTACTTTTTTTTATTATTTGGAAATGTTCTATGCACACTGACAAAAATAAGTACTGTTTGGATGTTGTAATACACGGATCATAGAAAAACAATGAAAACTGTTATACTTATTTTGCCTCATATGTCTATGAATTATGTATATAGTGTTTTCCAACTAAATATGAAAAATTAAATTACACTGTATACAATTCACGGTTTCATTTAAAGGCATACTAATCACTTGGGAGATTAAAAGTGAGAGAGCCACAAGAATTAAAATTCAGATAGAGAATTTGAATTGTTCATTTTTAGTAAAAATCAACCAACTGAAAATGTGTTAGGTAGCAGCATGCACACTTCTACTCGCCAATATTCAAGTGCCCATTCATGGTATTTCATATATTTTATATATTTTATTTTTTAAGAAGTATAAGTTGCTGAAACCATAGCGTTGAGTAACTGAGGAAGATATTACAGGAGAATTCGAAAAGGAAACACAAGTATGCACTCTTTCATACATCACAAAAAGAAATAACCTTCACATAAGGAACCTAGAGAAATAGTAATGGCCGGTACACGTGGGCAGTCAGCACAGCAGCAGCACTGAGCCCCTTTATCCCTATGGTGAAAAGGAAGCCTGAGAAACGCACACCCAGGAAAAAGTTTGCGATGTGAGATTCACAGAAAGAAGTAAGTTCAGATGTTATCTACAAGAAATACTTGCTGTACAATCAATATGCAAGCCGAGAGACATTGTATTTATAGGAACAGACATAGGAGAGCAGGCACAGAGAGAAACTCTTCTAGGAATAGGCATTATCACCTTCTGTGGAAAGCTCTAAAATTCAGGACAGCATTTAGCTCTTCTGTCCTCCTGGAAATTCCAGACATCCATGTAGATTAGTATCGATTTGGGATGGGTAAAATAGTTTCAAAATCATTTGGTTCAGCTATCCTTAGAAAGGCAAATCTGGTTTTGAATCATTAAAACACATATAACACTGACCAAATCGAACAAATTTTAAAAATTTGAAAGATGAATAATAACTATAACTTCATGCAAGAACAGAAAAGCAATAGTACTTTCAGAAGAAAATGTGATAATGAAAAACATTAATATTGAGACTGTTAAAGTTCCTGATTGGCAGGGAGTGGTAGCACACGCTTTTCATCCCAGCGCTCGGGAGGAAGAGACAGGTGAATCTCTGAGTTCAGGGCCAGCCTGGTCTACAGAGTCAGTTTCAGGACATAGAAATTCTATTTCAACCCACACCCGAAAAATGTTCCTGATTGAGAGAAAAAACAAACAAACAAGCAAACAAACAAACAAACAAACCAAACAAACCCAAAATTGAAACAAAAAATCAAGTAGGAAAATAGGAGGGAAGACAACCCACAATATAAATAGGAGTAGAGACAAATTTAATTAATTTATTTTTTTATTTAGGTTTTTTGAGACAGGGTTTCTCTGAGTAGTTTTGGAGCCTCTCTTGACAACTGCTCTGTAGACCAGGCTGGCCTTGAACTTAACAGAGGTCAGACTGCCTCTCTTCCCAAGTGCTGGGATTAAAGGCATGTGCCACCACTGCCTGGTGGCACAAATTTAATTATTATATTAATGAATAACTGAAATTCAAGCAAAGTCACTTTTGTGCTTGGCCAGAAAATTAAAAGAGGATTGGAAGACAATTTTGTAATACTACTCAAAGAAATCTATATGGTTAATGCAATCCTCATAAGAAACCCCCATGTCATTTATGACAGGTACAAGAAATCATATACACAAACCCAGGAGGGCAGAAGACAGGCACAGGCCTGCCTTTGGCAGGCGTCTCCATGGTGAACAGGTGTATGGTGGACAAATGGGGGCAGGGGGTGGTTTGCGCACAGTGGGCGAAGCACAACTGCAGATGGCCAGCTGGTGAGGAGCAGGCTGCTATGGGTGACCTACGCTGCCACAAGGGGTGTGGGGGAGCAAGTAATGTCCAGGCCTGAGCTGTGACTGAAGGGCATGTCCGGGTCTGTGGTACTACCCAGCTGGGATCTGTGTTCATGTCTGTGGCCCATGTTACAATGGGGGCCATGGGAGAGCTGGCCCTGAACACAGTAGAGCTGGATGCACCCGTCACCATGAACATGGGACAGATGGCCCTGATCCTCACCGGAGGGGACAGTCCTGGTAGAGCCCCTGACTGAAAAACTCAGCTACCACCCAGGGCTTTGAGTTTTCCCACTCTGATATTTACCCCATCTATAACCTGCTAGAGCATGTGAGGTGATGGTCCTATGGAACCATGGCCACAGGACCGCCATGATTCAATTCAGGGCGACAGCATGTGGAACCACGGCCACAGGACCGCCATGACTCAACTCAGGGCGACAGCATGTGGAACCACGACCACAGGACAGCCATGACTCAACTCAGGGCGACAGCATGTGTAACCATGGCCACAGGACCACCATGACTCAACTCAGGGCGACAGCATGTGGAACCATGGCCACAGGACCACCATGACTCAACTCAGGGGGACAACATGTGTAACCATGGCCACAGGACAGCCATGACTCAACTCAGGGCGACAGCAGGCTTGCTGAGTGAAGTTTTGGTGAGGGTCCAGTACTGATGATGTATCAGAAGCCTGGTACCAGACCAATAACTCATTGCAATGGACACTACAGGTACATCTGTTTGGGGAAAAGGGTGTACTGTATGACACACTGCAGTTCCTAAGGCTACTATGACAAATAATGTGATGGAGAGGCAGGGACGATGGAGAACTGAAATTTTTTCTTTTCATTCCTTTTTAAAAACAATTTCCTTTTGAGGGAGCTACAAGAGTAAATGAGGGCACGGGAAGACTGAAATGAGTGGGATTGGAGTACACAACCTCAAATTCCCAAAGAATCAATAAAGAATTATTAAATAAAACATAAAGAAACCATATTCAGCCACAAAATAATCAAAATAGACAAGAACAAACACTACATTTATCACACCAGACGATTTCACTCTATTACAAAGCAACAGTAATTAAACAGTATAGTCTTTTAGCCTTTGACATAAAGAATACACAAAGGGAAAAGAAACAGTCTTTTGGTGGTTGGTGGTGGCGCATGCCTCTAATCCCAGAACTCTGGAGGCAGAGGCAGGAAGATCTCTGAGCTTGAGGCCAGCCTCTTCACAATGAGCTCTAGGACAGACAGCTGGGGCCTCACACAGAAAACCTGCCTCAAAAAACAAACACAAAACAAAAGAACAAACAAAAAAGAAAAAAAGGAAGAAAGAATAGCTGTCATTTATTGAAGTGTGTCAAGAACATTGGTCATCTGTAGGAAAAGATTAAAACCGGGCCCTGAGATAAAATAACGCAGCAAGAACAAAACCTAACAATGTTTTAAAACGACTAAATTTTAACATGAAACTCAAACTATTAGAAGACAATGTAGAAGAAAGCCTACACCGGCCTGGGCAACGACTGTGCTTAGGTTTGACTCTTAAAGACCAAAGCTTGCATAGACATTTCTCTAAAGAAGACACAAAGTACTCCACACTTCTAACAGTCAGAGACCTACAAGTCGATGAGATATGACTTCACATCTGACAGAATGGATAACCTAAAAAGACAAAAGTAAGGAGCATCAGTGAGGATGTCAAATGGGTCCCAGACGACTGCTGGTGAGGGTGTAAATTAATACTGCACTGTAGAAGGCGGTATGAAGGACCCTCAGATATAAAATAAAATCAGAGTATCCACTTCTGCAAGGACCTCAGATATAAAATAAAATCAGAATATCCACTTCTGCACACCGGCAGTAAGATTTGACATATCAAAGAAATGTCTGTATTCCTAACACCAATGTACCCAGTGATCTCCTCAAATGGACGGAAGATTAAGGTGGAATGTACTATGCATATACAGTATAACTTTCAGCACAAAACAGGAATACATTCTACTAGTTATAAGAATATGGATGAAAATGGAAAACAGGATAATGAAAATAAGCTATAAACAGAAAGGCGAAATCTACATTTTCACTTATACGTGCAATCTAAAGTAATGGAACTCAAAGGTTAGGGGCTGGGGATGTAGTTCAGTGGTACACCTGTATAGTACTCAACTTTCAAAAAAAATGCCGTTAAATGTGATTATCAGTGCTAGTGCCCACAGAGGACAAAAGCATGGGGTCCCTGGGAGCTGGACTTACAGGCAGCTGCAAGGAACTGATAGAGGTGCTGGAAATTAAACTCCCATCGGTAGACGAGCAGCTAGTGGTCTTACTGCTAAGCCATCACTCCAGTACCAGTGCTCAAATTCCTAAATTGCATATGATCACACAAATGAATGTGGCTCAACAAAAAAACCAAAAGAACAAACAAACAAAAACAGGCAAAGTAAAAGGTTTCTGAACATGTGATTACCAAAAGTTAATTCCAAATAAACACCACAATGAATTCAAAGTGTTTCTGGCAATACTTGGCATTGCATCAGAAGTCTTCACTATAGACAGATATACAGATTATCTTAAGTCAATACTTTTCCTAGAACAAAGATACAAAAAATACTTCCCAAGAAAGAAAAGGGTTAAAAAATGAGTAAAAATGAGAAAGGGCTTTGTCCCTGAATTATAGTACATAATTAGGTAATTAGAAGTATTAAAACAGACAACGCATTGGGCCCAGATGAATTAGTGAAGATGTAAGTATTCAATAAGATGCCCCAGGGGAAAAAATAAAGCCCCTGGTAAGGGTTTATAGTCATGAAGCAGGACGAAGAAGCACAGAAGGACTTGAAGGAAAAATAACTGGTGTTATACCCATATTTCAAAAACAGAAAATCAAATTTAAACACTCATCCAAACCTGAAAATGAGCTGATGAAAACTCCCCAGTTTACCATTAACCACCCTAACAACTCTAATGCCTTACTGGGGTTTACTGTTTATGAACAGCAGTCTAACACAGAATGAAAGCCCATATATTAGAAGACAGGAATTTGAGGGAGAGTGGAGAAGAGCATATAGGGGGACTGGTAGGGAGGAAAGTGAAGGGAGAAATGTAGTCAAATTACAAAACAAGAAAAATGTGATCAGTGAAGTCTCGAGGTCTGAAAGCAAGAAGTGTCTAAAACAATGTTGAGACGTCTTCAGGATCTGGACGCCAGGAATGGTCTTCAGGAGGATGTTGTGAAAAACTGAAGGTACGCCAGAGGCTGGTAAAGACAACCCAGGAGCAGCCACCAGCAAGGGCTTCGGGGACAATATGAAACCAGCACAGGAACAAAGGAGGAGAAGGGTTCACTGCTATGCCACACAGATTCCTGACACAATGGCGCCTCTGGGCACACTGGAATGTAAACACAACACCAGGCTGGGTGACCGCTGAGGAGAATCCAGGCTCTGCACCGAAGGAGTCACTGAAGGAGTCACCTCCTGGTGCTCCTTCTCGAAGGTGCAGTGAAGGGAGAACTGGGAGCTTGCCTGTGCCTGTATGAGAAGCGGGTGACTTTAAAAAGCTCCCCATTCTCAGCCTCTCCAGTCAGCAGCCCATGTTAACATTATGGCACTGTTTCTTGGCAAAATAAAATCTAGGACACAGACGGAAAATAAAGATTGAAGATGAAACCAGAAGCCTGACTGAGAAACCCTTTTGTAAGAGCTAAAATAAAGCTACAGAAAATTCTTCAATCATGGAAAAAGAAAAAAAAAAAAAAAAAAAAGGCCCTTGAAAGAGGGTCCACACGTGTGTCCTCCCTTTCCCCCAGCGCTTTAGCAGGGAGGCTACAGGGCTGAAGGGCGCCTAACAGCAGCTCTCAGCAGTTACTTGGTCTAAAATGTCAAAAGTTCATAGTTGAGAAACACTGAACTGCAAATACAGATTTTACTACTTTCTAAATAAGCTGCAATATGCAGAACCATTTATGTTCTGTCAAATTTGTTTCATACACGCGTTGTGCACTGAAGGTGTTCAGTAAATGTTTCGGGAACTGAAGAAGATTTGAAGGTATTAAGTAGATGGCTGACCACACACATATGACCACCATGGAAACTACAAAGGTACCCAAGAATTTTGGAGCTCAGAAAAGGCCAGAGCACAACTATAATCTGTATGTAATTTTAGGTGATGATTCACAATAAAATGTGGGTAAAGAAAAGAAGAAGCAATCGTTATTACAATATTCAACTTCTATAACAACTGTGGGTCATAGTAATTTACCAAAAAGTAATTTGCAGCAGGAAATCTCTTTGGTCTTAATAAAAACTTTGGAGAAAGCTATTGGGGAGAGGAAGGAGCTGAAAGATCAGAGAAGCATAGTGGCAGTAAAGCTGGCCATCCTACCAAAATAAAATCTACAGATCCAGTGCAATCTCCATCAAAATCCCAACACAATTATTAACACCTCTTGAAAAGACAATTCTCAGCTTCATACACAAACAAAAACCAAACCAACCAACCAAACCAACAAAAAAACCCCAGACAGTTAAAACAACCCTGAGATGTGAAAGGATAGCTGAAGGTGTCACACTCTTCACTTCAAGCTGGACATCAGAGCTATAGTAATAAAAACAACATCTATTGGCAGAAAAACAGAAATGTTAATCAATGGGATCAAACTGAAGACCCAAAGATAAGTACACACAAATGTGGATGTCTGATTTCTCTAATAAATAAGCCAGACAGAAATACACACTAGAATAAAGACAGAATCTTCAACATATATTACTGGTCAAACTAAATGTCTGCATGTAAAAAATCCAAACAGATCCATATTTACCACCATGTACAAAACTCAACTCCAAATGCATCAAAGACCTCAACATAAAACCAGAAACACTGAACTGGAGGGAAGAGAAAGTGGAGAATAGTTCTGAGCTCATTAGGACAGGAAAAACAAAACAAAACATGTAAAACAACTTTCTGAGCAGAACTCCTTTAGCACAGGCACTAAAATCAACAGTTAGCAAATGGAATCTCACCAAACTGAAAAGGTTCTGAATGACAAAGAATAAGGTCATTTGAATACAACTGTAGCCTGTAAGGGAATAGATCTTTACCATCCAATAGGGGGCTGACATCTAAAATTTACAAAGAACTCAAAAAAAAAAAAAAAAAAAAAAACAAGATATCAAGAAAACAACCTAACTTAAGAAATGGGACCTAAACAGAGAATTCTTCAAAGAGAAAATTCAAATGGCTAAGAAACACTTAAGAATTGTTCAGCATCCTTTAGTATCAGGAAAACACAAATCAAAGCTACTTGAAGATTCTATCTTCATCTGTTAGAATGGTTAAGCTCAATCAAAGTGACAGCTCATGCTGGCAAGGATGTGGTATCAGGGGAACACTCCTCCATTGCTGGGGAGTATGTAAACTTGTACAGCCACTATGGAAATCAGTGTGGTGGTTCCTCAGGAAGATGGGAACCAATCTCCCTCAAGGTCTGACTATTACTATAAGGCACCCACCCAAAGACACTTCATTCTCCCACAGAGACACTTGTTCCACAACACTCACTGCTGCTGTATTCACAATAGCCAGAAATTGGAAATAAGGTAGGTGTTCCTTAGCAAAATAATGGATTCTGAAAATGTGGTATATTTACATAATGACGTCTTACTTAGGCATGAAAAAATTAAATCATGAAATTGGCAGGTAAATGGAAAGAACTAGAAAAAGAAAAACCAACTGAGCGAGGTCCAAAAAGACAAATGTAGTATGTATTCACTTTTATGTAAATATTAGCTGTTATAATCTGTAGAGCCACAAAGGTAAGGTACAGGGAAAGGCGGTAAGGTAGATAGATAGATAGCCCTCCTTAGGACAGGTAAACAAAACAGATAGTTATTGATGCCTGGGAGCTCTGAAATATGAGGATCTAGTGGAGAAGGGAACAGAAGGCAGGGACAGGAAGAGACAGCTGAAATTAAGAGCTATTTGAGGGTACTATGGAAACAATACAATAGAAACTTCATAAAATATACAAATAGATGAATTTGATCTAAATGAATTTGCCAAAAAATAAGAAAACACATTCCCAAATGAACATCTCTTGTCATCAAATGACGCTTCCAATGCTGGGACTAGATTACATCCAACCATGGGAATCGCACAAACAACCCAGGCTGTTGCCAAGACAGGGAGGCTACTGTCCACAAAATGACAGCGAGGTCATACTGGTGGAGACAACACCTGTACAACTCACTGATCAAGGGTTCGCCTAGCTGGTACCTACTTAGAGCCTTCAACCCTACCATAATAATGTTTGGTACCCTGTAAGCTACCACAAGAGAATTGTAAACACCAAGCCAAACAAAAATTGTTTGATTGGCAATGTTGTCCTGTCTGCTAGATATGCTAGTGTAATGGTGGCACAAAGCTTGTAGGAGAAACCAACCAGTATCTGATTTGACAGAGGGCCCATTCCACGAGAATGACTCCATACCCAAAATGGTGCTGAGACTAGCCTAAGGACCTAGGATACAACCAGATACTACTGTTCAAAAAGTATATATGTAGCAAATGTCATCATCAGAGAAACTTCCTCCTGCAGCAGATGGGAATAAACACAGGGACCCACAGCAGGACAGCAGGCAGAGAGTGGGAGATCTCGGAGTGTGCAGCCTTAAATGGGATGTCTGCATCAAATCCTTTCCCTCAGGGACCAGGGAACCCTTCTGAAGAGGAGCTGGAAACAGTAAGGGCTAGAGGAGAAGCACACACCAAGGAAAAATAACATCACCACCAAAGCTCACATGAACCCTGGAGACAGAGGCAGAGTGCACAGGGCTGCAGGGGCCTGCACTGGATCCTTCACATACAAACCATGGCTTCCACTTAGCATCTTATGGGATTCCTGATGGGCCTTCTCCTGGGCTCTGCTCCCTCAGTTAGCTTTGTTCAATTCCAACGTGTTAGTTTTTATTTTGATTATTATCTCTTATGAGGAAGGGAGGAGTGGTAGCGAGAAACTGCTAAAAGAAGAGGGAGGGTAACCGTGATCATGTAATCATGATATATTATTTGGGGGGAAACCATCTATTTTCAATAAGAGGAACAAAAACAACAGTAGAATGGGAAAACACTTGTTTCTAAGCTATGTATGCAACAACAATAATAATTTTAGTTTTTACCTTAAATGTGAAATGAGAAGAACTGTGGGCCATTGGACAGAGGAACTGTTTTTTTCTATCCCTGAAAATCTGTTTTCTCCCCCTCTTTAATATTTAAAAACACACACACAGGTTGCTGACAACTCGTGGAGAGCGGCTTGTGTTGTCGTTTTCACTTTCTCGGCTGTGAACAAGTGCATATGTGAGGGCTGGTGGTGAATGCACAAGCGTGTACTTTGTCTGCATTAAATAAAATCACAACCCGAAGCACATCTCTTCATTCATGCGAGCCTGCAGTCCACCTCAAGGAGACGGAAAATATAAATACAAGCTGCTATTTTGGTGTGATCACATGAATATGGCAGCTTGTATTTTTTTCCCCTGTAACATTTTAACACTGGGCAGATTGTCTGCATTAACACACACCAAAATCAATTCTGCTTTGAAATTGCTTGTAAAATCCCCCTTTCCCTAGAGTAATTTGTTTTTAATTTAAATAAAAAATAGATTCTAAGGAAACTGTGTAAAATATTCCAACAGTTAGGACATTCTGGGGGTACTTCTGCGGAAAAGGGAGTGAAGGTAAAGGTACACTTTACATTTAAAAGAATATTAAATAAATTAGTTCTGCAAAATTGTTTGGATAGCACTAATATATCAGTGTTTTCCTACAATGGGCTGCTTGCTATCAGTATACCACAATGAAATAGAGAATTAATTACACTTGACCAAACTTATGTATCTCTTATATATTATAAAAGCTGAAAATTTCTAAATGGAAAAGGAAACAATGTAAATATTCAGCATCTGTCAGTTACATATCCAATATGAATAAAACCTAAACATAGTCATATAACATACTGCAAAAAAATAGCAATTATCTATGTAATAGTGTTCAACACCTCCTTCTACAAAGTTAGAGACAATCTACATAGTCTGTCCAACAGCTACTAAGATTTGAATGCAATTAATGTAAATGAGAATTAATTTTAAAATTTTATTTACAATTAACTTACTAATGCATGGTTACTAATGCATGGTTTCTAACAAAGTGACTAGTGCATATCCACAGTTTAAAAGAAATCTTTACGATTATTAATCAGTCCTCAAAATGGTAGGTGATTTTTAATTTAAAGTGAGGATACAAAGTTTGTTTGGCCTGTATATAAGTTATAAATAAAAGCAAGTGATAAAATAAAAATATTCCATCTTTCAAAAAAAAAAAAAAAAAGGAGTGCATCATGTAGGCTCACATAGCAAATAGGAGAATAAACAGGACACCTGAAATGGGGACAACTAGTGAGGATAAACGGACACCTGAAATGGTAACAAACACTAAGAATAAAAAAGGCCAAAAGTTAAAGATAATGACCACCAAACCATACAGGCGAGCAGGCAAACTTTCAAGTATGAGTAAAGTTAAAAGGAAAATATTCTAACTCAAAGAACTTTAATCATCCACTTCAGGAGACAGAATGTATCTAAAGAAAAGATGAGACTATTTGGCAAAGCTCATAGTATGTTAATCTGCAAATGGTATTATAGATGTGTATTTTTAGAACAGACCTTGACAGACCAAATAACATACTTCTTTGGCATCTAGTATGAAAATGCTATTGAATCCTGAACTCAGTTATTTTAAATAATGTTAAAATTTAAAGTTGCTAACACTGGAGCTTTTTAATTAAAATGTGGCAAAAAAATTTTTCAGGACAATCCAAACTCTAAATTAGGAATTCTAGAGACTGGACACTGATTTACATTGTATCATGGTTGTATTTCTGTAATAAAAATTAGCCTGAGATAAGGAACAATTAATTTCAAATGAATATAAACCTCTTAAAAGAAAAAACAGAGTAGTGGCTTAAAATGAAAATTAAAACAATGTAAGAGGAAAATATTTAATAAAATGAATATCCAGGCAAAAAATGATTCAACCATCAAATTTTCTTATTTAAACTCAAGCTAGACGGTCGACCTAGTAGATTTGTTAAGCATGCATGTGTCCTGTCAGACTGAGAAGATGCTGAGAAGCACAGTGATGGTGAAGCTACACTACTGCCATTGACTATCACAATTATTGGTCTTTTATTGTGCATCAATTTGGCAATGTGTCTTGAGACCAAAAAACAAACAAACAAACAAAAACAAAAAACCAGCCTAAGTCAAAACAAAAAAAAACCAGCACAAAACAAACAGCAACAACAACCGAAGGTGGGGCTCAGCTCTTTGCTTTCTCGGCGTCTACCCATAAGATGAGAAAGAAGCAGACAGACAAACAGCAGCGGCCTCAGACACCTGCATCTCCTGTGTCAGCAACCAGACTCATTCTAATTCTTTTGGCTGCTTTCCCTATAGGCTTGAATTTCTTACTGGGGATATGTCATACTTATTTTGGCATCAAGTATGCCTGAGAACCTGCGATTAATAAAAATGTCATGAATGTATATGAGATAGACTTAAATAAATGTAAGACCAAAGTTAAATATCATACAAAAGTTATAGGAAAATTCAACAGAATGAAAAATAGTCACTTAAAAAAAACCCAAGTGGAAAGCCCATAAAACGTGTCACAGATATGGTGAGTGGCAGGGACCCTCAACAAGCTGTGGGTAAGTGGAATGCTAGGCCAAACCTGTTCTCGGAATAGTGACAGAAAGTAACACAGACAGGGCACTAGAAGTGTGTTACAGAAACAGGACGCACCCACAGCCGGTCACAGCCGGTCCTTCTATTAAGCCATAGGGTTATACATTTGCTTTGAGAAGAGCGGCAGGACTGAGCACATGGAACGGATTGGAGGAGAAAAGATCCCAAACGGATCCAGAGAGAACAACAAACATTAGCGAGAACCCAGCACACTAGAGTAACCTGATTTGTATTCAGAAACAGAAAAGGTGTGTCATCAATCCGTTCACTCCCAGCTTTAGTTCGTCGTCTTCAGTTCGTCCCTGGTGCCATTTACTCTAAAACTCAGTTGTCTTCCAACAGCTGCCCAGTACAAATATGAATCAACCCAGATCTCACTATCTCTAAGCACGGCTTTTGTACGGGCACCCATCTTTTTAGATTCCTTTCTTTAAATGGTTTACTTCTAGTCACACCTCACTTAACTTTGTTCCTCTCAACACCCATTTTTAGGGGTACTTTTGAACAGATGTTCCCACTGCTTGAAATACTCCTCTACTAGATTTGTACAAGGATGGTCAGTACAAACCTCTTCTCAGAGATCCTTCTCTAATCACGGTTCTGAGGGAACTAGGGATAAATGTGACCCTGTTTTAAAACCACCCACCTACTACCAACACCAGATGGAAAGTGGTAATAATGTTCTAGCTATTAGGCTTTGGTGATTTTGAAATTTGGTGGCTGTGCATGAATACTAGTTACCCTATCTTCAATACTTAGTCTCAGCAATCTTTCTTGTTGTTCAGGGTTATTTTGTTTTGTGATAGAATCTTCCCACATAAACCAGGGTGCATGGGAATTCCCAGAGCCCTGTCTTACTCTCTGTGGCAGCGGAAATAAAGGAGTGTGACATTTGTCACCCTGACTCCCAGATACTTTGATCTATAGGCCCTCAGACATTCCTACCCTGAATCTTGTATGTGCATTCAAATATACTAGTGGGGGGAGGGGGGAAGAAAAATTAATTATTTGTATTGATTTGAACATCTTATATTGTTCTGGGGGGAAAATCCAGAACAGTTTAAAAAACAAACAAACAAACAAACCAGTTTCCCAGCCAGGGAAAACATGTGAGCTAAGTAAGCAAAGTGACTGACAAGGCCTTGCTTGGAATATTTAGGACAATATAGAGTCCCCTCACTTTGTACTTCATGAGCACTCTGGACCACTCGTATTTCTGAGTATGTGGTTCTACACCAGTGCCACCACCTCTCCATTTCCATTTAGTAATTACGGAAAGAAGAATTAAAATTCTTCCTCTGAGATGTAGTAGTTTTGACACTTTTAAAAACAAATACAGCTACTATTTGGCTAGTGACATGTGATCCTATATGTTTTTAGGATGAGGTCTGTTTTTTCAGACATTGATTAACAAAGTTCTTAAGTGGTCAATGAGGAAGTCCCTTCACCTTTAAAAAGAATCAGTATTTTCTATGAGCCTCATATGTACGGACACAAAGGTGCTTTAGTTTCTGGAAACTGGCACTGAAGAGACCAGGCCCTGCCCTCGGAGAAGAGCTTATTTTACAAAATGGGTGACTCCTGAACTGACTGCGAGAGGCAGGATAATTAAAATGATTCCCACTGCACACATTAGCTGCAGTTTAGCTGATCTCTCAACTCCTGAGTCTTTTGAGTGATTGCCATTTTTAAGCAGAAAATCCCATCTGTTGAATAGTGTAGGTAATTCGGTAGTAGTTCAAGTCATCTGATGTTTCAGTGTTTTGGGACATAAAAGAAAGATATGAATGTCAGAAAGCTAGAGGCCTGACATTGTTATAGATAGAGCACACTGGAAATGTTGCGGGTTAAATATTTCTAATGCCCTCTTTTGTGGCTTTACAGTAAGTGCAGCTATAAAGGTTACTTTGATAACATTGTGTAATGGCTAAAGCACAAAGCTTTCTAAATCACTACTTTACTTTGCATGCAGGTTGAACATCCCTAAATACAAAATACAACATTTTGAGGGCACTGAATAAATATTCAAAAAGTTTTTAATTCGAACCATTTAGGATTTGGAATTTTTGGGTTAAGGACTACTACTTGACAAACTCTACACAGAGACTCAAATATGACATCTCTACGCCCAAGAAATTGTGGCAAGGAATGGCTAACCTTAAGCAATTAATTCATAAAAACTTTGGGAGATAACTACTCTTACCCATCCCCATTTACAGAAAGGCCACTGAGACGGAGGACACTGAGATTAATTTGACCATGCTTGTACCATGCATTACCCAGAACTCAAATTGGATCACTTAGGCAAACCCAAGGGTTTCATAGTAGACAATGCAGAAAGATGAGGTCTCATTTGCATCAGAGATAGTACATTTACTATGCAAAAAGAGGTGACTTTTTCATGTGAGTGTGAATAGATTAACACAACAGGTTATTTACACACCTGAAGAGCACCCAGAAAAAACCAAGACGGGAAACCACTGTAAATAGTAAGGAGGGGGACACAGAGTAATTCTGCTGGGAGACAGTTTAAATGCATACACAGAAATATGCTCTCCGTGTATTACTGATATAAATAATCACACAATATAACCCTTTCAGAATCATGTAAGGAAAGGTCAGACATTGATAAAGCTAATATTCTTTGGTTTATGTGCAGTTTAATTTGAATATTTTGAAATCTTTGGAAAGAATCTGAAATATCAAAATGTATTAAAAAAAATAACTTTGCAAGTACAATTCTGAAGTCACTTAAGGCTCCTGTAGGGACCTCCCACTGTGTTCAGGGTTCAGAGCTTCTGAACGCCATTTTGAATCAGTGAACAACGCCCAGCTCTACATACGTACGTTCTTTTGACATCTTGCTCAATCATGGACCGCAGCTCTTTATCTTGAAAGAACTTGTTCCAAAGACTCTGGAAAAACGAGAATAACCTAATTAAAACAATCTCACACTGCTTAACTTTTATGACTTCAATTTAATAATTTAAGTGATTGAATTTATTCTTCTCTAAGCTGCCAATTTAGATTTCTCAGAAACCTGACAGAAATAATTTTTATTAAAATCTGGTCTAATTCAAACATGTACAATTTTTTCAGTTCCCTGCTGTATGCACTTTGGAAGTACCCATCGTCTCTGCAGGGTGAAGGACACACTCCCTCTGCTGTTTTCTAGTAACATTTTCAAAAGGTAAACTCGGGGAAATGCTAAAAATGACCTAATGATGGGGTAAAGAGGCACACGCCGTTAATCCCCTCACACTGGTGGCAGAGGCAGGCAGATCTCCGTGAGTTTGAGGCCAGCCCCAGCAAGTTTCAGTCTACCCAAGGCCACGTAGTAGGAACCTCTCTTAACAAAACAAAGGGACAAAACCAACCGTTTTAAAACTACTTAATATCTTATGGCTCCATAGCAAAGTTTATGCATCAGAAAAACACTAATATATCTATAAAATGGGAAAAATTTATTTCTCAACTCCATACTTAGGTGCAGAGCAGCAACAAGAAAGTAAGTTATAGTCTCTGTTAAGTAATAACTGACTTACACTCCACCAGGCTGTGAGCTTCGCCACACTCACCATGGGTAGTCGCTTTCTTCCAAGGACAGTCCTACCAAATGGTGCTTCTAAGCTGTTCCTTAGCTACTTCCCTCCCCATTGCCACTCTGATGCCACCGTTCTCATGGGGATGTTAGAGTTTTAGAGTTAGTTTTAGAGTTAGCTCTTGTGAGACATCTTGTACTTCCCCCTAGTCCCACTTATAATATACAAGCTCACACTCAGGCATGCACACAGCATGCATTCACGACACACACACACACACACACACACACACACACACATCTCAGGGAGGCAAGTACCTAAAAATTAAATTTTGAACATGAAAATTCCTAAACTGTGAACACAAGCCCGTAACTAGCAGTTAATTATTTAGTGAAAGTTAGCCAGGGACAAATAGACAATCCACTTACTTCCCTATGTTCTAATGGATTAATGTTTTCAGTTACATTAGCTAAATTCTGGCAAATTTTCCACCCAGGAAAACTGGGTCCAAGAAAACAGGTAGCCAGTTTTATGTTGAAGCATAGCTCAACATAAATTAATGTCATTATGTTTAATGTCAAAATCAATTATATAAATTTATAATAACAAATACGTATGTTTTGGAAGACAACAGTAAACCTGAAATTACCATTTATTTTTCAAAAATAGAGCAATCCTACACTTAAAAAGCAAAAAATAATTTCTAGTACAGTGATAACTCAGGAGAAATTTCTATGGTGTAGCTCATGACAGCTTCCAAAGGTGCTGTGTTGGAAGTTTGGTGGATTAGCAACAATGGGATGATGGAGGAGAACCTTCCAGAGATAGACCCACAGGTAAGACTTACCTCAGTGGTAACAAGCAAGCATGAGGCCTGAGTGTGAGTCCTCAGCACCACATACAAAGCTGGCATGGCCTTTTGTGGTTGTAACTCTAGCACTGGGGAACAGAGACAGGGGAATGCTACTCAGCTGAACTAACTTTCAGCAAGCTTGAGTTTTAGGGAGAGACCTAGTCTCAAGGGAACAAGGCCAAGAATGATAGAGAAGGATATCACAGCCATCTTGGACCTTCACAGGTGTGCATATATACATCACACACACACACACACACACACACACACACACACACACACACACACACACACACACACGGATTTATGTAGTTCAGTGTTTAGAATAATGAAAACACTGAGCATGAAATGCACTGTTTGCATAGGGATTTTCATATAAAGTACTCTTACCCTACACAGATAAATTATTAAAGCATGTTTTTCAGAATGAAAAAAAGTTGGAATAAGAAGAGAAAAAAGGTTTAAGAGATGATTCTGTAGTTAACAGCCCTGGATGCTCTCGCAGAGGACTTGGTTTGGTTGTTAGCACCCATATGGTGGCTCATAACAACCATAAGTCAAGTTTCAGGGAACCTACCATGCTCCTCTTGCTTCCAAAGACACCAGGCACACACTGTGAACACAGACATACATGCAAGGCAAAACACTCATATACATAAAATAATGAAATAATTTTTAAACAAACAAATAAAATAATAAAAAGGAACATTACTCCTTCATCTTGAGAAAGGGGATTGTTGATCATCAGATCCTGTTGGCCAACAACCTTCCTTGGGTTAGTGATATGCTGGTAAAGAAAGAGATACAAAGCAAGATCAGAGGCTAATGAATTTTAAAGTAAGCATATGAAAATAACTGCATAGTTACATTTACTCTTTACTTACTATTTCTTTAATACTGTTATACCATGCTCTTAGTTCTTTAATTCTACTTATCCATTGACTTTTATCTTGAGGAAGAACACAAAGAAAGAGCTGTTGGGAGGGGGAGAAAAAGAGAAAATATTGTTTAAAAAAAAAAAAAAAAACCAAAATCCCTATTAAGTATGAAAATCAGGCTAAATAAGATCTTTTGAACATTTAAAGAAACACCACATTTTTTAACATGTCCCATACAATATAATCATTTCAATTTCCAATAGTATGTTCATGGGTATATTAAAAATATGTTTACGATAGTTGCAACCTAAGCAATCAATGCTTAAAAGCAAGAATTAAAAAGTTAAACTACAGAATAGATTTAACTTTGTTCAAGATTTTTTCTAAAAAGAGAGGAAAACACATGGAGGTGCAAATCTAATCATCCTGGGAATGGTAGGAAGGTATTTCAACAACACTGGTAAACAATCCCTGGGTTTGCATCAAGTCAGTGACCCAGAGGGCTGAGGGCACAGGACTGAGGCTGCACCTTAAACAGCAGAGAACGTAACTCACAACTGGCAACCAGCTTTTCACAATAAGCATTCCTAAAATGACAAATTTGATTTAATTTAGTTTAATATAGTAATAAAATGAATATAGACTTAGGTTTATTTTTAGTAAATGAAATATACTTAAAGTTAAGCAACAGGGAGTGAAGGGTGGGGCACAAATATTTGAAGACAAATTTTCTAACAGCAGGTCTTCTGTCTACTTCTTAAGAAAGAAAAATGTATTTTCATTATTAAATCTGAATTATTAAATCTAGAACTATAAAATACATCATGTATTTCTTATTGTTTTGATTTGCACAGACTCTACATGCTCAATTTATGCACACAGCCTTAAAAATGTTGATAGAGGTCATTTAAAAATTAAGTCTACACCCAAATTCATTCATTTTCGACACAAGAAGGGCTAATTTTTTAAAGCAATTAAAACGATGACAGCAGCTTATCATTCCCACTTTTGGTAACCAATGACCCTTATCTCTGAAGGAGAACAGCCCAATTTCCTTCTGCTCTCCTGATTGCCCTCCACTTTATGTTTCTAAAAGAATGTTAAGTCTTTTCCATGCACTCTTTAGTAAGACAAAAGGAGGATGACTAAAGGATAGCAGCTCAAATAACAGGATCTTCAAGCTTACCCCTCCACTCCTGCCTCCTCTAGGAAATTGAATAGTGCTGCTCTAAAATGTTCACTACTAAAGGAAAGACCAGAGTTACTTCAAAGAATCCGTTTACTAGGTCCAGCTCTACTTGCTCAGGTGCCTCAACCTTACTAGTAAATGTCCTATGAAAGGTAAACATGAATGGCTTAAAAAGAAGAAGTGAAATGCCCTGGAAAACTCAGTGACCCATGTGTGGAAAATCTCCCAGGGCACAGGTAATGTGCTGATACACTGCACCACAAACTGTAAATAAATATTTCCTTCTTACCTTCCAGCAGATGCTTCGGAACCTGCTGCTCCTCAGCTGCCCATTAATCCCCTTCTGTCTTATTGTTGCCAAGTAATTGTTGTTTACAAATAGTTCTTCCCATTCTTTCCTGTAGGAAAGAAGCCAGATCAGTGGTGTCCTTTTGTTAAAATCTACTAAGAGAGGAGTGCTACAGGATACTAATCTTAGATAGCCTAAGAAATTTAACTTTTAAAATGCATGTATTTAGTGGTGTTCTGTGTCTGAACGAATGGCTGTCTTCTTGGACACAGTTCTTCTGTAGATTTAATGAATATGTAGATCGCTATAATTATCCTAGCTTCTTAAATTTGTAATGTCTATGGAGGCTATTCCATTTCCTCGAAAACACTGGTAGTGTAGTTCTGTGAATAAATAAGAAAAACGAGTCTTATAAAATATGACTTATTTATCTATTAACAAAAGTACACCTGTTTGCAAGATTACATAAGGAAGCAGTGGCCTGTTGGTTATACTGACTTCTCACAGGAAATAGCTCTTCGAATAACCCTCTTTTGTTTCCTGCTAGGCTGGACAGTTAAATGCAATAGAATACCACCTTTTAAAACTGTGCATGCTTCCTATTGAAATCTCCACAGCTTCTTTCTACATGATCAGTGGGAAAATGTCAACAGGTGCAGAGAAATTTCAAGAAAGCATCAAAAAATTTAAAAGCTTCAGTGTAAAAACCGTTAAGGGCAAGCTTCAATGGCCCTGGTACCTGTGGCTGAGTAGATGGATAAACAACCGAAACTGGCCTCACAGGCATGCAATCCCAGGGGCCCACACCTGTGCCTCATTAATATACGAGGTAATCTGCTCCACTGGGAAACAATTGGAAATTAATTGTCCCAAACCCTCACCTGAGGCTGACTAAAGGCATTAGAGGCACACTCCCAGCATCTTGCACCAAACTAAACCTAAGAGTCATTTGTCAACAGCCGAGGCTACTGGGATCAGCTTCATGAAATTACCCTTAAATTCCACAATAGTACAATAAAATTGACTTAAGATGTAAAATTCAGTATCAAATCCAAAATCTTAGACACAGTATCTAAAGAAAGATGTCCTCAGGAAGAAAGCTATCGGCAGCTCAGAAGCACAAGGGCGTCACAGTCCAGAGCCCATGTATGCTGAGAAAGGACACAACAGTAACGTGTTGAGAAAATGTTAAAAGGACTGGAGATATAGTTCGGTATTTCCACGGCAGGGGCATTTCAGTACTCAGTGCAGGGCAAACTTTTTAAAGTACCATGAGGGCTGCTAAATAAACACATGAATTCACAGCAGCAAGCTCTGCAGGGATCGCCTCAGTTTAGCTCCAGCATGGAGTGGGGAGGGGCTGCTCAGGAGCTTTGGCTGTTGAGGGCTGCTTGGGAATAAGTACCATATTTATTCTTCTTGTCGATTTTGACTATATCTGGAATAAATGATACTCAAACACGGAGGGCACACCTGTGAGGGCTTTTTGCTTATTTGAAGCAAAAATCCACTCACTTTGATGTGGGAAGATATGAATACACACACACACACACACACACACACACACACACACACAACACACACACAGAGGAGAGAGAGAGAGAGAGAGAGAGAGAGAGAGAGAGAGAGAGAGAGAGAGAGAGAGCTTGCTACTCTAGAAAACCTTGACTAACTCAAGGCCACTGGCAGATACTCATGCCCCAGTGGACGAACCTTGATCCTTACACGCATGTACAACACTCATTGGACTCAGTGGGTTAAATATCAAGTATTTTCCAATTCCAAAGAGTTCCACATATACTCATATTGTGTTTTTATGAAGCTCTCTATAGATGGCTGTGAGCCATCATGTGGTTGCTGGGACTTGAACTCAGGTCCTCTGGAAGAGCAGCCAGTGCTCTTTACCTCTGAGCCATCTTTCCAGCCTGTGCATAAATTTTTAAACAAATGATGATAAGATTAACAAAGCTCTTGTGTAAAGAAATGATTTATTAGAATTAAAACTCCAAATATAAAATAATTAAAATCATGGCTACTGAAGTTTTACATAGAAGAATCGACATATTTGAAGTTAAATGGACTACTAAGGGCAAGATGGTCTAGAGGAGCTGAACCAAGATGAATTTTGTTTTTAATGATCATAAATATGAATGATAGAACTAACTGGTCCTGAACTAGGGGGGAAATAACATGAAACACTCAGGAACTGGTGGTAGAGTTTTCCAACTTATTTAGTAGAAATAAAAGAAGAGTAGTCTGCAAATTTTGTCTTATACTATACATCACATATAAAGGGTAGTGGGTAGATCTGAATTGCAAAAACCTGTCAAATACGCCACCACATGATAAAAAGTTCATTGTAATATTGTAGGGGAAAAAATATCTTTCATCTATTTGTTTTTGTTTTTCCAGACAGGGTTTTTCTATGTAGGTCACTCTGCTGTCCTGGAGTTTCTCTGTAGACCAGGCTACCTCAGACTCAAAAAGATCCACCTGCCTGAGTGCTGGGATTAAAGGTGTGGCCAACTATTTAGAAAAGTTAAGTACTCACGAGAGGAAAAACAAATCAACATAAATTAGAAACAGGCCTTCTAGAGCAAGTAAACTATAGACAGATGATCCAGACAGCATGAGGAAAGTGATCTCTGTCAATTAAGCAGGACAGAAATGGGATATTACACTTTCTCCTCGGGTGTGGGTTACTATTCGGTCATCAATACTCCGCCTGAGAAGATGTGTTATGACTACAGTGAAGAATGACCTGGTACATTTAAACGTTTAAGCATTCTTTACTTTTTAAAGATTTTATACATGAGTAATGCATTTACATATTTGACTACTCCTTCTCTTCCCTCCAATCTTTCTTTCCCACATATGCTCAACTCCCCCTGAAACTCACGTTCTTCTTTGTTCTGATTACTGTTTTATACACATACAATTAAAACAGGATAGAGCTCACTGAGTCCAGGCAGTTAGTTTTGCTCGCATGCATGTTTAAGGCTGACCGCTTGGTAATGGATGAACATTTAGGTGGGCTTATACTTAGGGAAGATGCATGCTCCCTCCCTCAGCAATCATTAATTGTAGCTCTTTACCTAGGAGTGGGACTTTGTGTGACAGACCCCATTCAGCCTGACAAATCAACTAGTGATGTCACTGTTTATGTGTCAAGTGCATGGGTGAAGCGTCCCTGTTGTATATAGAAAAGACACATCTTTCAACAGACATCTTGTTCCTCTGGTTCTTAGAGCCTTTAGGTCCTCTTTTCTATCCTGTTCCCTAAGCCTTCAGGGTAGAGACCTAGACCTTAAGTACTCCTCTGAAAACAAGCATGAGTGCCACCAAGTGGCAAGTCCTCTACCATTGCAGGCACCAGGTCCCTGAAAATAATCAGCACTAAAACCCTGATCAGCAGTGGCTGTCTTGGGATTAATTTGGTAATAGTTTTGATAAGTGCTTGAATTTACCCAGTTGCTCCTCAAAGAGACTATTGTCAGTGAATACAACTGGCCCAGCTTGTAGCAACTGTTCCTCAATGAACTCCAAACCCAACAAACAGCAAGTGTTTTGTTTTGTTTTGTTTGGTTGTTTTCTTTTTGCTACAGTAACTGAAGACTTCCCTTTAATAAGATTTAGTTCTACAGTCAGCTTTCTGCAATGTTTTGTTTTGCTTTCTGTTTCTAAAATGGAGATGACCTTTGCTTTGTTTTGAAAGAACATCTTACTGTGTAACACTGGCTAGCCTGGAATTCCTTATGTAGATCAGGCTGGCCTTAAACTCAAGAGCTCCACCTGCCTCTGCCTCTGCCTCTTGAGAGTTAAGATGAAAGGTGTGTGTCACAAAACCTAAACTAAAAAATTACTCTGAATACTCAGTGAATGAATATAGCTGGTGATTATAAAGTTATTGGTTCTTCAATTATATACTTAAATATATTTCCCAATAATTATATTGTGAAACCTTTCTAAATTTTTTTCATATATATTTTGGTTATATTCTTTCCCCTTCCCCAACAACTCACCTACTCATCTGCCCATTCCATTTCATATTCTTTCTCTCTCTTAAAAAAGTCAAAGCTTAATGAAAAACCAAAGCCCCAAAGAACACACGCACAGAGCATACAAAGAAAAGAGGAGAAAACACACTATGAAACACAAATCAGTTCTGTGTTGGACAACTATTGTTAAGCAACAGACTGTTTAGGAGTGTGGTTAATATACCCACAATCACTCCTCTAGAGAAAACGGAGTCTCCCTTTCCAGAAGGTATTAACTGCAAATAACTTGTTTGAACTTTTACAGGTCTTATACGTGCTGTTGCAGTTTCTAATTGGTGCCTTCTAAATCTATTGTTTAATAACATTTTAACAGAAGTGATGCATAATTAAGTGCTAAATTTAGAGAAGAAAATTTTAATCAGTGATCTAGATGGTGGTAAATTATAGAATATATCCACATTCTATAGACAGAGTGTGTTATTTATTTATATGGTGATTTTCTATACAAATTTTGGGTATCATCTGGAGGTGAACAGTGTCCCTATAGAAGTGATTTAAAAAACTCAATATATAATGAAAAAGAGGAGAGGTGGGGGGGGGAAGCTCAAAGAACTATAATAAGGGGAAAATAAGTATACAGATTACATAGAGTATAGTATTGGAGATCCCTACTGTTTGGCGTTATGTTCAGAGTTCCTCTGGCCTCTAGTGACACTGGAATGGCTCACTGGCTAAGAGAACGGTTATCTCTATGAAAGCACAGGCAGCACAAAGTGGGAAAGGCAATAATCTGGCTTCTGGGATGTGTAGTCAGACAGCAACAGGATAGGAGGCCTCAGAGATGGAGGAGGAAAGGCAGAAAACTCTCATCACCATGCTGAGCATCGGAAAGTAAGAATCAAAGCTAAGGATGAAGACAGCCCATGCGCAGCACTGAAAGGTGAAAATGAAGAGACACGAAGAAGGAGAACTTGACATAAAAATCTTTGTAAAATTTTATTCTTTAATGTATAAAATGACATTTTAAAATTTGTCATATCATCTATGATCACATTTTCAAGCAAATACAAAGGGAAAAGAGGTCATTTTAAGTGTTTATAATTTATAGAAAAATGTATGAACGATGTCTACTAGTGAAAGGAGTGTATGATAATTTCAATATTCTATGTGATACCATTTAAAGGAATGATTTTGAAAATACTACTTAAACAGAACAAGAACCATCTAAGTTGGAATCAACAGAAATATGGAGAGTATAAATTAAGTATGCCAGCATAAGACTATAGAGTGTTGCACGAGATAAAGTAAGCTGCAACACTAGGCCTGCAGGTGCCAAGATCAAGCATACAAACTCTGATGGTGTCTGTAATTACCTCATTTTTAGCTTAAATCACAGGTAATGAGGGAACTCCGATTCTCTAAAAGGCAATTAGTAACTCTACTGGCTTTTTGCTTCCTATATCAGGAATTTTTAAAAAGTTCCTCTTCTTTCAAGCCTTTCTCCCCTCTATAATGAAACATTAGGGCATATCAATCTTACACATGTACATACATATAAAAATAATTTCTTCATACAACTAGGTGGAAATATGGTCGTGTGCAGTAAGTTGTCACTGACACAAAGGTGAGGATTTGATTATGACATGGAGACTTGATAAAACCTACTGAAAAGTTCTGATTCAGGATTGGAATAAATCAAGACTGGAAATCTTGAGAAAAAGCTTACATTCTCTATAATATAAAGAACTGAATTAAAGTACAGTTGAACACACTTTAAAAATATGTATCATATTTTTATGTGATCCTAAATGCAAGTCACATTGAAACTGGTGAGCTCATTTAATTATATTTTAAGGAGAGGAATCCAGAAATTTCATTAGGTTTCCAATTTTATAAGAATGTGATAAATGTGATATATATGTTTTAACTGGAGTAATAATAAAAGTCATTGTATTACTAATTAAAGGATCAAAAATTATATATGTGGTCAGAAAAGGCTCTTATGTTAGACAATCTCTGTAATGCCAACTGGAGAAATTTGTATTTCATGATATACTGGTATTCCTCAAATATTTAATACATAAGGGAAAATTCCTTCTGTGACTTCTACTATATCTCCAGACCAGCCTTCCCATTTGGCTTCAGTTATTTAATGTTTGTGGTAACTGGTATGGGCTTGATATATGACTTTGAGAATATGATAAAGGAGGTCAAGCATGGGGGCGTGGGCCTCTAACCTCTGGTCATCAGGAGGTCAGGGCAGTTTGAGCGGGGTAAGACAGAGATTGAGAAATGGAGGGAAGATTGAGTTGGTTACCATACTCTATATAATACAAGAAATTCTGTAAAGGAACACTCATAGTATCAGAAATAAATTATTTCTCATGAACTCTGAAGTAGATGTTTATTTAGCAAACTCTAATGTCCTATTTAACAGTCAAATCTTAAGACACGTGTGCTTTCCAAGAGTAGAACGGTTCCTAAGGAGACACACACAGTGCAACAATGCAAGTTCTTGGGTGTTTTCAATCAAGGAAGCCTACAACAAGCACAAAGTGGTAGCACAGACCTTTAATCCCAGCACTTAAGAGGCAGAGACATGTGGATCTCTGTGAGTTCAAGGACAACACGGTTTACCTAGCAAGTTCTAGGACAGCCGAATCTACATAGACAGGTCCTTTGTGATGTTTTATATAAGAATATCCTCCACATAGACTGATAGACATGAATGCTTAACCCTCAATGAGTGGCACTATTGGAAAGGATTAGTAAGTGTGGCACTGACATTACAGGGACTCAATACAGGCCCAGTGGCTTTCTTCTCTTCCAGCTGCCTGCAGATATGAATGTAGAATTCTTAGCTACTTCTCCAGTACCATGTTTGCCTATCTTTACCATGCTGCCTGCCACAATAATGGACTAAACCCCTGAAACTGTAGCAATCAGCAATTAAATGCACTTTTTTATGAGTTGCCATGTTCATATCTTTTAAGAGCAACAGAACACTAATTAAGACATCTTCTTGTCTAAAATAAATAAATAAAATAAACAAAAACTATACAAAACACAATACTACAATACTACAATGAGCCTACCATCTACTTGACAACCAGTATAATCTGAGGTCAAAGAAATGCTTTGCATTTCACCTTACACCATGATAATGATTACATATATCAACCAATCAATTGAAATCCAGTTAGTAAAACTGAAGAATTACACTCTTTATTTTAATTAATTTAAATAGCATTGTGTAGCTCATGGTCCCTACACTAAGCTCAGAGTGTTTTAAGAATACCACTCATACATTTTATTTATTTATTTATTTATTTATTTATTTATTTATTTATTTATTTATTTATTTATTTATTTATTTGAGACAGGATTTCTCTGTATTGCTTTGTAGGCTGTCCTGGAACTAGTTCTGTAGATCAGGCTGGCCTTGAACTCACAGAGATCCACCTGTCTCTGCCTCCCGAGTACTGGGATCAAAGGCGTGTGCCACCAACCCCTGGCTCAGACATTCAATTTTTAAAAGCTGCAACTACTAAGGTTCAAGGGATATCAGAACAAAACCACACTTAACACAAACTCACATAGCATAAAGGAAGAGAGAAAAACACCACCAAACACTAAATAATAAACGTGGTTAAAGAGATATGTAATTGATGCTACAACATGGCATTTCATCAACCTAAATGAATGATGCTGCTGAGAAGAGCAATGAGACATAGGCATGGCCCCTTCTACCTATAGAACACATCTCCAGTCCCAGGGACGCTGTACCACTGTCACCTTCCCTAGCTCCCTCACATATATGTTAAAAGTTCAGAGAGAAAATTCTCCACAGATGACCATACATTTATTAGATACCAGATGGCACACGTGGAAAGGAACTATGCCTTATATCTGGGTCATAAGCCCAAATAAAACCAAACTCAACAACAAACTTAAAAAGAACCAAGAAAATACAGTTTAAAATGAAGATAAATGGGTTATGTGATAAAATGAACTTTAATATGAGGTCGATGTATTTAAATTAGTTTGCATTCGTGTTCCTGGGAATACAATTTCCTATGGCCTGTGAAAAAACAAAAGCAGAAAAACATCTCTCCATGAAGGACAGTCAGAACCTCACTCACAGATCAAGCGCCCTGTCTGCTGCACTGCACTGGAAACATAGCAGCCTCTACAAGTTTTGTTGCTTTACAACAATGGTGCAGGCTTTGCTGGAAACTTTGGGCCACGTTTGATACAATTTTGGAACATATCATAGTGAGGATTTTCAGAAAGGAAATGTGCAAACCGTATACTTACAAAGAAAAGTTACCAGTTTGTTTGGTTGTTGTAGAATAGGTCTCACTTTAGGTAACTCCAATTGTCCTGGAGCTCACCATGTAAAGCAACCTGGCCCTTGAACTCAGATCCTCCTGCCCTGTCTTCCGATTGCTAGAATTAAAGATGTGTGCCACTACGCCCAGCTAAAAGTTACACATTTTCAAAGACACACATGAGCACAGAAATATTCCAGATATCTGGCATGATAAAGTTGTATGTATGATAGAAGTGATTTCTTTTTCTTTTCTTCTTTTTTTTTTAATGCAATGGCAAAATGTTGACATTACCAAAATATTCTCAAGATCCACGTGTAATTTTTGTCTGGATGTTGTATGTACTTTGAAAACACAAAGTTCTTTGTTCCTGCATTAAATAACAATTTTAGATCCATTCTTGTTAGCATAAAGATAAATGGGTGCAGCTGTGGCTTCCACACATGTGCACTGTTACACTGTGTTCTCCTTCGTTCTTTTTTCTTTCTATTTTTAGTTGATTTCCCTTATGTCTATTTTGGAAAAAAACTATTTTTTATTATGTATGAATGTTTGCCTGCATGCATATACATGAATCACATAATTCCTGGTGCCAAGAAGCCAGAAGACACTGGGCCCCTTGAACTGGAGTGACAGGTGGATGTGAGCTGCTGGGATTTGAACCGGGTCCTCTGCAATAGCAGCAAGTGCTCTTGACCACAAAGTCATTTCTTCAGCCCTTCTTATAACTATGGTGTCAGGCAAAAGCTACCAGTTTCCCTGCACATAGTTTCAGGGACCTCAGCCTACTGGCTTTTCCCAAGTGTCAATGGAGGACTTACAAAATAAAACTTACAACTTTGGTTTAGCATAGAAAGGAAATAAGTTTGTTTTGCTTGATCTAGGGCAGGGACATTTAAATCTCTTGTATTATGGTTAAAATGTCATCTGTGGATGTAGGAGCAGGAAAAAATGGAGTTCCTTCTTTAAGTTCAATCAGCAGCCAGGTGGCAGAGAAGTGGGCCAGGTCATTGTATTGATTATTTACCCAACACTCAGATACCCTCAAACCTCTTGCATGGAAAAAATGATCCCGTTCAGCCTGCCCAGACTGAAAAGGCAGAATAAGACATAGTACACTGAGGGGCAGGGAGCAGACCTGTGGACAGAACAAAACCCAAGTAACAAGACATCCGTCTCTAGTTCTAACACAGCAGAGCTCTGCTGTCCAACAGATTTAAAATTATTCACAGCTGTACTTTGAACTCTAATTTCATGTATTATTTTCTCAAATTACACTTGAAGTATGGTACTTCAAATTACTGATCAAATAGCTAATTGATTTTTTAAATGGCATACAGCTAAACATTACAGTATGCACATACAGCAGCAGGGGCCTGTAGGGATAGGATTGCAGCAGGCATTTTAGCTGTGAACTAAAGAAAACGCAGACATGTATCCAAGAGAAAGGACTCAGTGCAGGGGATTCTGTGTAGCTTACCCTCTGGTTTCAAATTAATGCTGGTCTTTTCAAAGGTAAACATTTACATAGGCTTTTATGAAGGGGCTTACAGCTGATTATATAGATAAACAAACATAAAGCCTGCCTCTTGATAATAAAATAGGTTTGGAGAAATTTCTGGAAAAAAAAAGAAAAGAAATAAAAACTTGTCACATGCAAACTCAAACTAGTATGAACTCTTACACAAGGCTGTTGTCTTGTGTTCTGGGCTGGATCTCAGAAGCAGACACTGATGCAGACCCATGGAGGGAGCTACTTAGGGGCTTGCTCAACTCACCCTCTTATAGAACCCAGCACAATCAGCCCAGGGATGGCATCACCCACCACAGACCGGGTCCTCCTCCATTGATCAGTAAACGAGAAATAACTAACATATTATTTCATCAAGGCATTTTCTCAATTCCTTGCTCTGATGATTCTAGCTTGTGTCAAGTTGACACAAGAAAATTAATTGAAATTTTAGAAGTAGAGCATATTTTCAAAGCCACAAATGACCAATAATTAGTTCAGAGAGAGAACATATTATAGATAGACACAAATCCAGATCAGTTCAAGTAACATAAAATAACACCTTGATAAGAATTGGAAGCAGGATTGCTGTAAGTTGGAGCCTGCATGGTCTCCATAGTGATTTCCACGCTGGTCAGAAATACCAAGGGAGACCCTGTCTCAAAAGACACCAACAAATCATTACAAAGGCCAACCATCACAACAGCAATGCAATCCTCATTGTTTCAAGAAGATAAATTAATTATAAACTGTGAATAACTTTTCCATGGTTCAAATGTGGCCCCAAGGATGGAGATGAGGACAATAGCTCTGACACAGAATCCAGGAATGAAAGGTACCACATTTTAAACTGAAGCCTGTGGTGCTTCCCTCATGAAATGAAAATAAAATTCTCAGATAGGTGTTAAACAGAAGATATTTTGGTTTTTGGTTTTTTGAGACAGGGCTTCTCTGTATTACTTTGGAACCTGTCCTGGAACTAGCTCTGTAGACCAGGCTGGCCTTGAACTCACAGAGATTAGCCTGCTTCTGCCTCCCAAGTTGGGATTAAAGGCATGTACCACCAATGCCTGGCTAAACATAAGATTAAAGATAAATCTGTCCCATATAAACTATGGATAACTGCATGTAACCCAATATATCTTCACATTAGAAACACGATTTTTTTTTCATGAAACATAGATCAGCTTCACCAAAAGAAAGATGATTAAATCATAAAGGGAATTAATTAAGAGAAAGCAAGGACAGCTGAAGCACTCACAGTGTTACTCATGGATGTTAGGTAACCATGCAGTGGTCCAGTCATAGTTGCTGCTCAAAATTCTATGTTAAAGATGAAGTAATTAAAAACCAATGTATATTTACCTCATTTAAGCTCACACAATCAAACAGTAGTGGAGATTAAGTGGTAATATTTGGCCTGAGGGTCAGCTTAAAATTGATTTACTAAAACAACTGTTAATTCTAAAGAATTTGGAGATTGTAACATATAACTATAGATTCACAATAAAATACAGGCAATACTGTACAAATAGCAAAGTGGGGCTCTAGGAATCCTCTTCTGCTTACTACAACATTGAGACTGCATTAACTAATGGAAACATCGAGGTCTGAGCAATATAAGATGACTGGGTGATGAGGGAGAAAGAGAGAATTTGAGCATTGATTATATTCTACATTCCAACAAACAACTTGATCTTGATGAGTTAATATATAGCCTTAAAATAAGCCATGATGATATATTATTTTAAGGTGTGTTACTTTTGTTCATGCTGCATGTGTTTAACTCTGAGAAGCTGTGTTACTTTGCCTGTCTAAAACACACGATGGTCTAATAAACAGCTGAATAGCCAACAGTGAAGCAATGAGAAGGATAAGCAGGCCTGGCAGGCAGAGAGGATGAATAGGAACAATGAAAGAACAAGGAGATGAGGACATCAGGGACCAGACATCTAGACAGTGATGGAGGAAGAGGAAACCATCTGTCCAGACAGTGATGGAGGAAGAGGAAACCAGACATCCAGACAGGGACAGAGGAAGAGGAAACCAGACATCCAGACAGGGACGAAGGAAGAGGAAACTGGATATGCAAAAGTTAGAAAGATAAATGTCCAGAGGGAAAAGGTAGATGGGCAAGAAACAAGTCAAGCTAAGGCCAGTCATTCATAAGTAATAATAAGACTTCGGTGTGATTTATATGGGAGCTCGTTGGTGGGCCCCTAAAAGCCAAAAGAGCAAAAAACATCTCACAACAATAACCAAGTAGAGAAAATAATATTCTTAGGATAGTATTAAAAGATGGATTTTTAAAAAATTGCTTGTATCCAATAGTTTTTGCCCATTTTGTGTTTTTAAAATGAATGTTTGCCTATTATTTCAATGAGAAGCAGGACCTGTTAACACATGTATGTAAAAGACACTGCCTGAAATTAAATCATCTGAGTTATTGGTTATATATGAGATACATGAACATTTTTGTGTTAAATTTTTGGCTTAATTGTTAAGAAATAATTTATTTATTTTTATTTTATGTACATAGGTGTTTTGCCTGCAGGCATGTCTGTATGAGGGCATTTTACCCCTGGAACTGAAGTTACAGACACTTGTGTGCTGGGAATTGAACCTGGTCCTCTGGAAGAGCAGTCATTGCTCGTAACTGCTGAGCGATCTCTATAGCCCTTGGCTTAATTTTTAAACTTAGTGATTGAAGACAGTTCACAAGAAGTTTAACTTTAAATATAAAAAACAAGTCCACAACAACTCTTGACTGCGTGAGCTACAGAACACACCATATTGGGAAAAATAAGCAATGTTAGAAGTGTTGATAATGAAGACAAATGGTTTTCTTTGCTTTCCCTAAAGACATGAAGCAAGATACACAAAATCAGAAAATTCCCTTACTGCTTCAATACAAGTTCTTTATGAACATAAAATACAGTATTTTTGAGGAAAAATTAAAACTATAAATGTGATTTTTCTAATAATAATTATTAGAAATGTTAGTATACTATTACTAATAATTAAAAAAATTATAATGTAGTCAGGCATGGTTGCACACATAAACCCCTATGATCAGGAAGCAACTCCAGGAGGGTGGAGTGTCTGAACATAGCAAGACCTTAACTAAATACAGCAGGAGAAAAGAGAAGAAGGGAGAGAAGGAGGAGTGTGTGTGGGAGATTCAAGTTTTCATAAAACTTTTAAGTAACAAGTCATTGACTATCCCGTGTGTAATTTATTAACACTTTAAAAAGGCCTACAAAATATTTTGCAGAACATTCCATTTAGCAGAAACTAAACATCAATGGTTTTCATCATTTTGTGTGTCTACTAAAGTCTATGACATTGCACTTAAAAATTATTACTGCGAGATAGGCAGTGGTGGTGCATGCCTTTAATCCCAGCACTTGGGAGGCAGAGGCAGGCAGATCTCTGAGTTCTGGGCCAGCCTTGTCTATGGACCAAGTTCCAGAATAGCTAGTGCTACACAAAGAAACCCTGTCTTGAAAAACCAAACCAAATAAACAAACAAACAAAAAGAAAAATAAGAACAAAATTATTGATGGGAAATTGTTCAGTTGCCAAAACCCAGAAAAAAATATTAATAGTACACTTTCCTGAATGGCACAGCTTAAGGAAATATACCCATAAATGGGGCCAGGTAGAAGACAGTAAATAAATTTGATTCTTTACCACTGTATATACAGAAAATGCAAAATGAGAATCAAAGATAATATACATGATTATTTTAAAACAAACTACAATGACTTTTATCCTATGCAATTTATATAAGACAACAAAAGAAAATTAAGCAATATTTTAACTTCTAAGAGAATACAAAGTAACTGATCTGAGTTTTTCTAAACAAATTGATTAGTAAACACAATTTACAGTATTTGGCTATATAAACTGAACCTAGGTCATACTGATAAATGAAGTGAAAATGGAGTTTGTTCTTATATTACAATTATACCTTAAAAGTCTGAAGAAAACACTCCATTAACTCAACAATACATATTCTCTGCACTTCTGTAGAATGCTATCATATTATTATTTCTTTACAAGGATATTTAGAGATACAGTAATAAAGTTCAAAATGTTCACCTTTTATTTATTTCATACGTTACTATTATATCATGTAACATGATAATTAAAATGCACCCAGCTGGTACTGCAGCTTAACAGACTAATGTCTGTATTCAATGCTGGCAACAGGCTTACTTCTTTGGGCAAAATGGTCAGCCCTTTGAGAGAGACAGAACACATCTTCTACACGGTGGCCCCATGCTACATAACCTGTAGGCATCTTCTCCAAAGTTACAAACTCTTCTCACATACCCTGTAAGATTCTGTTTTGATGGCTACATAAGAAACAGAGATCAATGTTTGACAGAAGACATTAACATTGGTCTTTAAAAAGTAGAAAATATGGTTAATAAAATCAATGATGTCTTCTCGATTTTTAGAAATTTTCCATCTTAAGGGTTAGGAGATATACAATCTAATTATAACCAAAACTTCTAAAACAAGGCATTGTGTAATAATCTTTCTGAGGTTTGGAGCTAATTACAACTATGTTCTATTTGAATGGGTGAAGAAAAACTACATGAAGATACAAGTGGCAAATACAACTTGGCTACTTTTAAAAAGTCTATATAAGCATTAGGTTTACAAAGCTATACTGACTTTTACATTTCAGAACTTTCTTGTTCAAGTTTCAGATATTAACCTATGGTTTTAATAGTGCAACAGCTTCCCCTCGCCTTTACCCTTGTAGAATTTGTTATGCAAAGGTAATGAACACTCAGTCTCAGAGACTGAGATTCAAGGTTTCTTTTAAATTGGGAGTAGTGGGGAAGCCTTTAATCAGGGCACTCAGGAGGCAGAAGCAGGCAGTTCAGAGTTCAAGGCCAGCCTGGTCTACATACAATTCCAAGACAGCCAGAACTACATAGACGGACCCAGGCTCAAATATGACACACACACACACACACACACTCATGCAAACTACACAAAAGAGGGGGGCAGAGAGGGAGGGAGGGAGGGAGGGAGGGAGGGAGGGAGGGAGGGAGGGAGGGAGGGAGGTAGAGAAGAAAGGAAGGAGTTATTTTCCCATTATACAACCAATACCAAAAACTTGAAGATGTTGACAATGACATTTGTTGGAACATAAATTAATATTCAGGATTTACCACTTGGCCCTTCTCATATCAAGTAGATGTTATTATCCTCACTTCAAAGTGTCCACATAGGATAAGACTTATCCAAAGTCATCAATGCATTTGCAATCATTATTTCATCCAATAGTCAATATTTAGATACTTATTAATCAACAAACATTGCAAACTATAAACTCTTGGGACTTGCTAATCTAATACTACATTAAAACAATAACAAAAAGGGTGATTATAACCTGTTGTGTCAGGCCTGGAAGTTTAGCAGGAAGGAGGTGGGCACAAGATCAAGGTCGGTTTAGGTCACATAATGAGATCTTGTGGGCTGGAGATACAGCTTAGTTTGGGCTGCTTGTCTAGGGAGTGCAAGCCTTCACTTAGCTGTTACATAAAAGATAACCATGCTGAAACCAACAGACCCAGAAGCATTACATAACTAGGAAGGTTACAGGGGAGGAGCATGGATCTCCCCAGGAAGGAGAATAAAAAGGTTTTGTGGGTGGACTGGGGGCAGATGGGGCGAAAAAAAAAGGGATCAGGTCGGGGTTGACAGGAGTTGGGGGAGAGTAGAGGGCTACAATTGTGCGCCACCGGGTAGGGGCTATAAAAGGGAGCAATGGCTACAATTGTGCACCATGGGCTGGGACGATGTGGGAACGTCATGCTGTGAAAATGACCTGCAATCTACATGGCTGAACCTAGCAAAAACCGGGACACCAGCAGTCACAAAAGCTTCCACTGAGACTCTGTCCTGCCTCACAGATGCACTGGGGTAAAGGTGGCACAAAACTCGAGGGTGTGGCCAACCAATGGCTGGTCCAACATGAGAATCAGGCCACAAGAGGGGTCCATGCCCAACACAGCCTAGATAGCCAGGAACCAGAGCCTGGAAAGCCCAGAAACCTAGGATAGAACCAGACATGAGTAGGGGAGGGGGAAAGGAAGAGTGGGAGAGAGAGGGAGGAATAAATAAATTAATAAATAAATAAATAATATATGAAATAAATAAGCAAGAGATCATCACCTCAAAGGAGAAAAAAAAAACAACTAAACAAGATACAAGCAAAACAAAAACAAGTATTTTTGAGGGAGTTTAGATAACAAAGAGTTACACAAAGCACCGTTTTGAAAGCCTGAAGATACATATTTTTCTGGTAACCTATTTCAAGTTAGTTTAAAAGAGCCATAATGATAACAAGAAGAATTCACATTTTCAAGAGGAAATTTTACTGAACATTCTGCCACTATCATGTGATTCTGCAAGAATTTCTTTAGTCAGTAAAAATCAATATGAAAATATACTCCAGAGCCATGTTCCAGAGAATTCTATATTTAACCTAAATGTCAAATTAAAAAATAAGCTAATTACATTATAAGAGCTATTGCCTAAAGGGTAAAACGAAACCCTAATTTCACACCTTAAATACCATTTAATAGCAGCATTGGCCTGCCAACTATCAAAACCCACTTTCACATATTACACTACTTGATCTTTTTACCTTGCACTTTTAAATTAATATCCTAATATTATAAGAATGACAGGCATTAATTAAAAATATTTAGTTAACAAAAGTATTCACTGTGCAGCAAGTTGCAATAATAGCTCATTTTCAAAACAAGATTATCATTCAATAATGAGATATTTCAATCTCTGAACTAGTCAAGGACAGAATAAACTATACAACAATTCTATCTTCAAATTAAAATATCTTTTTACTATAATTAATTAAAACCTGAATGTGATTATAAAATTTATAAACAAAATGTACACAGATAAGAAAGAATTGACTTTCCTTTGTAATATTTTCCATTTGTTTTTTATTGCACTTGTACTTTAAACACATTGTATCATAGCCACAGATTTTTACATATATTATACTCCTCAGTTATATGCTAAACCATAATTAATTTTCTTTTATATTTGTCTTTACTGATATATTGATCAGCCAAGACATATCCAAATACAGATTTATCTATCATTTACTATGTCACATTTCAAGCTTCATGTTATACTTTTAATTGCATCACTTAAAGGATATGTGTATACGATCAAAATATAATAAGATGTACAAGCCCTCTGAAACATCATGAGGACACAACCTTTTGTACCATCAGTGACAACTGACCACTGATAACTTATACAAAATCCAACTACTATAAAGTAGGGATATCAAATATTTAAATTACCCTATCACTTGAGGAATTCATAAACAGATTGTAATAATCATATTATTCACCACATTCCAACCAGTGCCTCTTCTATATAGGGCCCTAATGTAAGAGCTAACAGCATGCCTGTAATTTGAAGAAATAAATAATGCAGTTCCAATGAAGGAAATGAAATATATCCACAGAAAGCTCCGTATGCAAATGAGTGACCAAGGGCAGTGTTCATGTGCACATTCCAAAGTGTGGGTATACACTATTAGAACTAACTAATCAGATGTATCTCAGTTAAGACGTCTTCATTTACCTGGCTGCTACTTATAATATTTAAATATACTAGTACTGAATTTGCAGGGTTTTTGCTATAAGGAAAATAAGAACTTAAACATTTTGGTTCATTATACAAATTTTTAAATGTTATTGGAAATATTTAATGTTTCTTTTTCTTTGGTATCATGAAATAAAGTACAGAATTCATAAACATTAACTTAAACTAGAATCTAAGGATGAAACTATTAATGAGACAAAAGATCAAACCTGTACTCAAGAACTTAGGATGTTCTGTATATACTCTTTCTTTTTTGTTGTTTTTTTGTTTTGTTTTGTTTTGTTTTTTGTTTTGTTTTTAGAGACAGGGCTCCTCTGTGTAGCTTTGGAGCCTGACTTGGAACTACATCTGTAGACCAAGCTGGCCTCAAACTCACAGAGAACCACTTGCCTCTGCCTCCTGAGTGCTGTGATTATAGACTGCAGACTGTCAGTTACCACACTGTCCTTTATACATATGATAAAGACATGGCTATCAATTCTTGCTAAGAACGTAACTCCACAAAAGTTTGTCTTCCATGTTACCTTGTACAACTATGTGTAATTATCACTTACGTATACGAATTAAAGGTTCCTTCAGAGTCTATGGTAGAATTTGTCCTTTTTCCATTTTGACTTGGATCTCCTAAAGACAAAAATAAAAACACTGAAATAACAGAAACTGCAAAAGTGAGTATTTCACTTAAAAAGCACTGTGTGACAGTGCTATGTAATGGCATACTAAAACAGTTCAAAACAACCTCCCAGTTATCTTGTGTACTAGGAGGCTTTTAGGGAAAAGTCCCATGTGGATTTGTCAACATATAAAGCAAGACCCAAACTCCTAATGTGGGTAGGAACACTGCCAGAGTAATTGTAATAAGAAAAGTCAAGAATGATTCAATTTTATTTGCTATGAATCACAGAAACATGGAAACTTATAGACCATTAAATTACTTAGTAATATTTATGAACAAAGGCAATCTTTGGTTGGAGACTAGATTACCCTTTCTGACCACTACTATAGCCAAAATGGACATAAGCAGAGAATAAAGCTAAAAATCCAGCAGTCTCCTATGTAGACAGTAAAAGAAACCCAGACAAGGAATATGGTGACTAAGAATGCACTTTAGGAACCTTCTCCTGTATCTCAACATCTCTTACAAAATATGCTTGTAGTTAATGTTATTGTCTGTACTGTAAAAACCTCATAAATATAAAACACAGAATGAAATTTCATCAAAAGACATTAGTATTTTGTGGTGGCTTGAAAGAAAATGGCCCCAAAGGGAGTGGCACTAGTAGGAGGCATGGCCTTGTTGGAGGAAGTGTGTCACCATGGGGGTGGGCTCTGAGTTCTCCTATGCTCAAGATACTGCCCAGTGTCACTGTCCATTTTCTGTTGCCTGCAATATGTAGGACTCTCTGCTGTGGTAGACTATTGTGTAAGGAGTGTGACTTTTGTTTATTCTGCATTTGTTGTGATTCTTTGCCTGTTAAAACACCTGACGGTCCTCATAAAGAGCTGAATGGCCAATAGTAGGAGTAAGGACAGGCAGCACTGGAGAAACAAGGAAAGGGAAGAATAGACTAAGGGGAGTAGAACATCAGGAGCCAATCATGTAGTCATCCAGCCAGACACAGGGTAAAAAGGAATGAAGAAAGAAAAGATCCCCAAGACCAAAGATAGATGGGATAATTTAGGTTAAGTAAAATAGGCAAGAAACAAAACAAGCTCGGGCCAGGTACTCATAACTCAGAATAAGCCTCTGTGTATTTATCTGGGTGCTGGTTGGTGGGCCCCTTGAAAATCCAAAAGAGTAAAATAACACACAACACTCAGCTCCTCCAGCTTGAATCATCACGTCTGCCTGCACACCATCATGTTCCCCGTTCATGATGACAAACAATGAAACCTCTGAAACTATAAGCAAGCTCCAGCTAATGCTTTCTCCTGTAAGAGTTGTCATGGGCATGGTGTCTCTTCACAGCAATAAAACATTGACTAGGACACGTTTTCTGTAAGGTTTTTTCACTTAAAAATGAGACGATTTGTGAAATCAAATTTAGAATTAATCAATATGTTTGGGCTTATATGATACAAAAGAAAATATTTTAAAAATATTTTAAAAGATTAGCAATACCTCATTGTAAAAAATTCTTATAGTTAGAAATTTGATAGATTACTTCATTAAATATGTATTTTAAAATACAGTTTTTATGTATGAAGCATATACTACTAAATATATCATTTCTTCCTCAAAACAAATTATGAACAGTATACAATTAAATTTTGCACTTCTAATCTCTACAATGTAACTTTCAACATTATTTTATATTTAAAAACTTAATAATTAATCATTTGTTCAATTATTACTTATACTTTTGATTTATAATGAAATATTTAAGGTTTTACTGGGGAATATCACAGTAGACCTGGTCACATCAAATAGTAATTGTGAAGAATTCAGTTTAAAAATGAGATTAATTTTATATTTTGTATATAATACTAAGATATTTTGATTCCATAATTACGCCACTCATTAAATGGCTACTGAAAATGGAAATGAAATTTGTATGACATCCTTGTGTCACATAGGAACACTGATCTAGCTAAGACTCTGCAGGTATGATTAGTGTTCAGCAAAGGCCTCAGTTCTCATGCTGAACCTTTTAAAATGAATCTTTTTCAAAGTATCCTTCCAGCATGTTTCTGATCACTTGGCTGTTTTGGTTGGTTGTTTAAAACTTAAAATAAATTTCAGCATTCAAAAAGGGCGACACGTTATTTTTTTCAAAATTTAAAACTTAAATGTTTAAAATTACTATAGCTGTGTGCATGCTAGTTCCTC
Source organism: Cricetiscus sungorus (assembly GCA_030556225.1). Lineage (NCBI taxonomy): Eukaryota > Metazoa > Chordata > Mammalia > Rodentia > Cricetidae > Cricetiscus > Cricetiscus sungorus. The sequence continues at coordinate 30,644,221 of JANBXA010000641.1, forward strand.
GACTACTTAGATAAGACTACACATAGATCATTTTATTTCCGTTAAAAAATAATAGTATCACCATGAATAAAAAAGACAGAAGAAACAGCAACTCAGCTCATTAAAGAGAAATTCCATGTAACACATGCTCCTCAATAGCATGCAGAAACTTCCTGTGTGGCCTTCCACAGCCAGTATAGAGTGGGTGTTATGATATACACTGAAGCAGTCTTCCTTCTTCAAACTAAAGGTTATCATCATGCAAATATAGGAAATACTACCTATAGAATTCTTGTTCATTTAAGAAGAACTTATGGTGGGGTTTTTGCCTGTTTACTTTCTATTTTGAGTGTCTCATTGTTGAGCTCTGGTGGCCAGGTGCTGGCTATGCTGGTGCCACTCCTTCCTCTGATGGGGACTAAAGCCCACAGCGTCAAGCCTGGCTCTTTTTTTCTGTTTGTAAATAGCCATGTTTTATCATAAGATGCTGCAAAGGTTTGCTATAGTCTATAACCATCACTAGTGAAAATGCCATAGCAACTGTAACTTTTAAGGTATAAAAGAATATAAAGTAACAGGGAAACAAAATGCTGTTTTTCCTACTCAAAAAACATTCCAAATTCAGAGTTGAATTGCTTCACTAGAAATATTTGTAAAATGATTTCAGAGTGTGTTATATGGGGGAAGTGTAATGAAGTTTTAAAGTAGGAAAAACTGCTTTAGTTTTTCAATATTATAGTTGAAAATTATAGCAAATGTTTATGAAAACATCTGTTCCTTACAGTTATAGATTCTTAATTTTAGTATAGATGTTTTAGACTCTTATTTTAAAGGAAACCTGACTTTTGAAAGGTTTACAAAACAAAAAAACAAAAGACAGAGTTTATAATTCTAGAAAACTGTACATTCAATATGCTATGTCCTGTAGGAAATATTTTTATTTGGAGGGGCTTAGAACTGGTAACCAAGAGAAATCATAGACAACAGAAAGTTCATCCCACATTTAAAGTGTGGCATGCTAAAAGCACAATTACAGAATAAGAAAACACCAAATGAAAACTCCAAACAAAAGTATTTTACTGCTGATTCTAATTCCCTTTTAAATGTGGTAGAGAAGTGCTAATGTTGTAAGGGAAGGAAACAATCTTAGAACCTATGTGTAGTGTTCCCCCAAAAAACAACAGAGGGCGCAAGAGAGTCTTACACGATGTTTTTAGTTATTACTCTAATTTGGGAACCAAGTTGTCAGATAAACAGGAATACGTGAAACAAGAATGTACAAACTGATTTCCACTCATACACATAAGACAGACAGACAGACAGACAGACAGACACAACACACACACACACACACACACACACACACACACACACACACGTAGAGAAAGTGTTCATACAACACAGACCCTGAACTGTGTTTTAATATTAACGCATTTCCTTGTTTGAAAAGTAATTTAACTAAAAATACACCATTTTTAGAATACATTTCTGATTTTAAAGATATTTTAAAACTCGGTGTACAAAGTGATCTGGATATTTTAACTCATCTTATACACTTCAAGTTTGTCTATGAATTTTATACAACTATACAGTATACTCATTCAATATTATATATAATAATTTACAAAATATAATAGTTTATATACAGATGAAATTGATCAATTCTTGTGGCCACAAATGTTTGAAATATACATATTATTGTTTTTTTTAAATAATTGAGAAGTAACTTTGTAATATGAGTTCTTAACAAAATTGAAGTACTTTGGTTCACGTCTTGTCACCAAATGAAGCATCCAGTGCTGGGATTGGGTTACATACAACTGAGATGTAGGCCAAAGAGGTGCCATGGAAATCCCCAAACAACCAGGCTGTTGCCAAGGCAATGGGTTGCTCTCCACAAACTGAGAGCAAGGCTACTCTGCTAAAGACAATTCTCTGAACATGCTAGTCAGTGCCTAAATGTAGGTTTCACCTCTGTATTCTAGCATATTTGGTACAGAAAGACATTCTGTAGTATAGTAACAGTCAGCCGGAAACCCTTTGGTTGACAATGGGATCCTGTCTATAAGATAAAATGATGCACAAAGCTGTGGAGTAAGCAATTAATATGATTTGACTTAAGGCACACTCCATGAGACGGCACCCATACAAAACACTGTTTAGATGAGCAAGAGCCAGGGTCCCAGGGAAACCAAATACTACTGTCCTATATATATACTGTCTATATGTATACTCCTAAAAACTATTATGCTATGCTCATATGATTAGCGCCTTGGTTTGCCATCATCAGAGAAGCTTCCTCCTGCAGCAGATGGGAACAAATGCAGAGACCCACATACAGACAGTAGAGAGTGGGAAGCACAAACTGGATGTGTCCAACAAGTCCCTCCCCTTAGGGCTCTCAGATTTCCCCTTAGGAAATCTCTCAGCAAGAAGGTAGAAGAAGTGTAAGAGCCTCTGAAGAAGAGATGGAGGACACCAAGAAAACAAGGCCCTCGAAAGCAACATGAGCCATGCTCATAATGAAGTCGCAAAAGCTGAGGCGGCATGCACAGGGCCTGCACAGGTCCACCTGCACCCTGCACCGGGACCTTTGCACACACACTATGGCTCCCAGGTTAGTGTTTTGATTCCTGAGTGTGTGAACAAGTGGGTACCTGGTTTGTGTGCCTTCTCCTGAACAAAGGAAGGCCCCTTTCCTTCTATTTGCTTGTCTTGAACAAGTCCCATGTGATAGATGTTGTTTTGCGTCATTTTATTTTATTATTAACCCTATTTTTTTTTTTCCCTAGTGAGAGACAGAAAGGAGATGGATCCAGATGGAAGGGAATAGGGGGAAACTAGATGGAGGGAAATCATACTCTGAGAAAAGAATCTATTTTGAAAAAAGTGGGAAATTAAAAAAAAATAGTTTGGCTCATTTGAAGAAAGAATATGCTGTTACCTTGTGTTAGCTTAAATTAAGTATTTTCAAGTAGTAATTTCTAACACATATGTATCTCAGTTATTATGCCAATAATAGCATAACAGTAACTTAAATTTCAAAATAGGGATGAGCAGATTCAAGATATTCTTTTAGTTTTAACTATACTCATGTTGAGATAATGACATTTATTGGTTCGATCCATGAACTACTGAAACCATGCTTAGTGAAGTTTTATAATAAATTTCTGTAGTTTTTTATTCACAAACATCTGTCTGCTTCAAGAAGAAACAGAAATTTTAAACTAGGCTAAGTTGAAAGCAGCCAGAAAAACACTATAAATAAGTGCAGTTACTCATCTAACTGTAAACATTAGTTTACATCTAAAAGCACTGAAGTTGAATTATCACATAATTCTAAGTATCAATACTGAAAACACTTAACAGTACAGACAGGTTCAGACCTGTGAGAATGTAGGTGGGGGAGCGGTGACTCAAACTAAGATGAGGAAAAATGTAGTGGGTTAGTGGTGATCTGAAAACTTGGACTTTTTAAAAATGCAAGCAACAAGTAACTAAAACTATTTTTATTAAATTTAATATCCTCAGAAAGTATATTATTACAAATTATGATTAAAAATAGCCATATGCTGACATATAGTAGTTAAAGGAAAATTGTAAAAAGTCAGTTTTCATCTATGAACATTATAGCCACTAAGAGCACTATATCACTTCACAACTAAAACTAGTACCAGCCTCCATAGATTGATAATTTATGCAAAACCGTGAGAAATGACCGTTAGTTAAGTAAAAGAAATTTCTGAATGAGTTTTGATTTTCTTTATTATTGTTCATTATTCTACACTATAGAGATCAGATAATAGTCCAATTTAGTTTTCTATGTTAATCACTATAAATAATGAAAACCGTTTTGCAAAGAAACATTTTCTTGGATAACCTCCTAAGCCAGATCATTTTGTGCCAGAGAAGAGGGCTTCCACATGTCATCAGGTTATATTAGTAAGGGTTCATAAAATCTTCCCGACACCTTGAGTATTACATATTTTAAACAGCAGGGAAAAGAGACTAAGAAGATGGTTCAGTGGGTACAGCACTTACTCAAACAGGCATAAATACCTGAGTTCAGACCCCAGCATCTATAAACAAACCTAGTATGGGCAATCATGTCTGTGAGCCCAGTTCAGGGAACAGAGACAGACCTACTGTGGTACTCCTTGCTCAACTAGTCCAGAAGAAACAACAAGCTCTGAGTTCAGCTAAGCCATATCGTCTCAAAAATTAAGGTGAAAAAAGTAGAAGAAGCCACTCGGTGTTGATCTCTGGCTTCCAGGATCAGACCCAAGTACACACAAATATACCATACACCTCAAACATGCTCACAGAATTGAGAATAAGAAAGGAGAGGGAAAGAAGAATTCAGAACTTGGGTGAGTGGGTAGCAAAGGTGGTGCTGGATTTTCATGTGTATGGAATACCTGTGGAAGGGGTCTGCAGAGTTGGTGGACCACAAGCCTGAGAACTGCACTTTTGCAAACTCAGAACAAGTGACATAGGACTACATAATGAATCCTGACCAGCAGAATTCTACCAGACTGAGGAAAGGTCTTTGGGTAAGAAAGAACATAGCTGGGTGAGAGATGAACAGAAAAGAAATACTTAGACTCTAAAAGGTTTTCTAGTTAACTTCCGTGATCCATAAAATTTTCCAAAATAACAAGCTTCAGCAAAACTGGACATAACTATGTCTTACTATAGAAAAAATATAATTCCACCAATAATTAACAAAAGAAATTAAGTAGTAATGGAACTTAGTATTGAGCTATGCCAATGTTATAGTCTACCTGCCATGACAAAGCAAGCTCCCACTATATACTAAAAGGGCCTACAAACCATCTGGACTTTAAAACCATTGTCACCAGAAAGAGTTGCTGCCTAGAAATACTATAATTTAGGTACTTATAAAATCTTAGTAGGAAAAAGAGAAAGTAACAAAACAGACTTAGAAAAGAGCTAACTAAGTAGCACACATGTTGTCAAAGACTATCAGAAATTATTTCTTTGGATTTGGAAAATAGTTCTAAGGCCAAAGATAATCATAGACCATTACATTTCAAGACATAAAGACAGGGTCTCCCGGTGTAGTCATGTTCCCCAACTACCATCTGAGGAAAATAATAGTGAGGAGTTTGTTTAAACTTTGGATGGCAAACATTTCGGTCTTAACAAAAAGCTTTGTTTTGTTTTGTTGTTTGTTTATTTTTGTTTTTTTAAAGCATATTAATACTGGGTGTGCAAAACCTCTTAAAATGCAAAGACATCCATTAACTGAGTCACTTTAGGGAGATAAAGTTTCCTTTGTTGATGTCTGAAAAATTCAACTGGAAATGATATGCAGGGTATGAAACTGCTATTTATTAACAACAGTAACTAATCTCATTTATGTTTTCCAATTGAAACTGAATATGTTCTTTCAACTAAAAATTACATAAAAATATTTCAAATCTGAAGCTTTAAAATTCAGACAAAAATATCTAAGATAAATGTTTTCAAACATATCATTAGTACTAAAAGTATCAATCACTACAAATGAAATTCACTGAAAACTTCACATTCGACTATAAAATTTTATAAATCTTTCAAAACTGCAAAAAATGGCTAGAGAGATGGCTCACTAGTCAAAACTGCAAAAAAGTAATGCTTTAGAAAAGTGCACATCACTTTTAAATGTGTTTTCTTGTATCAAGAGTTCTAACTAATACATGCATTTTCTAAGTCATGCACCTGAATCGTGTGACACCTTCTAAAGGTTTTTAAAGTTCTGTGGATAGGTACCTGTTGAACTCTCAGTGTTACAGAAAGCAGAAAGCTGGGCAAATGTATTTGAACAAGAGGATATTTTACAGCTCCAGAAAGCGTAAGAACTTGGCAGCTTCAGCCATGTGGTTCTGGCTTTGGAGTCAAGGATACAAAGGAGGGGTTGTGGAATCTTTCTCCACAGCTAAAGAAAGCTGGGGAGGCCAAGGATGTGTCATAGGAGTCTCTTGCATCAAAGCCCAGAGAGGCCATTGTGTGAAGCTGTGAAACTGAGACTCCAAGATGTTGGAGATGTCAGCGTCATAGGACACCTGCCAAGGAAAGCTGCTAACAGGGTATGGAGACAGCCCAAGAGAAAGAAGCGTGCTGCAGTCAACAGAGCTGACGGGAGCTGGAGCTCTGAAGAACGCTCTGACATCAGGCATGGAGACGCAGATCTTGGAGTTTTCCCAGATGGTTTCTGGTCTTGCTTTGGTCCAGTGTTTCCTCACTATGTTCCTTTTTTGCCCACTGGGATTTGTAATATACATCCTGTGCCACAGCAGGTTGTATGTTAGAAGGGTATGATTTGTTTCTTGATTTTTAATTTTACAGGGTTTCAATTTGGAGATTTCCTTGAGTCTCAGAAGAGAATTTGAACTTTTAAACAGCAATGAGATAGTTAGAAAATTTTGGAGTTGGACTGATTGCATTACCATATGGCCACAAGCCTATGGTAGTCAGGGAACAAAATGTGTTGGATGAAAGAAGAATATTCCCCACAGGCTCATGGATTTGAGTGCTTGGTCACCAGGGAATGATGAAGGCTTGTTCCACAAGGTGTTGCTTTGTTGGAGAAGCGTGTCACTGGAGATGGGTATGGAGGTTTCAGAAGCCCAACCCAAACCCAGCGACTCTCCCTTCTTCCTGCTGCTGATCCAGTTGTACAAATCTCAGCTACTTCTCCAGCACAATGCCTGCCAGAGTGCGACATGCTTCCTATTGTGATAAGGACCAAACCCTGAACCTGTGAACAAGCCCCAACTAAATGTTTTCCTTGATTAGAGCTGCAATGCTCATGGTGTCTCTTCACAGCAACAGAACATTAACTGAGATAATGGGTACTGTGATAAGAATTGAGTTCTTTACATCAAAAACAGGACAGCTCCCCACTGTGAGTTGTTAGTTTCAGCAGGCACCTCAAACAACACAGGCCTTTGCTACTTTAGTCAAGACAGTGCAGCTAGGCTTCCATCTTGCACAGGTGATTGTCAGATGCAATCTCCTTGATGGAGAATCCCTGTGGAAAATTACCCAAATGACTCTAGAAATCAGAGGTCAAGATATCCCATCTTCTGTTTAACTGTGTCCTCGTGGAAATCTTCTCCAGCTAACTGCTTAACTTAGCCTATGTTAAAATACTGTTTGTGCAAAGCGTCCACCTACACCTGCTAAATGAAATGCAACACGTGGTTTTTACTTTAGAAGTCCCTTGCTCTAAATGTTTAGCAGTATACTTGGGTCCTGAATATCTGAGTATACTCCCAGCCAACTGGAATACAGGCTATAGCTACTGGCTATTGGCTATGCCCACATGCTTTTTCCTGGTGTGCTCCCTTTAACATTTTGGAGGCCCCGCTGTGAACCTCTAGGACAGTATTCATGGGATTGCCAGGAGAAGGGAACACTGCTGTGACTAGAGAGGCGTCTGAGGGGGTGCACACTGCAGGGTGTGGGTAAAGTGCTTTCTAAGCAACCGCTGCCCAGTACTCAGAGGCACCCGAGTCTATGCCCAAAAACAAAAGTCACCTCATCTGAAGACCTCCAGAGGTAAGTTTGGTCTGTAAGAGGCACCGCCTGGTTAGGACAAAAGAGGGGAGGCCATACACAACCATAGATCAGTGTCATTCTGTATGAGACATCACCAGACTCACCTGGTCTGTTCAGGTGTAGAATGTGTGGCCGCAGCCCCTAGCTGTCTTTACTATTTGTCTCTCTGTATGACATTCTGTTTGTGTAAGTTCTGTTGGTTGGAGGAACAGATCTAAAATGCAGTCACTACTGCCCCTGAGACAGAGCCTGCTTGACTCTGTAAAGGCTCCCAGACCGCACTGGGCGGCCTGACCATGGTAGAGCGCCCCCTTTACAATGGTAACTGGCCGCACCCTGGCAGCTGGTTGCTGCTATTGTTATGGTTATACCAGTAGCTCTCAAGCATTGCACATGGGTTTCCCTGTTATTAATCAATGTTCTTCTCTGGTGGGAGACACTCCAGACTTGGCTTGAGACTGTGCCCTCTTGCTGGCTTGGCAAGATCACCCAAAAAGACCCCAAACCGCTGCTTGTTCCTTCAGCCACAGGGAGGAAACTGACTTTGTCGAGACAAGCTTGTTTCCAGTTTTTGTAGTTGCTTGATTTCTACTCTAGGTCACAGGGTCCTACTCCTGTTCCCTGAGTGGAGGTGGGGAGGAGCCTGGCCAGCTGTGGTCTATGCACAGGGAAGCCTAAGCAGCTGTTTGTGTACCAGTCTCACTGGGGTGGGGGGTAGAGTTGGGGCTGGGTTAGAAGTCCAACTCATTCATGGTTTATGTCTTCTTTTTACCAATGACCTGCATAACTGTAAAACCCCAAGCCTTCCCTTTTCAATGGTTGTAGACCTTTTTTCTTTCTTTTTTAAAAAAATATTTTTTTATTTTTAATTTTACATATCAATCCCAGTTCTCCCTCCTTCCCCTCATCCCATTCCCCCCACCCTACCATCTGCTCCTCAGAGAGGTATGTGTAGACCCTTTTCCATACACACAGCAGACTTGGAAAGATTGACAGCAACTCCTGTATACTCTGATTATAAACAAGGAGCAAAATCTAATCCAGATGAAGCCCAGGAAGTTGGGAACACAGAGGTCCATACAGAGGGTCCATACAGAGGCTCCTTGTATATCCAACCCAGTTGGGATCAACCCCTCATTCTTTTACACGAAACCTCAGCTCATCACCTTTACAAGTCTTATGCCAGATGACAAAGTTGCAGGTACCCTATGTGACTGTCTTGAGGTCAATGACCTGATCTGACTGACTTTCCCTTGGTGACACCACCTGGTACAATGGACAAGAAGTTGTCAGCAGAAGGGGACAGTTTCTTCCAAAACAGGAGTAGCAGCAGTGATGACAGCAGTGAAGATTATCGGCACAATTTTTAAGCAGGGAACCTCAGCTTAATGACTTGAGTTTTTAGCTTTGACTCAAACACCCCAATGGGGTAAAGGCAAGACTATCACCATACACACGGTAACTGATATGTTTTCACTACATCCCATCTCCAAGGGGCTCAATAAAAGAAAAGAAGATTGCTCACCTCAGCAGAAAAGAAAGGAAAAGAAATCATAGCCCTACTGGAAGCTATCTGGTCACCTAAGAGGGCTGTCACTGTCCATTATAAAGGACACCTAACATGGGAATACTCCAGAACCAAGTGGAGAAGGATTTGCTGTCATGGCTGTCCAGGAAGTGCCCTATACCCAGTTGGCCTCTCAGTTTTGGTAGCCCAGCTTACTGAAGAACCAGGAATGAACCCCTGAGTAGAATTGGCTGGACCAAACAAGAGCTGTCCAGACAGAATACCCAAGAATGGTAGATGGAGCAGGAATAGACTCATCCTTCCCACAAGTATGGGAAGATGACTTGTTAATGATCTCTATCAAGCCACCAACTGACCTAGAAGCCACAAGAACTGCTAACTCCTCAGGCCCAGGCACTGTTTTAACTTCTGAAAGCCTGACTGAAGACACTACTTTTAATGTGCCACCTGTGCTCAGATAACCCTAAAGCAGGAAGAAGATAGGGATTTGGACTCCAAGAAATGGACCTGGGGAACAATGGGAGTTAGATTTTACTGAAATCTGGCTGGTGTTTATAGACACTTTCTAAGGATGGGCAGAACTCTGTCCTACCAGAACACAGACTTCTCCAATAGTTACTAAGAAACTTCAACAGGGAATGATTCCTAGGTTTGGACTGCTCCTAGCGTTGGGGTCTGACAACAGCCCAGTCTTCTCAACCAAAGTATCTCAGAATCTGTAAAAGGTTCTAACATTAACTAGGAAAAACATTGTGCTTATTATGGGCCATACAGTTCTGGGTGGATAGAAAGCATCAGTAGAATTTGTTTTTCAAGATGGCATTTCTCTGTGTAGCCGTGGCTGTCCTCAAACTCAGAGACCCACCCACTTTTGCCTCCCAAGGGCTGGGATTAAAGGCGATGTGCCATCACCAATGGCAACAGAACTCTTAGGGAGACTGACCAAATTGGTCCTGGAAACGAGCAAAAACTTGAGCTAACCTCCTCGCTTTGCCTTCTCTGTTAAAAGTGTTCTACTGCTGTGAAGAGACACCATGACCATGGCAAAGAGAGCATTTACTTGTGACTTGCTTACTGTTTGAGAGGTTCGGTCCATGCCCTTCACGGCAGGGAATATGATGACACATGTGGCAGAGATGGTAGCTGAAAATCCTACATCTGCATCCGAAGGCAGTAAGAAGGGAGAGACTCTGGGTTTGGCATGGGCTCCTGGAACCTCAATGCCTACTTACTGCAACAATGCCACACCTCCTAATCTTTTCAAGTAGTGCCCTCCCTGGAAACCATGCACTCAAATCTACGAGCCTGTGGGGTCACCATACACCACTAAGGGCCTGATGTACCCTGTACTTCCTAACTACAGGGATGGGGGAGGTCACTCCTTTTGAATTATGCTTTGGAGACCACCTCCCATGCCCACAAACCCAAGTCCTTGCCTTCTCAAGTCCTTGCAGGCTTTGCAGACCAGAAAGGGAAGGGAGTCCTGCCATTCCCTACCCAACTCATTCACCACTTCCAGCCAGGAGACTTGGTGTGGATAAAGAAGATCCCTGCCCAGCCCCTGGAACCTTACTGTCCAGCTTCTATGAAAGTGACTGGTACCATCCCCTAAATTCACCACTCCTATTTTAAAAAGTCCACTGAGAATACATGAACTGTCAATTGATCTCAGACCCCATAAAGAAGAGGCTGACCAGAGTTTACTAACCAGTGATATATATTTCTTGAAGCAAAGTGGCAGGATGGAGTTTATAAACAAACTTATCTGTTATCTGTTAGGTCCCAAACTGGAAAAGCAGTGCATTAGTCAGGGCTGCTGACAATAAAGCAAAGCCATTGTTTCTGTCTGCCAGGAAGGGTCACTTCTACTGACATGTCCCAAAGCTCATGCCAACTTCAAGATCCCCTGCGGTGTTACTCTGTTTGTGATCTACAAATAAACTGCCTGAAGATCAGAGTGCAGACGTAAGCCACCGTAAGGCCAGGCAGTGGGGACACACACCAGCACTTGGGCGGTGGAGACAGGAGTGATGTGGCAGAGAGGAGTACAAGGTGGGAGGAGACGGGAGCTCATTGCATTTGGTCTGAGGATTTGTGCAGACAGCATCTCATATTCAGTCAGGGTTTTTGAGAAGGAATTAAATTTCAGGATTCTTAGGGATGAGTTCACCCTTTGTGTTTGAGGATTCAGTAGAAGAGGTCTCTCTTGTGGTGGGCTCCTCTACTTCTCTGAACTTTCAGCATTTACCCCATTATCTGACTCAGCTTTTTATTACGAAGACCTATTAGAACTCTTTCTACAGTCCCCCTTGACATGGACTTATAGTGGACACCAAAGCCACTGGACTCTTCCTTCCAACCACAACCCCTTCCCCAGGCTGTTCCTGTTCACAGGATTTCCTGGCCCCAGTCTATAGCTAATGGTTTTTCTTTATAGTTCCAGAAGTTTTTCCTGGCTCCCACTTCTCTCTGCTCTTCCCACCTATGGATCAGTCAGCTTGGTAGCTTATCTACCTGTACCCTTGCTTACAACATGCAAACCCATAACCCTCACACACACGCATGCACGCATGCACGCACGCACGCACGCACATCCACTCAGGGAAACAATCAATTTAGGAACAAAACCAAAAAGTGAAAGACCCATTCAACAAATACTTTAAAACACTGAAGAAAGTGTAAGAGCCAAAGTTATGTTTTAAGTTTAAATTTATGTGCTTGATCAAACGTGGGCAGTTAGTTAGTTTCAGGCATCTGCACCGGCCTGCTCTCGGGGTTCTGACAAGATGTGTCATCAGCTGCAGCCACTAAGACAGTGCACATCATTCACTATGTTCCCTTGAAAAGGACCCTGACCACCTCTCACCTCTCTCCCTCTGTTCCTCCCTCCCCCACCCTCTCTCCTCCTCCTCTCTGTTTCTCTGCCTGTCTCTGCCCTCCCCCTCCTCTCTCTGCTTTTCTCTTCTGCTGCTCCTGTCCCTAGATGCTGGTCTCTCCTCTTCCCTCCCCGCTTTTCCCAAATTAAAAAACAACAAAAAACCAAAAACAAACAAAAAACCTCCATGTGAGCTCTGTCCCTTAGTGTCCTTGCCTGTCACACTGCTTTTTTAAAATTACAACGTAGGAGGTTCAAGGATGAACCCATGCCCCTGTTTGGACTTGGGCCAGAGGTATGCAGGCAGGAAATACATCAGAATGTAAGCTTGCCCCTGACTGGACCTGATGGAAAATACAGTTTTGCCCTTTTAAACCTGTGCAAACCATTACTTGGGGGAGATGGACCAGGCCAGTCCATCAACCGGGCCAGTATTTGATAAAAGTTCGCTTCAAATTTGACATTAAACTATGTTAGTGATCTTATTCTGGACAGGTGGGATTAACAAAAGAAACTAAAGATACCAGAAGATGGAGAAACATTATATGAATGTTATTAGTATTGACATTGTAAACATAACCATCCTAATGATACAGTCTACGAGTCTGGACTAGAGTTAATTTTCGCTGCCTGTTAAAACAATCAGAAGGCTCAACAGGTACCAGCAGAGAAATCTAAATACAATAAACAGCAGCAGAGAGTCAGGACCGGGAGTGAAGAAACACACAGGGGACCAGTGTATTCCTGGGGTCTGGGACTTCCTTAAATCTCTGAAGTTTTCACCCCCTAATTTAGGTTAGTCCATTTGAAGAAAAGCATTATGGTTGATTGGTCTATAAAGTTGCCTAACATGTCCTGATGGGCCTTGAACTTGAGCCGCTCAATCAGCAGGGGGCCTCCAGCTAGGCGGATAAGGAAGAAGCCAGACATCTTGAAAATTTGTCACCTTTATTACCTCTGCCAATTCGGGAATCTAACTCCTAGTATCTCACTACTAAGAGCAATCCACAGAGTTGAATGTTCTAGGGATCACCAATTGAAGGACTAAGAATTAGGTTTCCTGATATGCAGGCAGATCACAGAGTACAGTCTACCATAAGATCATATAAACACTGTTACTTGTATCCAAACAATCACTTCACAAGTTTCTAATCTGTACTAGCTGTTAATTTGAAAGAGACTTGCTATACACAACATTAGGGTCTCTAAGCCTCCCTCTTTGTACCCAGCACCCAAGGTACTCTGTAGTTGTATAGATTTGTAGTACAATGCCTGTCTTTGAACTATCTTTTTATTTATTTATTCATTTATTTATTTTTAAGCATACACACGCACACACACAGCAGTCAGAGGACAATCTTGGGAATTAGTCCTTATCTTCTTCTTTGTGACAGACACAGGATCTTCTCTTAGCCCCTGTAAATGCCAAAGCATCCCGCCTGTGAGCTCCAGGGAACTCTCCCATCTATCTCCCACCTCCACACAGGAGTGCTGAAATGGACTCGCTCACATTTTTATAAGGAATCTTTCCTTTCTCCCCGCCCAATGAATGCACGAGACAAGAACTTCATTTGGAAGGAGGAATCATAAATTTCACAGTGCAATAGAGCTTTTCTCCGAATTTTTCTTTTTCTTTTCTTTCTTTTCTTATTTTTTTGTTTAGCAATTAAAACTTTAATTGTATCAAAGACAATTCAATGAGTTCATTTTATCAAAACCAAAATCAAGTTTCTGAAGAAAACAACTTGAAACTATTTCACAAGTAAATAAATATGTCTATCATGAAAATATAATGAGGAAGAGCAAATTTGGAAGGAAAAAACTGAAAGCACCAATAATATTTCTTATTTTTTAAAAACAAAATACCACCACCTGTTATTTTCCTTTCAAACTCCTCTATTCACTATTCACTATTCACTATATAATGTGTACTACTCTTAACTTACTTCTGTCTTTGTTTCTTATTGCTCATGTATAAATCCATATTAAAATTCGCTTTGCATTTAGAAAAATATGAAACCACGATGATACATTTAAAAAGCAAACCACAGTATATAAACAGAGAATTGAAATCATTTTGTTATTATTGGGGCTTCTGATTTTGCCCAGTGGGATAGATTACCTTAACTTCTCCCAAGTTCAGGTCCATCCTCTGCCATCCTTGCTCAGTGCTACCCAACTTTCCTCCTAACACTGGGACAGACCCTCACAGACGCCTCAATGCCTCCTGCTCTGTTCCCTCTATTAGGAGGCAAGAGTACAGACACGTACAGTTACTTGACTTAAGCAGTCGTCTCAACCGTCTTTTTGCTGGGATGATTTAAAACAGTCCCTCATGTTATGGTGACCCCAAACCTCAAAATTATTTTCATTGTTATTTCATAACTTAATTTTGCTATTATTATGAATCATAATGTGATTTCTGATGGTCTTAGGTGACCCTATGAAAGGGTCACCTGACTCCCCCAAGGGTGGCCAAGAATTCGCAAAGGGATGGCAACTCATAAGTTGAGAATCACTAACATAAGACAATAGGATGGTTAATATTCAGTAAATGTTTTGAGTGACGCATATTTTCTTTCTAAGAATATTTTATGGTAGGCATTACTGAATATAAATGACTATTCTATTAAGAATACATTTGGTTAAGTATTTCAAAAGCTATTTCTCTCTCTTTCAAACTTAGGAAAATGGTGGGCCACAGTGCTAACTAAGCCTCTTTCTTGGTCAAAGAGTCAGTGCTTTGTCTCCCATGTCTTTACAGCAAAGGTGGTTAGTGTTCGGACCAAGCCTAGGGAGCTAGAAGCGTGAAGATACAACACAGGGGTTGGGAGGAAACAGCAAGTCCTGACAGGAGGTGGTCCCAGCTAGTTTCAGGATAGCCAGGACTACACAGAGAAATCCTGTCCACATAGTCCTGGTTGTCCTGGAACTCACTCTATAGACCAGACTGGCCTCAAACTCACAGAGATCCACCTGCCTCTGCCTCCCAAGCACATGTACCACCATGTCCAGCAGGAACTGCAATTTATTCCAATTGAAAACTTTGCTTTGCAGGTAGTTATTGTTCATGTAGGGGATCCAGATACACTTCCCAGCACCTACCGGGCAGTTCATACCATCCTTAAGTCCAGCTCTAGTGTTAGCAGATCCTTTAATCTACCCAGCAAGAATACTTACATCTCTGTACCAGGAAATGAAAAGCTACCACTCATCATTACATGAGATGAGTTGGACTTCAAGAGTGAAGTTCACACAGTTACCTGCAGCTGATAAGCACTGAAACAAAAGTATTGCTGGCAACTGACTGAATCACAACACCCACTTTCTATTGCATTTGCACAACAGCTCATGGGCTGAGCTGCAGGACCAGAGTAAATGTCTGGCGGTTTGAAAGAAAGAGCCCCTGAAGGGAGCAGCACTGTTAGAGGCACGACCTTGTTAGAGTAGGTGTAGTCTTGTTGGCAGAAGTGTGTCACTGTGAAGGTGAGCTTCCGGGTCTCAAATATGCTCAAGTACCACTCAGTGTGACAGACTACTTCCTTGTGCCAGCAAAATATAGAACTATCAACTACTTCTCCATCGCCACATCTGTCTATACGCTTGTCGCGATGATAATGGATTGAACCTCTGATGTGTAAGCGGCCATGGTGTCTCTTCACAGCAGCAGAACATTGAGTAAGACAATGCCTAAGTCTTAAAGAAAAAGTTATATAAGGCCATAAAGCATACTGAGAAATCCAGAGTCATGTGCTATGTCAAAGAAACACTGACAATTCTGACAAGCATACACATCAGTTTATAACACAGAAACAAATTTTCTCAAGGCTCCTATTTTACTTCATTTCTAGTCTTCACATGCATAGGCATTCATTCACATATACTACCACTTAATTTATGTATAGGCCATCCAGCCTGAAGACAATTCAATTAATCTTACAAGTGACATGTACAAGAAAAAAACAACAACAATAATAACAACAACAACAAAAAAAAAAAAACCAGATGTGGCATTAAGATTTACAAAGTTACTGAAACTTTTTAACAAGTAAAATGCATCCTTCCTTAGCTACACCAGAATGAGGAATAAAGGGGTTTACATATGTTCCAATTCTAAACCTATCAATCAAACCCATGTTATTCCTTTGGGAGCTTATTTACATGCATATTTATCAGCCTCACATGCTAATTCCCTGCTGTTTTATGCCTGCAAGGCATGTTTATGAGTCATAATTGTTGATCTCATTTGATGTATTTTACTGAAGGAAGACATCATTCAGTTATGTGGCCTAATGTCAATGAGTTACGATGACCTGATCTCTTAAAAACAACTTGCTGTTTAATTTTTATTAGAACATATCACTTATTTCATGGGAATAGTTCACTACACAAAAGAAAAAGTGTTTTATAGAAGGATTTGAGAGTCATCTCATTTTGGGTACCCTTTATTTTTAAATATTTAATTTGACCTACAGCTGCAAAGCGAATGATGTTTCTCTTCAGCACGTATTTCTCCTCACACCTGGACAGCAGCACAGCTCTCATAACCGGCCATTTTAATGGAACTCTGCAAATCTTCCATGCTCACACTGAACTATGCTCCTTCACGCCTTCTCTTATACTCCTTTCTCTCATTTCTTCCTCCTGCCACTATGAAGACATGGTGATATGTTTAATACACCCCAGAAATACCTGATGAGGCAGGCATTGTTTGATGCATTTAAATGCTTACTTCAGTGAGAGTATTCCCCAAAGTAGGGGGTAATTAACTATTTCTACAGTTACCCTATCCCTCAAAAGTAATAGTTACCCTCTCAATGTGAATTTGCTCCAATGTTTAACAGAACTGCTGTATGACAAGTGTAAAAGATCACGATTTAGCACTGACATTGTGTATACAGTTAAGACTCTGGTGCTGAGAAACAGATGTGAAGTACCCTGAAGTATACTTCTAAGTATAAGTCTAAACTGCTATTACAAAACAGCTTTACAGTAAAGAGCGACAGATACACAATTACAATGTAAACATATCATACGGGCTTTGGAATAAAAACTTCTGTACCATGTGATAAATTTGAATTAAATGTAAGAATGATTTTTGTAACTGAATTTCTATAAGACAAATGGCTTATGTATGACTATCTCATGGCTGAGATGTGGAAAGATGGTCACTGCTAGGTGGCTGGCCATATACTCGGCATCACTACCTAGAAAATTAAGCATAATGTACAAGTAGATTATATATAGTATAAGTATCATTCATTCTTTAATTTTTCTATACTTAAAAAAAGATGGCACATACCTTTAATTATTCTAGCCCTCTGCAGACAGAGGCATGCAGACCTATAAAAATTCAAAGCCAGCAGTATCTACAGAGAGTGTTCTAGAATAGCCAAAGCTACGCAGAGAAATCCAGGCTTGAAAAACCAAAAACAACAAGAACAACAAAAACTCCCAAAATATTAAAATCAATCCTATTTTTAAAATGTAATTCAAAGTACTTTAATAAATGGTTACACAGTTTAAACTCTAAGAACAGAATGAAATTGTGTTATTGTTAATCTTTTGCTATTATGATAAAAAAAATTAAATTGGCTTATGCTTAAGAGATTTAAGAGAAAAATAAAATTGTGAATGAAATTGTTTTTTCCCATCTCAGTATAATTGTAGAAGAAAAAGTTGACAAATGATGGCACTATACTATCTTTACATTTTTAAACTGATTTTGAGACTTTCCTGTGTCCCATCTCCAGTGATTAGGGACAGTGAGGAAATGAAGAAAAGACAGAGAGTGAAGTCTGTATCAGATGGGTTTCTCTAATGATCTTTCCCTGGAAACTCAGTGTGTTTTGTAGGTGCAGTACAGGATGGGCTTCGTCTCTGCAGGAGAGCAGTCTCAGGCTACAAAAATCCAGGAGGAATTTGCAAACCTCCCCCATTTGATCCTGGCCTACAGAAGGAAATAGCTTTGCCAAGTACCCATGGGTTCAAGGCCTCGGATCCTGGACATGGCATGGTGGTGCCCATGTGTCAAAATAGAATTAGACTCAAGGTTTCCCTGACTGGGCTTGCCTCTGCTTCTTACATTTCTCCCTTTCCTTCCTCTTCTTCCAGTTCCTCATGTCTCCCTCACAAATTCATGGCAGTTTTTTGTTTTTAATCATTACTGCACAACACACATCCACACACAATGGCTCAGTAAATTAATGCTAGAAGGGTCTCACTGGGTAGCTTGGCGGCACACATTCTCTATTTACTAACATAATCAAGTGAAGTTGAACCCTAGTACATCTACTCATATCAACAAATATCATATGGTTTTAATGATTTTTTATTCTTGGAAGTTATGTGTACTGAGATGGGGATATAGGTTAGTCTTGAAGGTGCTTGTCCAACAAGAATAAGAATCCAAGGTGGGGACGGAGTAAAGATATAAAACAGTACAAATGTCTTATAATCCCAGAGGTGGGGCATGGAGGTAAGCACCTTAGGAAGTCTAATCGAATAGGTGAATTCCAGGTCAGTGAAAGATCTCACCTCAAAAGAGGCAGATAGAGCTCATCGGGACAACACTCAAAGTTGTCCCCCTGCCTTCCAAAAACAAATACATGCATGAATACATACATATACCAACATATATATTAAAAAAAAACCCTACGTGTTAAGAAAATTGAACTAATTCCCAGTGCAGATTTAAAAACAAATCAACTATATACAATTTGCTGTTACCAAAGGACAGAAGAACAGTACAATTGTAAGGACATGGAAAAAGATACCTACTCTTTAAAAAACAAATTGATAAACTGTATCAACAATGCACACTAGTAATTGAGCCAGTTTGATGAAGTTATGAGATGTTTCCCTCAGGTGTATCAGAACCAACCCTGATCTCTTCAAATGCACTGCAGCTTATGAATGATTTCTGAATGAGGCCTTCCTGTACTAACAAGAATTGTAACTACCAGCTTAAATTACTTCTACCCTTCTCCTATGCATCTTTTCCTCTGGTCACTCACCACTATGAAACTTACTACATTCTACTTATTAGTCTGGCTTATCTTTCAAAAGAACTGTATGTTTTTTCAAAGGAAAGCATCTCTGTCTTTTATGCCTGTATTGCTAGGATGTATAATACCTACTCAAAGAAGCGACCAATATTCAGGTTTATAACATCTGGAGGCAAAAATTACTACTTTGTCTACATGAAATCAAATGTTAATACAAGACTGGTCTAGAGTGAATTCCAGGATAGCCAGGGGTGTTAATAGAGAAATCTAGTCTCAAAAAACAAAATAAACCAAACCAAACAAACAACGACAAAAGAATAAACATTGTCAATAAAAAAAAAAGATTGATTCTTTTAAAACAATTTCATGGCCACAATACATTGCACACTAAATGTATACATTTTAGAGGATGGCTAATTTAACCTATTAATGTGTGAATATGAATGAAGGTATGAATCTATTGAAAAGCACTCATTATTTAACTATATTGCTCACTCTCAAAGATGAACATGGTATTTGCAGATGGTAGAAAAGCAGCTGTGTAAGCTCTCTATTGTTTCTACAGAACTTCAACTTGGCAGGTACTCTATAGCTCACCATATCTAGCTTACCTCTCCCTCCCATTAACAACTATTCTAGCCTATGCTCACTAAACCAAATCCAATGAGAATTTACCAGAGTAAACATTGAAATATTGATTTCTAGACGACTAATTGGCTTTTTACTTAATAGAACTATCTTTAACTAAAAAATTTAAAAACCACAGTTTTTATAAGTAACCTGAAACAAATAACTTTTGTGCCTTAAAAAGTTTGTATCCTAAGTTAATTCCAAAATTATGAATAAACTTTAGAGCAATGTCAGACAAGACAGAAAACTGACAACTTAAACTTCATTCTTAAGTCTTCTTCCAAAGGAACCAGGCTAACGCTGTTTGGGAGGAGAAGAGGGGCTTCTGGTCTGACACACTCAATGCACACTTCTATGAAAACCATCACTGTGCATTGGCTTTTGGAAATGCAGGTTTGAAAGAATTGCACTGGCAAAAGCAGTTTTAGGAAATAATGAATACTCACTCAACTGGACAGAATTCTGAGTAGTGACACTGGGGGAAAAACATCAGCATAAACTCGGTTTATCACTGTCTTCATAAGCTCTACTATTTTACTGTGGGCAAAATGGAGAAACTAAATCCTGTTTCATGTTTTCCTCCTTAACAGTGATGATTATATAATTTAGAATGGATGAAGTTCTTTGCATCATACATGGACAATTCAAATGAAACTCAACAATGTGTAAAAATTTCCTCAACTGCTGGGTAGTGGCAGCACACATCTTTAATGCCAGCATTTAGGAGGCAGAGGCAGGAGGGTCTCTGAGTTCAAGATCAGCCTGGTCCACAAGAGCTAGTTCCAAGACAGGCACCAAAGCTACAGAGAAACCCTGTCTCAAAAAGCAAAAAAAAAAAAAAATCCAGAACCAAGAGCAAAAAGTAGTTGAAAATAGTTAAAAGTCATCTAAGAATGTAAGTCAGTGTAGAACCAGGAAGAAATAACTCTCATTTTCAGACTATGGAAGTACATACATTTTGAATGATTAAGCATTTTTTATTGAACTATCTGTCCATTTAAATTTATTTGAATACATCATTCACAGTGAAAGTAAAAAAAAATAAAAGATTGAAAATTATATCTCAAAAATAATTTAACTAGAGACCTCCAAGAACAGAAGAAGACATGGTAGGTAACTACTGCCTTCAGGGTTGTGCCAAATCACATCCCCCAAAACTGTACAAAGAAACACACGTTCATTAGCCACTGGCTATTTTCATTCAATGTTTGACAATCTGTTTTTTTACAAGACTATTTTTTTAAGATGAAGCTAATTTTAATGCTCTGTAACTACTATAACTGCATGTAACTAATATAAAAGGTAAGACTATTTTAATATTAAATCTACAAAACCAAGGGCCTGCTTTATTCTTAAATTGCTTAGAAATATTTCAAAAATGTTAATAGTTACAGAATATATCACTAACCCTTCATGATGAGTGTGGGGAACCCCAAAACAAAGTTAGCATCTTAACAGCCATCCTCCCTATTACTCTCTTAGATACTAACATGTTGATAATTTTCCATTCTCCTATGACTGTTCTCTTGTTAAACATGATGCAGCCTGACCCTGAAAGCCAGCTGTGGGCTTATTGTATAGCAACTTATCTTATAGCAGGACACCTGCATTCTGCTTGGAAGGACATTCTGCATCCCTCACATCCTCCCTTTGGCCCATTCCTTCATTTCTCCAAACCCTGTGCTTATATTCATTAAACGAGACTTGATCAGAATACTGTCTTTTCTCCATCTCTCACATTTCTTGTCTCTTCATCCTCACTCCCTCCCTCAGGGTCCCCATTGACTGATCCCACTGGCCGGGGCAATTGGTGCCCAACATGGGGCTCGAACCCATGACCCAGGGATTAAGAGTCCCATGCTCTATAGACTGAGGTAGCTATTTGCTGACAAATACACTTTTCTAGGCTTTGTGAGGAGCAGCAGTTTTGTTCTGTCAGTGATTCTGTTATTAAGTGAATAGAGATATAATCAATTGTATTGTTCCTAAGGTCATGAAAAATTCTAATTTGAGTCATACTTGGACACAACAGTCTCTTTTTTTTTTTCTTTAAATACAGAGAGTAAATGTTAGTATAAGAATATTCCTAGAAAAATCGATTCTCAACTATGATTAATGTCAGTGGTGAAATATCACTCTTGTCTTCCTTGGCAGAAAGGGGGTAAGTCTCAGGAGTACACCTGAGATGCTAATACCAAAGACCCTGCTCCAGGAAGTATTAAACTGCTTTAATGGCATTGCTTAGACCCCAAATGAAGTCATTACACATATAATTATTAAACACGAAATGACTTTTGAGGAATGTATGTGTTCTGTGACTCATGATATAATTTCCTGGGGGCCTGTTAAGATGGCTCAGCAGATAAAAGTTTTTGCTCTACAAACCTGACAACCCTAATTCAATCCCCAAAACCTATGTAGAAGTGGAAGGAGGGAGGTAAACCCATAAAGTTCCCCACTGACCCCACATACACATGGGCACACCTCCTACCCTACCCCGACATAATACATGAATTTTTACATCGCGTTTACCTGAATTCCAAATACAAAGGCATTGAACTCTGGTAGGTAAAACTCATTGTACTCATTTACTTGATGACACTTTTCAATTCTTCATCTCATGGTTTTACTCTCAGAGCTTCAAATGATGAATCTCTGCGCTGGGTAAATATTTCCAGAAAAAGCCAAGGATTCTACATGTCGCCACTCAGAAGAAATAAAACGGTTATAGTCCTCCACACACACTATCTCCCCCAATAAAAATTGTTTTATATGTTTTTAGTTCTAATAACACTATAGACAGCTATTTAATACCAAGATCTAGGATTCTAATTTATCCATCTTACAAAATAGAGAGATTCTTCAATAAATAGTTAAATAGAGTCCTTTAAACTATATTAAAAAAAAACAAAACAAACAAACAAACAAACAAACAAAAAAAAAACACTACACCCTCTTCATTACCTCTGTCATACTCTCACATCTTTCTCAAGGACATTTTACTCGAATCTTCTCCCTATTTCCACCCATTTATCATTATCCATGATGATCAGATTTAAAAACTGAGTCACACTTCCTAATGAAATCACAACAGGACTGATTCTTTAAGACACAGAGAATCTGGTTGTAAAATGTGTAAGGAAAGGCCAACAAATTTTGAAAAGGAATAATAAAGAAGAAGGCATCATAATACTTAGGGAATTATTACAGTAGAAAATTTCTCCATCACTTTATTATCATCTCCTTAAATAACCTTTTGGCACAATTCTAATTCTTACTATACACAGTGGTCTTTTGGGGAGCTACAATGATATCTTAAGTTTTTATTCTTTCTGATTTTGTGTTTTCTACCCAATAACACTTCTGTTTCCTATGCTGACAGGAAACTTCAAACTCATTAACAATACATTTCTGGGGCTAGGTATGTTGGAACATGCCTTAAATCCCAGCATTGCAAAGGCAGAGCAAGCAGATCTCTGAGATAGAGGCCAACCTGGTCTACAGAGTGAGTTATAAAACAAACAAAGAGAAAGCCTGTCTCAAAAAATAAACACATGAAAATGCTACATTGTTATATAACAAAGTACTTTGGTATTGGTAGATGAGTAAAAAAAAAGCTACTACACCCACCCAAAATAAGAAGGCATGTGATGGAAGATGTCATTCTGTAAATATGTTTCTTGTATTGGTTAATAAATAAAGCATTGTTGTCCAATAGAAAAGGAAGATAGGAGGGACTAGGAGACAAGGAGGAGAGAGGCAGGAGTAAGGAGGAGTCAACATGGAGAGACTGGGGAGAGCAGAATGCCAGCCTGCTCTCTGGTAAGATGAGACAACGTGGAAATACTTAGATTAATAGAAATGGGTTAATAATTAAGACAGAGCTAGCCAATAAGAAACTAGTAACTGGCCAACAAAATTATATGACATACAGAGTCTCTGGTGTTATTGGGGGCAGGCGTGGTGGTGGGCCCCGGCAGGCAGGGAAAAACCTGCTCATAACAGGCATGAGCCTAGAAATGGACAGAACACTTCATCTGACTTTGACAAACATACAAATTCAAGTTATTAGAAAAAGTAAATTCTTTTTCAACAAATGGCATCAAAATAAACACTCAAAATCAAAATCTTAATCAAAACTTCACATTTTAATAAAATAAATAAAGGTAACCTAAAGTTGACCATGAACGTAATGTAAAAGATAAAACCATAAATTTTTTTGACATGAGGAATTAGAAAGGACACCAAAGGCACCATATAGCACAGAAAAAATTCAGTATGATCAAAATAAAATGTAAGTTCTCCATTAAAACAAAAAATGCTTTGTTTGAAAAACAGAAATGAGGCTGGACAAATCATTCTATTACACCCCACCCCTCCTGTTTACAAGTATTCCATTGGATTCACAAATACCAATGGAACCAAATCTAAACTACTTCCTTTAAATTACAAAGTCTACCAGAGAAGCCTTTGACTTCCTTCTCCTGGAAATACCGAAGTCCTCCTCATTGTCCACCACTTTCCTGCTCACAATACATACTTAACAGGCAGTTTTGTTTCTCAGCAAAAGTGAGGCTCTGCATGGGCTGTTCTTTTCCCTCTGGTTTTCACCTAACTGGATCTCTCATCAAATAGCCCTGTCATGGAAATTCATATTCATCCCTGTTATTAAAACCCAGTCATTTCCTCTGAAATTCCTTGCTGCCCTAAGTCTTTGTTTGCCTGACCCATCTTTGTGGTTTAGTCACTTACTCAGGTGTTCAATAAAACATGTACTCCTCAGTGATTTAGATTATGTTAATATGCTCCAAACTTTAGACATATCTGGTAGTATTTTAATTCTTTTATTTTGGGGTTTTTGTTTGTTTGTTTGTTTGTTTTGGTTTATTGAGATAAGGTTTCTCTGTGAAGCTTTGGAACCTCTCCTGGGACTCACTCTGTAGACCAGGTTGACCTCTCGAGCTCACAGAGATCTGCATAGCTCTGCCTTCCAAGTGCTGGGATTAAAGGCGTGGACCACCTGGCAATTTATTTTTTATAAATATGCATGCATGTATTTATTTTGGGGGTTAGCATCTCACTAAACAGCCCTGGCTGTCCTGGAACTCACTATGTAGACCAGACTAGTCTGAAACACACAGAGAGCTGCACGTTTCTGCCTCCCATGTCATGGGATTGAAGTCATGCATCACTATGCCTGGCCTATTTATTTAATTGTATGTGATGCCTGCATGCGCAGCACAAGGGTGGAGTACCGAGGAGATGAGGAGACACACTCATCTCTCAGGACTGTAGCTACAGAGGGTTGTGAACCATCATGTAGGTGCTGGGATTAAGTAGCAGGTCTTCTGCAAGAGTAGCCAGTACTCTTAACTGTTGAACCATCTCTCCAGGCCCATTTATTATCCAAGTCTAAACAATCTCATGTTAATTAACAAAATTGTACAGTAAAATTTCATTATTCACTGTCATAAGTCTTTTTGCTTAAGAGATAAAATTTGTCAGCTGTGCGTTGGTAGCACAGGCCTTTAATCCCAGCACTCAGGAGGCAGAGGCAGGAGGATCTCTGTGAGTTTGAGGCCAGCCTGGTCTACAGAGCTAGTTCCAGGACAGCTAGGGCTGTTACACAGAGAAACCCTGTCTCAAAAAACAAAAAATAAAAGTGAAAAAAAAGAGAAAAATTTATCAATAAGCACCAAACATCATGAATGTTCATTTACTGATTATGTCGTGAACCAAAATCATGTTGCTGGAGTACATGTGCATTCTTTCATGAGCAACATATTATATAGTTTTCCTGCTTCTCAATTTTATATAAATGGAATTTTGTACTACACACATATTGCTGCAGCGGACTGTCTACCTTTTGCCTCTGGGCGTTTGCCTTCCTCTGTCCTTTCTTTACTTCTTCCTCCATGGCTCGCTGTATAGTCAGGACGCTAGCCCCTGATGTCCTCCTCTCCTCTGACTTTTTCCAAGACTTCTCCTGCAATTTATTCTCTCTGTCTGGCAGCCCACCTATTTCTAGGCCTGCCTAGATATTGGCCGTTTGGCTCTTTCTTATACCAATCAGGTATTTTAGACAGGCAAAGCAACACAGCTTCACAGACATGTAAATGCAACAGAAAAGAATGCAATACATCATTAAATAATGTTCCCCAACATAAGGACATGTAATACATCTTGAACTAATATTCCACAACAGGTGTCTTTGTAATTTTGGCATTGTACATATAACAGTTTTGTTATTTTCATTTTGGTGTCTTACTATACAATTACAACACTATTTTCTCATTCCTTTTACTGCGGCAGAACATATGAAATGCTTCAGGCATTGTGTTACAACAAAACCAGTGGCAGTCTTAAAATTCATGAAGACCTTTATTGTTTATTTCCTAAGAATAAAAGTGTTTTATCTTACGGACATGTTCAATCTTCCTGTATTCCTAAAATGGTAAAATATTGTCTTTAACTTCTGAAAGGAATATACAACTCCACTATATCTATATACTAGCAATTTTAGGGTATTTTTATAATTCAAAAGGAATAATATGAAAAATGACTGGAATAGATACTTCGCCCACACCAAGATAGGGCTTCTCTGTGTAGTCCTGGCTGTCCTGGAACTCACTCTGTAAATTAGGCTGCCCCCACCTAACCAGTGGTAGGATTAAAGGCATGTGCCACCATGCGAGGCTTGGAACTTATGCTATTATGTATGTATGGCCATTACAGAAGTCTCTTATGGCAAACAATATGAGTTCCTAATTTTTCAATAATAATAATAATAAATAATAACAATAATATTCTATAGATTTTAGATAGTATACTCATGTTAGTTCTGAATGTCCCATCTTTATCAAGTTTGTATGACTTTTGCTTTTTGTGTTGTAAAAATGTTTGTGTTGTAATTAACACTAGTACATTTAATTTAAGATGGATTAGTATTCTAAGATTACATGAAAGATCCATTCGTTTTCATTTCTCCACAAATGTAAAAACTCATATGTCCTAAGCACTGTTATTGGATGCTCATTCTTTCACTGTTAATCTGAAACGTCAATTTTAGTTTTCATTTATGTGTGGGTCTACTTAGTCTAAACGCTTTATGTTGATGCATTCAGTGAGTCATAAGGCATCATTATAATATATTGATACACAATGAGCTTTTGTTTTTAAAATTTCTTAAAGGACTTAAACCTCAGCAGTTAGGAGTCCTTGAAGCACCTAGTTCTGTTCTCATTACCCTCTTCAGGCTGCTCCCAATGGCAGCTCCAGGGGGACTGGAACACACACACACACACACACACACACACACACACACACAAGCACGCACGCACGCACACACACATGCACTCACGCACGCACACACACCATACACACACACAGACACACACACAAGCACGCACGCACACACGCACACATGCACTCACGCACGCACAAAGGCACACACACCAGACACACACACACACACACACGCACACACGCGTACACACACACAATACATACACACGCATGCACGCACACCCACACACACCATACATACACACACATATGCACGCACACCCACCATACATACACACACGCATGCACACACGCACGCACGCACACCATACATACATACATACCCCATACATGCACACACACTTACACAAATGCCGTGTGAGCTAAAGAGATAGCTCAGAGTTTAAGAAAGTAATTGTTCTTAAAGGAAACCCATGTTAGGCAGCTTTCAACCACCTCTAACTGCAGGCTTCTTCTGGACTCTGCAAGCAGCTGAATCCACATGTATATATTTCCACACAGAGAACACACACAGTTGCAAGTTCAAAAAGATCTAAAATAAACAAAAGTGTTATACATTTTGAATTTGTTTTCCACTATTTTAAAACTGAAAGTTAAAATTGGGTATATGTATTAGGTAGTATACACACAAATATATGGTGCAATGGTAAAGTATATGTCCTCAAAATGTGGAATATTTATTAGGAAAATTTTCAAAGATCTCTATCTTTAAAAACATATGTATCCTTATCAGGATGTATTCCCATCAGGCCACCTGTTGTGCAATCACACATTAGAGCTTTTGTTCCTATTTGACTGAAGTTTAGCTTGCTGTCTGATGCTCCTGCACCCTCACTCTTGCTTTGAGGGCAACATGACATTTATCAGTATGACCTGAAGAGTCTTATTTTTGTTCCTGGCTTGCCTATTCTAACAGCATATTCCTTAAGTTTATCCATGTCAAAATGGTATATTAGTATATTACAGATTATTTTCTTATCTACTCACCAGCAACAGATAGTAGATTGTTTCCATTTCTAGATATTGTGGGAGAGAGAGAGAGAGAGAGAGAGAGAGAGAGAGAGAGAGAGAGAGAGAGAGAGAGAGAGAGAGAGACCCCATCCAATGAAAATTTTAAGAGTAGTTTTCTAGTTCTAGTTGCTATCTAATATGGATTACATAGAATTTGTAGACTGCATATGGGCAGTATGGAAACTCCAATAGTATTGATTCTTTCAATCCATAACAACAATCTTTTCACGATTCTCTGTCTCTTGCAATTTCCTACACTAATAATTTCATACTTTTGTTTGTATCAGTCCCACTATCTTTACTTTTATTTATTCCTAGATGTTTCTGTATGTCTAGGGATTTAAACACAATTGTTTTCTGATGTTTTGTTTAATTAGCTACTAGTATATTAAATTGTTACTGGGTGTGTGGAACTTCTGGTGGTTTCTTTACATAAGAATATATTGCTTAATTCTCTGTTGCTGTGATAAAACACCACAACCAAGGCAGCTTAGAGAATAAAGGATTTATTTGGGCTGAGTGCTCCATAGGGATGAGTGTCCATCATGACAAACAAGGAAGCAGGCAGACATGGTGGCAGGGATGGGAAGCTGAGAGCTCATCTCAATCACAAGCACAAAGCAGAGAGAGCAAACTGGGGGTAATGCATAGCTTTAAATTTATTACCCTGCCCACAGCAAGGCACAGACCAGGGACCAAGTGTTCAAATGCATGTGTCTGTGAAAGACATTCTCACCTGACCCATTATAAGCAGCCAAGCCACTTATAATATAAATATCATCTGGCTTCATCTGTTTCAATCTTCAAAACCAACAAAGCACACAGTGCTTTCCCTGCCTAAGTGGTGTGGCTGAGTTGTCCATGATAAACAAAAATAGTAGAGAGGCATACATCTCTTGTTCTAGAAGATACGTCAAGTATTTTGGCACTGAAATGATAAATTGTCATTCGCAAAGTTCATTTTTTAAGAAATGTAACAGCAAGTCATAAAAAAATAATTTTACCCAAATGTTTCAAGCTTACAATTTTGTACTGGGATACATTCCTGCCTATCTTGGGCAGGTGGGGGTCTGTAGTCTGTTACATTTTAGAAAGTTTCAATTTTTCCTCATTTAATACAATGGTAACTATTGGCTGTTTCTTGCTTGCTTGCTTGCTTGCTTGGTTTCAGCCAGGGACACTCTACATAGCCTTGGCATTATATAAGCCAGGCCTGCCTCACACTCAGACATAAATTGCCTCTGTCTCTGCCCCCAAGTGTTAGAATAAAGGTGTGAGTCAACACAGACAGCCTATTTGGTAATTGTAAGTAGCTGTAATTATGGCGAAGCTGTGTCTTCTCTAATGGTTGTTTTCCTCATGAACGGAAAGTGTATTTTATCAACCCCTTGTATGCATTTATTGAGACTCATGAATGTTGCCTGTCAGTCTGCTCATCACATTTATGTCCATACTTGCAACCATCCTTACATCTGTAGTATGAATCACAGCTGATCATACTGAATACTCTATTGAATGTATTGTTGGATTCAGTTTGCTAGGGTTTTTGTAGCTATAATCAGAAAGGATGGTAGCTTTAAAAAGAGATATTCAAAAGTAACTATATAAAAGTTAGAAGAGTATAAAATAATTTACTAAGTACTGTTGTCAAAAGAATGATGATATACATAAATGAAGAAACAATTATTCTCTATACAAAGGACTTTTTAGCATTTTCTTGTGTCCTTGTGTTGTTTTTATTATCAAAGTACTAGTATTCTGGGTGAATTTACTCCTACTTTTTTGAACAATTTAAAAAATGTTATTAAATTTTTAAAATGTTTATATGAGAGATCATCAACGAAGCCATCTGATGCTTGCATGAGAGAATTATCTGTTACTGATTTCATCTCAACCATGGTCACTAACCTTCAAGCGTTCTAATAAAATGTCACTTTCTAAAGACTTCCACCAATAATCAGCAAATCATAACAGTATCAATTCTAATCTTTTGGAATTATACCTCTACATTTATTCATGTTTTTTTAAACTGTATGACAAAAATGTTCTGCTCTTTTCAGTATACTTTCTCCTCATCATTTGTTAAATTAATCTATTACTTGGTAGACCAGGCTGGCCTCAACTAAGAGAGACCGGCTGCTCTGTATCCAGAGTGCTGGGATTAGAGACGTGCACCACCACCACTCACTCAATGACTTTTAATTAAATTTAATAATATTTAATGCTACCATATTTAGAAACACTGGGAATAAAATTGCTATGAAATTGTTTAACGAGAATTTAGTGAACAGATATGCATTTCCAATTGCCAGCAGTCACTGTAACCCTCATGAAAACTCTCAGCGGTTTTGTTCTCATGAAATGCTGACTCTATCATGGAACTTAGATAGACTTAAATAGAAGATGAAGCTGTCACTTGGTCATTCAATTCACTAAACAGTCAGTCATGATGCTAACACAGAAGTGAATCCAAAGATGAGTGAGAGCTACAGACTTATTTTGTCATGAATCAGAGTACAGTCTTTGTTAAAATTTGTTATTTTTATTTTATGTGAATTGGTGTTTTGCCTGCATGTATGTCTGTATGAGGGTGTCAGGTCCCCTGGAAATGGAGCTATAGACAGTTGAAAGCTACCAAGTGGGTGCTGGGAATTGAACCTTGGTCCTCTGAAAGAACAGCCAGTGCTCTTAACCACTGAGCCATCCCCCAGCTCCCAGAGTAAATTCTTATCATTTTCTTTTATTTATTTCAGAAAGAGTTTGCAGTAGAACCAAAGATAACTAATATACTATTTACTGGTAACATGAAATAATAGTGTTAGGCATATGCCAAACATACATCGGCTCTTTTAAATCATTAAGCTCATACAAAAGCCGTTTTGCAAAGATCTATAAACTAAGTGCTAAAAATTTAAAGGTATACTTCAAGGAACATTCTAAGGAAAAAAATACTAAAATTTCCAAAGTTCTATTTAAAATTACTATATAATAATAATTTTATGTTTTTCTCTTATTTACTTCTTGGAAGAGAAAAGAAAAATTAATTTATAGATTTATGTATCAACTTGTACCACAACCTTCTCTGAAGCAAATATGAATTTTTTAAAATTAAAATGCTCAGGGAGGAAGAAGGCCTGTAAGTAAGAGCAACTTCTGTACATGCAAGAAAACCTAAGTTCAAATCCTCAGCACCACATCCAAAGGAATGGAAGTTACTTGCACCTCAGAGACGGTGGCAGATAGAATTCAGAAGCTAACAAGCCAGCCACGCTGACCTACACCATGAGCTTCAGGTCCTGTGACAGATGCTGTCTAGGGGGGGAAAGAGTAACCCAGAGAGGAAACCACTGGCACTGCCTCCACACGGGCACGGGCACCTGCTTAGATGTGCACATATTCCCATCCACCCCGACAAATCACAGAGAGAGAAAATTAGAATTCCCACAAAGATAATAGTTCAAAAATTAGCAATTCACATCTTCATAAGACTGAAAATAAGAAATAAGTATGACCCTAAAATACTTCAATTGTTCATTTTTGTTAAACTCATCATTTTTTTTTTATGATTTCAGATACAAAGGAAATGATCTTGAATGACATACTTTCTCTGAAAGTTGAAAATGGTTTTGTAGAAAAAATATTTTCAAACCCTAAACATGAGTAACACATTTTGGAATGCAAGCATATACACAAAAGGAAATATGTAAGTGTTTCCCATACAGGTTTCTTTAAATCATATAAAAATAATAATTAAAAAAATGAAGTAACTAATAACAAAGAATCATTCAGTTAATGGCAAAAATGAAAAAAAGAAAAAGAAAGAAACAGAAAAAAAAGAGGGACAAATGAAAATGGGCTGCAACATTTATGTTTGTAATTTACCAGTACATGTTACAAAAGAAAAAAGCAAAGGTTGGCTCATTCCAGAACTTCTTTGTCATCATTAATATATTCGGACTTTCACAGCAAAAACTTCTTTGATAGGGTTTTTCATGAAAGAAAACTTATATTGAGAGTTTAAACAATGCTGTCAGTTACTGTGACTGAAATTCCTTTCAATGTCCAGAACATGTTTTCTAAAATACAAATCAGCAACAACAAAAACAACAACAACAACAAAACTTATCAGTCTTTATCTGTAAGTGAAATAAAGGGAGATTTTGTTTAACCATATGTGTTTATTTTTGGTGAAATCAGGGAGAACGACTTCGCCAGGAAAGAGCTGTGTGGCTATTTTCTTTCATTACTATCTCTGCTTCTCAAATTGATACAAATGATCTCCTTCTGTTTCTGTCTATCTGCTTGCTTTGTCAGTACAACTAATTGTCAGGATCAGGGAGATCTCTGTATCAGAAGATGTGCAGTTTGTAACCTGCTTAATTTGCCTTATGTCCTACATGCCCTCAGTCTGGTGTTCATTAAAGTCTCAGCTGCTTTATTTCTACCAGTGGCAGCCCAAACATAGCCTTATTTTTCTTTGTTAAAAGGCCAGATTGTGCATAAATATACACCTAATGTATGTGTGAGTGTGCATGACGTGCACGGGTTTAAAGGCAAACATTTACCAAGCTTGTAAATGTACCACAACTTCCTTTTAAAGCTAGAATTTGAATAAATGAAATCTTCGTTTCTTAAGGACAGAACACATTAGTCTTCTGGAATAACTTTAATATAATATCACCTCTATAATTAGATTATAAATAAGAATTGCAGTTTTAGATAAATGACACTACAAATATGCAACTCAAACCATTCTTGAGGGATCTCTCTACATAATCTGAACCACTCTTTTCCCAAAATTTTCTGGGACATTCTAGATTTTAAACCCAATTGCTTTCATAAACTTGACTCTAAGACATATTTAAATTGAAAACTAGTCTCCTTTGTTTTCCAACAAATATGAGTGGTTCTGATGGGAGGAACACAGACTCAAACCTGCACACTTCAATGCCGAACCCATAGCTCAATTCTGCTTTTCTCCAAAACTCACTGACTTTTAAAATTCAAAACAACATTTTATTGATATATATATATATATACAAATAATGATGTGTTACTGTGCAGCATCATTTATTGATGCATAGTATTAACACTGTTAATCATTCTTAAATAATTAAATATAGAATACACAAAAGTTTGTCAAATATTTAATATAATCTTTGGGAAACTTACCAAAATTTATTTTTAATATGTTACTGAGTTATTTGTGATATTAATTTTGAAATAGTTAATTAAATGTTCATTTTTTAAACTTATTTAAATATTATGCAAGAAAACTATATAAAAAATAATTTAACCTAAGCTAACAAGCATTTCCTGTTTCAGCTTATCATATAATATACTTACTAAATAAAATTATAACTACTAAGTACTGTTGAACATAACTATTTAAGAGAATCACAGTTGCATCCCCATGAGTTGCTCTCAGAATGAGTGGTTAAAGAAAATGGCCCTCTTAGGTGAGCATACTGTCCGTAACTCCACTCACTCGGGTTACTGGAGGAGCCACATCCAAGGCCTAGTTTCACCCCTTATCCTTACAGTTCATCCACCCTTGAAGACACAAAGAGTAACTGGACGCAATACTATTTTGTTACAAAATAATGTGGCACTGACGTCATAATTAGTAAAAAACCAACAATAAAAACCCAAAGGTTCAATTGCAATGTCAAAGAACTTAAAAGACGCACTCTCTGATATACTCTGTACCTCAGACAGAAAGACACCAACATAAGGTTAGAGCTGGCGCTGCGGGGGTGCAAAATACAGGCACAACAGAGGAAAGGGAAAACAAAACTTAGTACAATGGAAGAAAAAAATCAGCAATACGGTTTGAGCTCTGTTGTACCTTCTCTACTTTGGACAATGGCAAATGCCATATTCAGCAAAGCAATGTCTTTTTGCTGTGTCCACTTTTAAATTCAGCTTCTTCATACTCTTTAGCAGTAAAGCATCTTTCCATGTGTTGTATCATAGTCATATTATACAGATCTCTTTAGCAGTAAAGCGTCTTTCCATGTGTTGTATCATAGTCATATTATACAGATCTCTTTAGCAGTAAAGCGTCTTTCCATGTGTTGTATAATAGTCATATTATACAGATCTCTTTAGCAGTAAAGTGTCTTTCCATGTGTCGTATAACAGTCATATTATACAGAGGTTGTAGAGGTTTTCTCTCACTCTGGCTTGGTTGTTTATTTCTTTAACAGTGACATACAAAAAATATTTTATTTTATTTTCACTTGCCATTTTTTTCATTCTTTTATGGATACTATTTTAGGAATTTATCAAAAATCCATTTTCACCTAGATATCCTGAGTTCCTCCTTCAGACTTATGATCCACTCTGTATTAACGGTGTTAGCTCAATCTCTATTTGCAATAGGCAGACAGGCAGACTCCAAGTTTTACAAGCGTGTTTATGACTGTCCAGATTTTCCAGTGCCCTCTGTTGAAAAGACTATTCTTCCTCTAGTGAACTTCCTTTTCTCCCTTTTCAAAAATCATTCCACTACATTTGGTACACCTACTTGAGCTGTCTGTTGTGCGGTCAGGCAGCTTTCCTTCTCCGATTCTGCTTGCTTTTAATGATATGCTGACTATGCTGGATAGACACTAAATTTTAAGGGAAACCACGTCTGATTGTTGACAAGTGATTAGATAGGCGAGGTCAGAATTTTAGGACATTCTTTCAGTCAATACAAACAACAAGGGATATATAGAACAGGCTTGGGAATTGCTTCTGAAGTGCTGCAGTTCTAACATGAGGTGAAAGACTAAACATTTCAAAATCAAATGACATTATTTCAAAAGGTACTAGACAATTTCTCAGAATATCCAAAGAATGTTAAGAGTAAAGATTACAAGCCAGATGTGGTAGCTAATGCCTATAATCCTGGCAGTCAGGAGGCAGAGAAAGTTAGACATCTGCAAATTAAAAGCCAGGCTGGTCCACATACAGAGACTCAGGACAGCCAGGGCCTCATCTTGAGACTTTGTTTCAAACGTAAATAAATAGTACAAAGGACCAGCAAGGGTTGGAAGAACATCAATTAATGCCCCAATAAAAGGAATGTATTTCTCTATTTAAAATCTAGTATTGATCCATTTTTTTCCCCATGGGGTAGGAAGATAAGAAAGGGAAGCAGGAAGCCCAGCAGTGGGGTGGGTGGGGCACAGGAAGGGGGGTTAACCAGCAGAGGGCATGGAAGCTGGGAAAAAATGTAGGAAAAAAGAAAGTAGAAGACAGTTCTGAATCTCAATGGAATGAGATGTAATTAACTTTTTCACTCTGTGCATCCTCTAAGCTTCTCACATTTTTCATTAAATATTTAATACCTAATTACCTTTAACATATGTTCTATTTTTAAATTTATATCTGTACAATTTTTTTCTTAGTAATAGGCCAAAAATGATAGAAGCTTAAAGTAGCAGAAACTTAGTGAAGTGAATAAGTAGACCAAAGAGTTTCAGTTAAAAATTATATTAAATGACATGGATTGTATCTACTTATAAACATGTTGTCCTTCTAGAAGGCCTAAGCTTACGCACAGCATCTACATCAGGTAGCTCGCCACTCCCTGGAGTAACAGACTCAAGGGATCTAATGCTTTTTTCTGACCTCCACAGTTATCTACATATATATGCCATGAACTTACACATAAACACAAATAAAACTGTTTAAAAAAGAGACTCAGAGGGGTGTAAACTACTTTGTATGTTACTCTATCTAAGAAATTTCAGAATTCAAGATTTAATTCTAAGGTAAGAAAATACCCAGATTAGTATGTGAAACAAAAGTCCTTTTGAGAATTTTTTGCCTATTGTACATTGTACAAATATATACATTCTCCTCCACTAAGGTAATTAATTGGGAGTGACTTTTATTATATTCATAAATTGAAATATTATGGCAATATTAAGCGAAGATGAAATTAAACTCAACACTACTAAGGCTGTGCAGGACAAATGTTCCCTTTCCTAACAACTTTTAACCTATTTTTCAGTACTATTAACATAATGGTGAAGAGTAAATGTGATAGGAAGCACGAAAAATACCAAAAGATGTTTTATTTACATTTTTGCAAGCTCTGTTTTCAGATTTTCCATGTGTCTTCTTCCAATACTTTATTGCTAATAGCTCTTGTACAAAATCCAGTTAGGCCATTAAAAGTTTTTTCTTTAATAGAGGTAAGAATTCATTACTACATTTTTCTATGTGAAGTATGCTATTAAATAATAGCTGTACACTAATTAAAGAAAATGTAATTGTGAGAACACATTGACATTGTAAAAGTAAATTAGTCAATTTGCTAATAGTTTCATTTAAAGTGACCCTAATTGTATTAATTGTGATACTGGCAAATTAAATTGAAGAGCATTAAACACACTATTCTAATATGTCCTAGAGGAATGAATTCTCCATTACATCAGCAGAAGGAAAATAGTGATTACACGCCCTTCTTGCCCCCAAATAAACTTCGTATTTACAAGTTCACTTGTGTAAGTGTACATATATACTCATATGCATACCCTGGATCAATAGAAAAGGCCTTGCTAGGCTGCATACACTCCATATCTTTTAATAATAGTTACATGCTATAAAATGAACTATTCAAAAACATCTTGAGACATATGTGAAATATCATAGCATCATTTTTTTCTCTGACTAACAAAGACCTAAGTTGTTCAAATGATGAGGAAGCAAACATATTCATTTGGAAGACAGCAACATGGAAACACATTTTAAACATACTCTAAAACTAAAAAGGAACCATCACTTAACAAATGCATCAATTCAGAGGGACATATGGCATATGACCACCAAGAAGAACTTCGAGAATCCACAGCCATAACAGTGTGTTAGATAATTATTAAACAATTCTCAGTTTATTTGAAATGAACCTACATTTCTTGGCCAGGTGTTTACAAGTCATCACTAATCTAGCTCACTGTATGCTATTTTGCCAATAGTTAGCCTTAGTGACAAGGATATAGAAAGCTCCTTTCAGTTACTATCAACATGTTGAACCCTTTCCTGGGGACTCACTTTGTGTGACCTCTACTTTAGAGATGGGGCACTCCTCCCATGACACTATCTTGACATGCCTGGAATCTGGTCTGTTACTCACATACAACTTTCTCCCAGGGCTTCCCGGACAATTTCAAGTACCCAGTGTATACTCTGCTCTAATTTTCAGTACTGCCTTTTCCCCTTTATTTTTGTATTTAATTGAGAAATGTTTTATTATCTATCTAAGAGTAAAATGTGACTTCTGATGGGCAAATAAGAGGTAAACGGTGCTCGTTCTATGACAGTCAGGGCTACACAATGAAGCCCATCCAACCAACTGACCAACCAACCAAACAACCAACCCACCACCCACCCAAACAAAAAGACCAGTGTCAATAGCCTGTAATGTCTGGGGCCTCTGAGGCACCCAAATTGAGGGGAGGTATCCCGCACTTGGAACTTGGCTTCTGGGAGGTGCATTACCCCCTGTACGATAACTCACATGAAATTTTTTCTTATAATATATAAAGCTCACAAAACAGCAAGTTTCCATATGATGCTTTCTCTTTGGCCTCTACATACCAAGTCATTCAGCACTTGTATTCTCCTCTTTCCTGTCATACCACCCACATTCGATTATAGCCTCTCCATTGAGATCACTTCCCATCAATGGCTCTAGTTCCCTAATTCTACAGGGTAGAAATGTGTTTCTTCCAAGTTAGAAATACAATGTCAGCATATGAGTGAGAACATAAGACCATTGTCTTCCTAGGCCTAGCTTACATCATGCAATATAAATTTTTTCAGTGTAGAGAGGTGCACAAGACCAAGTCCGTCAGCACTGGAGCACTGTCAAGAGTCGGCAGACCAAACTTAACTAAGGCAGATAGCTTCTAGGATGTGGACCACAGTAGGTCCTTAAAACTGCAGTGGATGGCCTCAGATCCACGAGTTCATGAGCAACCCAACTGGAACTAAAGTACTATTTAAAAAAGGGAGGACACAAAGGCAGGAGTGGTTGGAGAGGTGGAGTAGTGGGGTTAGTGAGAGACAGGAGGGGTTGAGTATGATCAAAACACACTGCATGAAAATCTCAATTAATGAAAATGCTATACTTAAGTGAGAATTTTGTAAAAGAAATCAATTTACTGCTCAATATTCCTTCCCCAGATACTAAATTTTCAATGATTATTTTATATAATTAAGCTCCTGTTAGGTACATGGTCTATAGTACTTTCTGTTTGGTAGTCAAGATACGAGTCAGGTGTGGTAGCACATCATTTTACCCCAGCACTCAGTATCTAGAGGCAGATAGATGTCTCACTGTGGGTTCAAGGCTGCCCACCTTGTCTACATAGTGAGTTCCAATCAAGGCAGGGGTATATAATGAGACCCAATCTCAACAAAACAAACAAAATGAACAAAAAAGAAAAAAATATGATCCTATGATCCTGATTCACTTCTTAAATATTGCTTTAATTTGCTATCATGTCAACATATCTGATTATCTAGTAACATAATGAGGCAAGTAATACAGTCATTAAAACACAAAGCCTTTTAATAAAATACAGTTAAGTACTAATACACTAAAAGATATTGGTAAGATAGTGATCTTGGTCAAAATCATTAACACTCTAATAAATTCAGTGTAGAAAAGCTAACTCTAAAATGCCACCAGGTGGTGCTACACTCCTTTAATCCCAACATTCAGGAGGCAGAAGCAGGCAGATCTCTGAGTTCCAGACCAGCTCGGTCTACAAAGGAAGATTCCAGAACTGTCAGGGCTATGGAGAAAAAACCTGTCTTGAAAAAGTGTGTGTGTGTGTGTGTGTGTGTGTGTGTGTGGAGAGAGAGAGAGAGAGAGAGAGAGAGAGAGAGAGAGAGAGAGAGAGAGACAGAGAGACAGAGAGACAGAATGAATGAATGAATGAATGAATGAATGACAGAAAAAAAAAGGAAGAAAGGAAAATCTTTTTTCACCATGGAACAAGTCTAAGGTGTTATAAACTTGGGAAACAAGTAGTAATCCTAATTACACTACTAAATAGGTAAAATTCTCCTGTATCTTGAAATCATCAGCCTCAGTTAAAAAAATTATTTTCATTTGATTTATCATTTAAAGTCAGATGGTAAGAACAAGTAATTATGAAAACAAAAACAATGCATATATTATTTTCAGTGGAATTATGTGTATTTGGTCAATTACTACTCTTTGAACAAAGACTCTGGAATTTAAAGTGGTAATTTAAACATATGACACAACATGCTAAGACACAAAGAATATATATTCCTATACTCTTTGTTATTTAAACAAAATAGGCTAAAAGTGTAATTAGCATGGAAAATATGCTCCAAGAGGTCACACAGATGTAGGCATAGTTCTTTTTCTTCGCCAATGAAAATAAAATATATAGCTTTCTTTCTCTAACCCCATTCTCTTGCCTAATTTTAAAAGAACTCCCAAAATTATTTAATAGTAATGTTTTTTTTTATAAATGGTAGAATCAGAATTGATAAAATAGAAGAATGCTTTACCAATGTAATCTCTAACATGGTAGTTTTTAATTACAGATGATTCCAGGCGGTAAAATTACTCCCCCAAATCTGGTGTTTATCTGTTTAGACAAGGAGTCATTGTCTAGCCACAAATTCCCTACAGTCTATTGCACAAATGTACAAAAAGCTTCAAAATACTTCAGAAATTCCAATGCAAGGCACAAATTAAACTAAACTGAAAAGGTGGTTATTCTTCAAGTAAATATGACAAACTCAAGAAAATGTAATACATATTTTTTTATGTGTACAAAATGACAACTTAAGATCAAATAGGTACTTGATGTACAATGTTTACATATACAACACACAAAACTCACTATGGTTAGTAACCTTTATGGCTTAGAAAAAAACAGATATTTACATATCTTTCTTCCCTCTGTGCCTTCATGTATGTGTGTTTTGTATATATTTTTAACAGTTGACAGCTGTTTTAGAGCATACAGAGATGCCAAGCTGAATGAGGGTCTTGATTACTTCAAGATTAGCTATCTACAGTTTCTATTCATTTTAAGTGTTGTTAGTTGGAAGAGTCATTAGTAACTTCCTTGTCTCATAGAACATCAGCATACATTTACATTGTTAATGAACATTTGGGGTAAATGAATTAATGGCACTTTAAAACATCAATTCAATCCTAATAACTTGGTATGTCACAGAAATGTTAGGCTAGGATATAAATGAAAATCCCTTTCAGTAAAGGTAACTGCTCATTCCTTTAGACAATAAAAGATAAAATTAATTTAAAATGTTTTTAACCAGGTTTAAAAAATATTCAAAATTTAATGAAATAGCCCAGAGAAAAATATTCACTTAAAACACAACAGAAAATGATCTTCTCAAATAAGCATATAAATAAGGAATATTCTGAAAAGTATTGGCAAGATTGTTTTGTATTCTTCTAATACAAACACATATTCACTTTCAAACTTTTATGAAATTATGAGCACTATGTACAAGTATTAACACTAGAAAAGTTTTCAGGCTTTCTAAAAACTGCAATAATCAAAATTAAAATTAATTTTCATATTACCAAAACCTAAACAGCAGTCTTTTTAGGTCCTTATGTAACAAACAAAACAATAAAATCACAAAACAATTTTGAAAGGTGAAAGGTGCTATTTTCCACAAAAACATCAATGGCATTTACAGGGTATAGAAGGCATTAAAGAGTCACGCAAACACACACACACACACACACACACACACACACACACACACACACACATAAATAAATAACAAATAAATGAATGGATGGATGAATAAACAAACACACATGACAGAGGTTTTGTTCTACAGAAATGACCATGTTTTTAAGTCATTTATTTGTTTGTTTGTTTGTTTGTTTTTTATTGCCAAAATGTCATTGCAGATTTTAACATCAGCATTAGGTATTCAAGTAAAAATGGCTTTATTTGAATCATTTTAACAAAATTGCTTGAAATAGATCTT
The DNA here is from genome assembly GCA_030556225.1 of Cricetiscus sungorus. Classification (NCBI taxonomy): domain Eukaryota; kingdom Metazoa; phylum Chordata; class Mammalia; order Rodentia; family Cricetidae; genus Cricetiscus; species Cricetiscus sungorus. The sequence goes on from JANBXA010000641.1 coordinate 30,685,139, forward strand.
ACAATCTTGATAAATGCATTTCATGAGTGAAAAACTACAATTAGTGACTTGAAAAAGGAATTTTACCAAGTGGTCAATGAACTACTCAAGAATTGGGATAAGGCTTCAAGAGTTTTCATAAACTCATGTCTTTCAGAAGTTATACTATTAAGTAAATATGAAAAAATAATATACTATCTAGTTGTGACACATGTTTAGAACATCAAGAATGCATATCTCTCAATAATCCACAACTTAATAATTTTATTGCACATATCTATAAGAGTATGACACAAATTTCAGTTATTTACAAAAAAGAAACAAAATTGAAACTCTACCAAAAAGTTCACCCTAGAATTTAGTTCACTTTACTATGTGTGTGGAGGGGACAAAGGGTAGATTAACTGAAAGTCAATACCAACAGCTTTCATTATTCTAAACATGTTTGCATTTTGAATTCCAACAATGACTTTATCTACTAAAAGTATTGCCTAGAATATAACTTTTCTTTAAGAATTACAGTGTATTGAACGTTTGGCTAATGAGTCTTCTACCGTCATTAACAAAGGAGACTTTCTCTGGTATTCACTAGCATCAAGAATATTCTGTTCGTATCTAGCAAAATATTTGTAAAGTTGTTCTGACTAGCTTCATGGAAAGACTTACCCCTATAGTGTGGCCAGACATTCTGACGCCCCTCTGCTCCCAGCGTATGCAAAGAGCATCTGCACAGGAAACTTACCTCCAGACTTATTTGCATAGCTGGACAAGGGGTCGATGCCTACTTCTTGTTCTTCTGGCTGAAGAGGGTGTCTAGTTTCAGACACAGACTGATACATTGCATAAAGTACAGGCAGTCACCAAAGTAAGTACCTAGATGAAAATCCAAAGGAAAAAGGATGACTATTTCTTTTGATATAACTGGGAAGGAATACTAGATAGGATGAAATGATTAAATGAGGGCTGTAGACACCAAGCTTTCTATGGGCTGTAGGGTCTGTTACCTACTACACCTTGGAGAACTTGTGAAAAAGAGCAAACACATGACAAAAAGATCTATGCAACAATGCTTCAAAAATTCTAGACTGCACTTATAACCTTTATTTTATGAAATCACATTTGTTTTGGTAAAATTTATATCACAAAGCTTATGTGAACATTTTTGTAAAATCTCATAAGATCGTTTGTTGAACACTTTGGATAAGGCAATATGCTTAAATAAGGATATTCAATATGCAAACAATACAGCCAATAAAAATTACTCATAATAATAATAGAGAAACCTTGGTAATAGTCTATTGTATTAAATCTAGGCTTGTTTTTACTACAGACATTTAGAGTACAAGTTATGTGATCTACCAAGGAAAACATACTACTTATATAGAACTATTACTAAATTACAGAAATTATTAAATTATCATGAGTGTTGTCCTTGTGTCTAAATTGCAATTTCCAATGGATGTCTAGCACTACATTATGTATCACAATTTATGTAAGCAATTCATCAATTTATGCAACACTTTATAAATTTCAATTTAAAATTATTAAGTATCCCATTTTATTAACTTCAAGGTTAGTAGTGACACAGAATGAAAGAAAACTGAGAAAAAAATTGTTGAGTATGCAAGTCCAATGAAAATTATCTCTTTTAAATAAGGAAAGGTTACATTTTGTCAGACTTAATGTTTAAATATTGAACAGGTTTCAGAGATGCAACTACACAGATCCTTAGTAACATTTCTGCAATTCAAAATGTCCCTGTATTCTATTTGTGATAACTCTAAAACCCTTACCTTGTAAAATACTCCTGTGGTCTTCTAATTTTATCAGAACAGTTCAGCTCCACTGTTCACCTACAATCACAGCCCAGTGTAACTAAGTTCTACTCCCTTGGGATTATGGCTAAACCAAAACTACTCGAATGTTAGGAAAAACAGAAAATGTACTGTGAAAGTAACGGTTGGTTTTGTTAGCCTGATACAACTAGAGTCACCTGCAAAGAGGGACGTCAATAGAGGAAATGTCTCCAACAGGCTGACATGTGAACACATAGAAGGTAATTCTTTTGATTAACAACTGGTGTGGAAAATCTCACACGTTTATGGAAGCTGCCAACCCCGCAGATGGTTCTAGGGTAAAAAAGAAACCAGCTGGGCAATCCACGAAGAGCAGGTAAATGATCACTGTCTTCAAGCCACGGAGAGCAGGTAAATGATCACTGTCTTCCACACTCTCTGCTGCAGTCCCTAGCTCCAGATTTCTGCTGAGCTCTTCCACTCTGGACTCCCTAGATGATGGATTATTACTAGTATGATGTTATAAAACTCTCCCATACTTTATCACAATGACAGAAAAGCAAACTAGGCAGTGGACATGAAAGGGGATTTCCTAAAACCATAAAATCCAATGTCATATGTCTAAGATAGCTGTCGGAGTTTACTGATGTATAGTCAAATCAATAAACTTATATACAATAAACTTTGGAAAATAGAATACAATAAGGATAAAAATACAGGTTATGTTACAAATGAGACAGAATCCAGTGGATGAATTCAGTTTAACAAATGAAGATGAAGTTGCCTACTATTGACAAAATTTAATCCCAAATTCAAATTTGTAATGAAGCAAAGTAACAGGTGTTATTAGTGACCGTTAATATTTTAAAAAATGAATATATAAGGAAATATTCATTCTACAAAACCTAATTATGTATCTTCTTCTTTACTGACATTTTACCCAAAAGAAACCTAATTAAATTTGCTCAGCCACATACTAAGTATTAATTAATTCATTCATTAGATAATTTTTGTATATATGTCTGTTTTCGCTGCATGTGTGGCTGATGCCCAGAGGCTAGAAAAGGGTACTGCACCCCTTGGCACTGGAGTTAGAGAAGTGTTTCGGCGCCCATGTGGGTGCTGGGAATGGACCCAGGCTCCTGTGGAAGAGCAGTAAGTGATCTTAGCTGCTGAACCTACTCTCCAGCCTCATACAGTAGTATTAAAGCCAGAACCTGAATATACTGTTTTTTTTCTTTCAAAGCTTGCATTGTTTTTCCAGCATTACTTGGGTCTCTCAAGAGAAAGTCAATAAAACAAACCAATTATAAAACAATGAGAGGGAGGGGCCAATGAATAACTAAAGCATTATTCATTCCTGTTAAGTTTTGTCAAGACAGACAACAGTTAGCCAGAATGGTGTGAAACCTTCTTACTTGCACATATATGCAAATAATGCAAAATTTTAAATAATTACTGGCATGGAATAGATGATTTAAATAGATTTCCCATTTATATTTAGAACATGGGTATTTTAAAATAAGACGCATATTCTCTGCTTTTTATATTCTTAAAAAAAATAGAAGTAAAATGTGACGATGTAGGTCTATTCTGAGCTGTTAAATGTCCTTCAGATTCACTAAGTAGTTGTCTAAGCAGAGTTTTCATAGTCATATTACTTTAATTTCTTAATTTTAAAATAGTAGAACTCTATCTTACATTCTTTAAAGATTCAAATGAACAAATTTGGGGGATTTTAAAATTTCTGACGAACAGGTAACAAACTGAGATCAGAGTCTACTTTAGAAGATAAAGATAGGTTATAGCTCAGTAGGCAGAGGATTTAATTAAAAGGCATGAATCCATGAGTTTGATCCACAACACTAAAAAATTCAATGTGGTGGTTCATTCGTAGACTAAAATACATTCATTCTCAAAAACAGGGGCCAGGAAGAGTCAACCAGGATCCATAATGCCATGTAAATGCTGTCCCAAATACTCAGAGGGGGAAGGCTGGAGACAAGCCTTGACAATACAGAAAGACAGACGATGTTCATACCTATCTAAGAGGCTAAAAGACACTTAAGAATCTTTTCCTTCCTTAGAGAATGTTAACCTTCCAAAAATTATTTGACAAAAGTAGCCTCAACCTGTGAGTTCAGACTTCCATGGGGGTCACACATTAGATACCCTACATATCAGATATTTGCATTATAATTCATATCAGTACCAAAACTACAGGTATAAAGTAGCAATGAAATAATTTTATGGCTGGGGAGGGGTCACTACAACATAAGGAACTTTGTTAAAGAGTTGTTTCATTAGGAAGGCTGAGAACCACTGCTAGAGCTTGACAAGTCCATGGCAATAGCCAAAAGCCAGAATGGAAAAATAAACGATTCATAAACATAGCTATCTGCAATGATTCTTTACAATGAGGAATGTACTGTATCATACCTTATGATGGCTATAGATCAAAACTTAGACACTGAAAAGGATTTATAATTAAACAAAGTAAAGCTGCAGGCTAATAATAAGTTACTTTCAAGTCATCGACTGATAAAGAGTATGGATGATGCTCTTCATTTCATTTTAATTACAGATTTAAATACTAATCTAATTTAAAAGTAACTAAAGATGCTACCATGGTTTCTACTGCTTTGCTTTAAATATTGAGGGCTATTGTAGTTTTAAAATTAAAAAGGTAAGCCTGGCTATTATTGCTATTGGGATAACTAAAAATTGAAATAAAATGTTGCTTTTAAACATAAAATCAATTTACATGGAATTCCCAATTTGTGGCTCATAAATGTACCTGAAAAAATTTATTACAAAGCAGAATATTAAAGATCTTCAAACAAATGTGTCTATATTCATCTAAATCATTGTTGTGAATGAACTATTTACCAATAACATAAGGTTATAAAAAAAATCACTCATCTTATTCATATAATGGATTTTTTTTAAAAAATTACAGTCAGTAATTTTTAATTACTAAAATTCTTTTACCAATTCTGACATGAATCTTATACTGTTACAATCTAATCATCTAGCTTATTGGTGGAAGAGAATATATATAGCTAAAAACAATGCCTCTTACAAAATAAAAATTTAAGTCAGTACCTGATAGACTTTAGTTCCCTTAAATGATGCTAATCAAGCTCTACATTCTAATAAAAATATTTATATTTTTAAATAAGTCAAAGTAATCATGCTTTTATGAATTTTTAGAATTCTAATATGTAGAATAGCTACATACATTCTTATATCTCAGAAAAGATACATATTTCCTTAGTTATTCTTATTAGCTTGTAATTTTTTATTCTATGAAAACACAAAATTAAAAACCTGGAGACTGGTTTTACTGTGATACTTTGAAGACATCCTAGTAAAATAAGCACACAAATTATGCTATAATTATTATTCATAATCTAAAATTAACCTGAAAGGTAGGTACACAGTTTTCAGAGGTCTGGTTCTTACAGTGTTAAATCTACACGTAAAAGTATCTATCTGAAAAGTTTTATATAGTAATACAAAACTTACAGCACAATGACTATTTCAAGGGGCCTGATGGTTGCCATTTAAAGTATATTAAATACGTTACAATTTTTGTGTAAAGAAAGTACTCTTTTAATTAAAAGTTGCAATTGCAGGCAATGCATGGGTAGAATATGTTGAATAGCATGTGCTCTTTCAAAAAAGCATCATATAAATCGAAGTTTGAATAAACTATTCTCATTGATTGTGAAATTTCACTTGCTCAAACTTGTGCTCATTCTTCACTGCTTATGAGACTTAAAGTTGTGAATTGTTTAATTTAAAAAAACATATTTTCAAAGCGAATATAAGCATTATTCATTCATTTGAATTCTTGACTAATGGCAAACTAAAAAATAATTACTCCAAGCACTGTGCAGTATTTCTTGACATGCAAAACCAAACAAAAAACTAAAAGAAAAACAAAAACAAACAAAAGAAGTAAAAAGGCGAAAACCAGACAAGATTCAATAGACCACATAGGAACTCTATAACCAACAGGAAGAAAACAGAAAAAGTGGTAGAATACATTCACTATGATGTACATTTAACCTAAAATATAACATAATGGCTTTAACAGAATGCTTCTTTTATACAGCTTACAAGTTTTATTTTCATATTTAAAAGGAGTAAAACTACTCAACATTTTGAATAAATCATACAAAGGAGATAAAAATACCTTTTTAAGTTAGAAATAGTAGTAGCTAAAAGTAAATTTCTGGTTAAAAACAATTTTCTTTAAAATATCAATTACAAAGAAGACAAGATAAAAATGTATAAAGTCCTATTTTAAATTTCTTTCAATCTTTAATGCAGAACAGCCACATGGACTTTAAATAGGTTAATTACGTATTAAAATTGATCATTTTAAGTCTTAATATTTAATACTGTTAGATTGTATATAAAAGTAGTTTTATTATTTATTTACTCCAAATCTTTATAAAATACTTCATTCGACATTAGGGGGTCTGATTCTCACAAGATAAATGTACTTACAATGTCAAATAAATACATAAAAGCATTTGTCTGAATACATGTCATTCAACATTATCACCCATCAGTAAAACACTGAAACTCATTTCTATCAACAATAAACTTGAAATATCAAGTGTTATCTAATATGTTATAGGACTATAATGACTTTCTATATTAAGAACAATGATCAAAAGAAAATTAAGATACATTGGAGTCTTATAATTTTTAAACTATTAGAATAAAATATCAAAAGCAAGCTGTATAAGCAATAGATAGCATGTAAGAGACTTGTAATAAGACTAAAATGTTTATTCTTTTAAGTAGTAATATACTTGGCCTTTCAGCACTCAAACTTGTAAGGCCACACATAATACCCTGTTATAACTATATATACTCTGAGCATTTTAAAGTACCAAGTTATCTTTATAAAAAATTGTCATAATATCCTCATATGATTCAAAGATGAGGAAAACAAGCTTGTAACATGGGGTATTTCTATAGTCCATATTTATTGGGTAGCAGAAGAGCAGAAGCACTTATGTCATCATAGGTGGCTTAGTGCTGTGATGAAATTACATGATCACAACAACTCCATTTTTTTTTCTTTTTGTTTGTTTGTATTTTGGGGCCACAGTCCCCCTCCCTTCTCCCCTCCTTGTCCTTTCCCTCATCTCCCCCACCCCCACCCCTGTTTCCATTCCCAATCCTCTCCTCCTCTGTCTCTGGTTTAGGGAAGGACAGGTCTCCCTGTGGGTATCAAGCATGGCATATCAAACTGCAGTAAGACTAAGCACTTTCCCGTGCACTAGGCTGGGCAAGGAAGTTTAGGAATGGGGTCAGAGACAGTCCCTGTTGCCACTGTCAGGAGTCCCACAAGTGGACCACTACAAAACTGTTATACATGAGCAGAGTGCCTAAATCAGTCCCACGCAGGCTCCCTGCTGTTGGCTGAGTCTCTGTGAGTCCCTATGAGCCGAGGATAGCGGATTCTGCAGGTTTTCCTGTGATGTGCTTGACTGCTCTGGCTCCTATGATCCTCAGCTTTGTCTAATGTTTGGCTGTGGGTCTGCTTCTGTTTCTGTCAGCTGACAGATGAAGCCTATCTGATGACAACTGTGTTAGCAACTCTTATATGAGAAAGCATTTAATTGGAGCTCCCTTATAAGTTCAGAGGTTTTGTCCAGTGTTCTCATGAGAGCAAGGGGGAACAAAGCAACAAGAAGGCAGATATGGTGCTAGAGAGGTAGCTCAGAGTTCTACGCCCTGATCAGCAGAGGACAGGAAGAGAGATCCAGTGGGCCTGGCTTGAGCAATTGCAACCTCACAGCCCAGTGGCACACGTTCACTTTCTCTTATGAGGCCACACCCCTCAATAGTGCCACTACCTGGTGATCAAGCATTCAAATATTCAAATCTACCAGCATATGAAAGCATTCCTATACAAACAATAGCAAAAGGAAAAAAAATCTATCAAAAACAACACACGTGTGTACGCGCGCGCACACACACACACACACACACACACACACACACACACACACACACACACACTGGGCTTCCTAGTCTCACAGTCTCATGGTGCACAGACACTGTGGCAGTCTGGCTTCAGCACAGCATGGTAGATTCCCACCTCGGCACACAGAGGCCATCTCCAAGCTGCACAGCACACCACATAGCAGATTTACCTGTTTCTCTTACAAAAAAGGTTTATGGGTGGTGTGCTACAAGATGCCCGATAGCAGCATTGACCAGAATCCAGGCAGTAAGCACAGGTCCCAGAGCTGGTAGTAAATGTACCCACACCAAGTTGTAAAGCCTAACTGCTTGAATTAGCAGCCAAAAACTCTGCTTTATTCCTAGCCATGTTGTTTAACAGATTAAAGAATCGTGGTCAGGAAAGGATAGAGATATACAGCAAAGACTGATTCAGATGAAGAAAATCCTCTAAAAGGATTACATGGTTTACAAATATGCATAGTCGTAGGAGAAAAAAGAAAAAGGATAGAGAAAGTCCTTAAAAAAAGAAAATAAAGTGGTTGGGTGTGGTGGCACATGTCTTTAATCTCAGAACTCCGCAGGCAGAGGCTTTCAAGGCAAGCCTGGTCTAAAGAGTGAGTTCCAGGACAGCCAAAATTACACAGAGAAACCCTATCTCAAATATTAAAAAGATAAAGAAAAAGAGTAATTATAAAAAAAAGAAGCCACATAAAGATGGACAATGCACAGAGAGCCTGGATACTGTATGTTAGTTACTGTGTTGCCTTTGAATTGCAGAGAGCCTGGATACTGTATGTTAGTTACTATGATGCCTTTGAATTGTCTGACTGCTGAGGAAGGATCAACAGCTGCTAAAAGACATTTGATTAGAAATGCTGCTGGATTAATACAACATGTTTTTTTAAAATGCCTTCACTTCAAAATTTAAGTCTAAGGATGTGTTTGTTACTCTGGAAAAGAGGTTCTACTTTTGGTTCCACATAAGATGAAAAGCAGTGGAACCCTTCTATAGTTTAATCAAACAAAATTCCCTAAAGCTGTGGCCCACGTGATCCAACATCCAAGACAGTGGAGCCTGCGCAGCCTCACAGACAACTACAACCAAGATTTGGCCAGGGTCTGGGTTTCCTCAGGAACCCCTTTGGATTGATGGCACCCCCAAACAGAGAGAAGTTTGTAAAGAACTACACCCACATTCCCAAATATTGTTTACAAATGGGGTTGGTTTTAAATGATTGATGGTCACAGTCAATCTCTTTCTAAAAAAAAAAAAAGAGGATGATATGGCTTAGAATTGAATACTTTGCATTGATATGAATTTTGATTTACTGACACAAATTTAAGGACAATTTTGTTATATGTATACTTCTACTCTCATTTAGGTACTATGTTTATACACCTTATTTTTTAAATGTAATGTACAATTAAAATATACAAATTAATAGATATTCAACTATAATAGTCAAAACTTCTGGTCATGTTAGTAAGTTTTTCTACAAATATAAGAGATATATTTCAGATGAGCAAAACCTACAGAATATGCAACTTAAAATGCTTTGCTAGGGTTTTTCATGACAATGAGACACGTGTTCCTGGCAAAACCAATTATGTCAGAGAGGAACATGGGCATCGAAGAAATGCATTATGGAGTTTGCCTTTAACATGGAAGGAATAGCCATCTGGACAAGGAAATGCTATTGCCTGGACTGCTTGACAGCATGCTGTGCAAACTGGACATGCAGGTTACAAAGGAAATTGAGTGATGTATTTGCCAGGGGACAGGATGGTCCTTTAAGGTTCCTGTTCCATTAAAAAGAATATTTCTTTAAATTTTGCCAAATGTTAGGGGACTAAATATTGTTAACTATAGTTCTTACTTGAAAACTGCTTTGGTATATGTAATTTTTACTATGTTAAAGTTAAAACCTTCCTTTGTAGTTGGACAGAAAAGAGATGATGAGGGATGTCCTTCTGTATGCTGTGAATATATGCTTCTCTTATTGGTTGATGAATAAAGCTGTTTCGGCCTATGGATAAGCAGGATGTAGCCAGGCAGGAGATACAGGTGGGGCTACCAGAGGAGGCGAATTCTGGGAATAGGAACTTGGAGAGTGGGTCTCAAGAGAGATGCCATGTAGCTGCTAAGGAATAAAGAGGCCCAGGCATTACCGGTAAGCCAAGACCATGTGGAAATATAGAGATTAATAGAAATGGGTTAATAATTAAAAGAGAGCCACAAGCCAAACAGTGTAATTAACATAAGCCTCTGTGTGTTTATTTGGGAATAAAAGACTGTGGGATCAGGCAGGACAGATACTTTCAACTACAGCAGGCAGTACTTGATTAAGACTACATCTTTCCAAAAAGCCTCTGCACAGTTAAAGAAACAATCAACCAGGAAATGAAGATGCCCAAAGACTGGGAAAGAATCTTCTGACTACATACATTTCAAAGGATTAATATCCAAAGAGAGAGAGAACTCAAAAAAGAAACAAACTATAAAAAAGATAATAGCTACTCAAAAAATAGGGATAGGACCTAAACAGCGATTCTCAAAAGAGGAGGAGGAAGAAACATGAACAAATAATCTAGGAAACATTTCAAAAAATGTTCATTCCGTCCAGAAATTAGGAGAGTGCTAACAAATTTAAGATTTCATCTTACTCCAATCAGAACGTAAATATCAGCAAAAAGGCAAAACAGCTGACAACAAGGGTAAAAAGGCTAGGGGGGAAGGCAGACCTCATTCACTGTTTGTGTAATTGCAAACTGGTACAACTACTATGGCAATTATTATAAAGAACTATCAGAAAGCTAAAATAAATCTACCATAAGCCCAGCTATAACAATTCTGTGGCATGTGCCCAAAGGACTAGATGGCCTCCTCCTCAGACACAGGCTAAGCCTTGTCCACTGCTGTTCTAATCACAATAGCTAGGGAATGGAAACAACCTAAATGCCCTACAACTGATGAATGGATAATACACCATGGAACACTATTCAGGTATGAGAAAAAAATTATAAAATTTGCAGACAAATGGGCAGAAATTGAAAAAAAATTCTATTGAGTGAGGTAACACAGAACCAGAAAGGACTCACATGTTCTTTATCATCTGACGCTCCTCACTCTAAATCTTCAGAAGTGAGTACACACACTGGAGTCACTACAGAGACAAGGAAAGTGAAAAGGCACCACAGCAAAGAACCCTGTGGACCAAAACCTTCTAGCATCAACAAAGTCAGCAGGCAGGTAGGCAGGCAGGTGTGTGCTTGCAGACACGCACACACACATGCAACTCACACGCACACACAATGCACTCACATACACAATGCACTCACACACACAATGCACTCACACACACACACACACACACAAGCACAATCCCACACACACAATGCACTCACAAGCACACACATGAACACACACATGCAACTCACAAATGCAACTCACACACAAGCACATACATGCAAACTCACACACAAGCACACACATGCACTCACCCACAAGCACACTCACACACATGCACACACATGCACACTCACACACATGCATACACATGCACTCAAACACATGCACACACATGCACACTCACACACATGCACACACACACACAAGCACACTCACACACAACCACACACATATACACTCACATGCACACACACACAAGCACACACATGCACACTCACACACATGCACACTCACACACATGGACACACATTCACACTCACACACAAGCACACACACACGCACTCACACACAAGCACACTCACACATGCACACACATGCACACTCACACACATGTACACACATGCACACTCACAACCACACACATGTACACTCACATGCACACTCACACACAAGCACACACATGCACACTCACACACAAGCACACACATGCACACTCACATACAACCACACACATGCACACTCACACACAAGAACACTCACAAGGACACACATGCACTCACACACATGCACTCACACACATGCACGCACATGCACACTCTCACACATGCACACACATGCACACTCACACACAAGCAGACACATGCACACTCACACATGCACACATATGCACACTCACACACAAACACACACACGCACACTCACACACATGCACACACATACACACACACATGCACACTCAGATGGTCATATATGCATTCACTTGTGCATGCTCAAATACCCATATATACACCTGCTACTAAAATTAGGAAAAGAAGAAAAAACTTGTGTGCAGCTCACTAACCCAGTGAGTCGATCCATGTACTTGAGGAAAAGAACCTACTTCCAGTTTGGGCTTCAAGCTAGCAAGTTAGCTCTTGAATGCACCAGTTCAATAAGAGAAACAAGACTTTTACTCCGCTTTAAAACTTTAAGTTTTCAGAAAAATTTCTGAGAAGCTAGAAATGTCACAAATTATTATGTAATAGACAAGCTTCATAAATCAATTTTTAAACAAATAAAATACAAAGACCATGTAAAAATAAATAGTATTCCATAAGTAATAATTAAAATCTACCAAATTAATAAGGTTGATGGGAGAAAAATTAACAACTGAAATTCCCAAGTATATTTTATGAAAAGAAAAAACCTGTATTTCAGAGAAAATATTTCAGAGTAACACCTGATCTACATTTGACATAAACTACAGAAAATCTTGTGGAGTTTTTTGTATGGTTTATATAAACATAAGTAAGGTACAATATATATAACTAACAATTTTAAAATTTTCTAGTTTTTAAAGATGTTTCTAATTATACTTCAAATATTTTCTCTTGAAACAAAATTAAATTCTAGATAAAAATGATGTTTTTTAGGAAAAAAACATTTTAATTTCATATAATACTTTTCTCAAGATTGACAAAAAGATAAAATAAATTCTTTATGGGGACATATAAAAAAGCTGAGCACACTCTACAATAAACATAAAAATGTCTTCGTAAGACATCAGATGTATGACTAGTTACAGCCTAAGGTTATGTTGGTCTCAGTTGACTAGAAAGTAGTGCAGACGGTAAAGAGAGAACAGAAATAGACTCCACATAGGGTGCAGGCATGTTGCTCCTCCTCAAACCTAGACATTAGCAGTTTTTCTGTCTCTTAGAGAAGAACTGTATATTAAAATGTTACATGGTTTTTCTTACCTAGCTTACTCTATGTCACATAATGACTCAAGTCCATCCATGTTGTGTTTTAAAGCCAATAATCCACTGCCATGTTTAGCTACACTGTGCATGTCACAATGTTGTGATGACAAATAGTAATCTCTTTGGACTTGAGACCATTGGCAAGTATAGCATGGCGCTTCTATTCCATCTTACTGGTCTACAGGGTTATCATTATGCAAGTAATTCCATTTCAACAACTGCAACTTAGAAGAAACTTTACACAATAGGAAATAACAATCATCCCATTTTTCTTCTTTTTTCCAAAGATTATTTTGACTATTCAGAACACCTTAAGATTGCATGTGACCTGATATTAATATATGCTTTTTTCTATTTTTACAAATCACTGGCATTTTTACAAGGATTGAAGTAAATGTATAAACCAATTTGAATAGTAATAATGCTAGTACTCTAATTCGTGGATATAGGATGTGTTCTCACTTATTTATGTCCTTTAGACCATCATCAATGTTTTATGGTCATCATTACTTTGTCCTTTCAGCTCTTTATTAATTGTTAACTATTTTGTTATTTATTTTCTGTGCATTTGCTTTGTAGTGTGGGCTGAGATGGAACCCAAGTTCTTATGCATGATGAGCAAGTGCTTTGCCACTGCTCTGGAAGCAGCAGGCAGAGCCTTAAACACCATTCTCCCTTCACTCCTTTCTTCCTTTTTCATCATTTACTTACTGCATCGAAGGGCTCAATATGTTATCCAAACTGACCCTGATTTCCTGGCCTCAAGCAAATAAACTATGCTCTAAGACAGAAATACTTACAGGTTATAATAGTAATTGAAAAGATCAAAGTCTTATGTCATCATTTGTAGGAGGGGAAGCAATTATACAGAATAACATATATAATTGTGTTTGCCTTTATATTCATAAAGCATTTATAGAATGGCACACATTAAACCAACAACTCAGATAATGATCTTTTAATAAGCATAAAGTTATAATTCATGTGGAATTTCTAATCAAAACTTCAGCATCAAATACAACCAATAAAACATTAGAAAGGAAGGAACTGCAACTTTTACATATTTTATAGTTATTTAAAGCAATTAAATTTGGTGTTATATGTGTGTGTGTATCTATACACATACTTCATATCTTCAGTACATGTATCAAAAACTGGTGTATATCAGTCACACTATCTTATCTAAAATAAATACCTTGACTCCACCCTTAGAATTTCTCTATATCCTAATGGGGCCCAAGAAATCTCAGTTCTTAAAATTTTCAAGAATGCCAAGATGCTGGTTCAAGACTAGATTCCAGAAACAACTGTTTTAGATTAGTTTCTATCTCCTCAATATTGTACATGAAATCCATATGCCATAGTTAATTTTTTTCCAGCATGTTTAGATGGTAATGCTATTTTTTTTTAAGACTTAACAAGTTTGGACTTATATCCAAAGATGTAAGATGTAAGATGATTTAGATTATTCCCAACCTGGTAGAATAAAACAGGGAGAGAAAATCAAGGATTAAACTATGTTTCAATCTTCTGACACAAGACTGAAACCGGATCAATGACTGAGTACAAAAATTATAGACATAAATGTAAAAGAAAATCAATTAACTGAGCTGTGCCTACTTTATTTTTCCATGTATATGTCCAAAGCTCTTGGCCTACAAAGCAAACAAAGCTTTCTAGAGCTGCAGCACTCATATGGCGAATGCTCAGCTAAAGCACTTACAAAGATAATCAATTAAAATGATGTTACTAATATAAGATCTAATACAGTATATTTTGGTGTTTTTATAATAAAGTAAAAAACTGTGCACTTATATGCAGGGAGGAAATAGTCATCAAGAGTACCCTGGAAGACAGTCTTCCTCCTAGACTTCAAAAGGACTCACATCCTGCAACATCTTCATCTCAAGGCCAGTATCATCAGATTGCTAACAAGCCTCTGCTGCCAGCATCTTTTAAGTATTTTCTCTGATTAAAGTATCTGAGTAAATCACTCACAAGGACATGAAGAGTAAGATAATCTCAGTATTCATGTGGCTATAGGAGCTGAGGTAACATGGGCTATACAGCAAGTTCAAAAAGAATTTAGAATAAAACTCAAGGATTGATTTACCCTCCGACCCCCACTGTGCCTCATTCTCCCACCAAAAAAGAAGAAGACTAGGAGGAGGAGGAGGAGGAGGAGGAGGAGGAGAAGGAGGAGGGGGAAGAGGAGGAGGGGGAAGAGGAAGAGGTGGAGGAGGAGAGAGGGGTGGGGGGGACAAATAAAAATTAACACTAGCTTTTTTTTCCAACTCAAGTTGTAGATGTGCACAACTTCAAACAAATAAATTACACCTAGCAGCAACCCAAAAGGCTTTTTGAGGACAAGCTATTTAAGTTATTAATTGCAATGAACAAAAAGAACATTAGTAATAGTGTAAGTTATCATTAAACACACAGTGGCATAGCCACGTTCCCTTAAGTAAGTCTAAGCTTATCCCACCAAGTGTTAATTACTTTCCTCATGTGTTTAATAAGGCACACAAAGTTTTACCTGTGGGTACCTCTTAGCACATACATGGCTATGCTAGAATTTTTATTATGGAAATCATAGGTAAGGGTTCTAAAATGTGTAAGCAAGCTACTCAAGAGAGGCCTATATTTTATGTGTCATTTCTAATGAATTTCCTCAGCATTTTTTTTTTTTAGACTCTCAACTACTGCATTAACTGTTTCATAGACATAGGTTACTAGAGTCTAGAATGCTAGAATTAATTTTCTCTAACATTTTCATTCTCTCTGATCAAATTCAGTTCTGTGACTTAGGAATAAAACCAGGTTGCTGGTACTTCCTTATTTTATTTTAAGCAAATATTTTCGACTCTAAATATTATTAAAGTACAAAAGAATATTTTTGGTCAGTTTATGTATAAAATTCTAGTGTTGCTATTTCTGTTGGGTCCCAGAGAGAATGCTTCTTATTAGTCCTACAATTAAATGATTCAGCAACCATCCACATTATCTCTGCCTTTTAACAGTTCCAATCAGTAGCAGATCTAGGTGTAATCAACAGCAGCAGGGGGCTTTAAGAAGCAAAACAAAACAAAAACAGTAGGAATCTTTACTAGAATGTAGCAATTGATACAAGGGAACATTATAGACTATTCCAAACTAACAATAAGATATTGCAGTCTAATTTTATAATCAGAAGAGAAATAAAGAGGACAACTTTTAAATACTTGAAAAGAGGATAAATTTCCAGCTGGTAATAAGGTTAAAATTTAAAGAGAGAGAGAGAGAGAGAGAGAGAGAGAGAGAGAGAGAGAGAGAGAGAGAGAGGCTGTTTTCAAAATGAGCCTCTTGAATCTCTGAAGGGTCATTACTTCTGTTTTGGTTATTTAGCACCCATTTAGCTGACAGACTACTGTGCTCCTTACCTCCTATGCTGCCATACCTAACCAATTTCATTATCGCATACTTATAAAAATTAAAGCATCTCAGAGAATACCTGGCAGTGCTTTCACTCTTTTTCAGAAACATTTAAATTTTTACCAGCACCATCAGGACAATCTCAAAATGTAATTTAACAAAATGTTCCCATTTCTTTCATTTTGCTGTTTCTGCTAACCCTGCCTACAGCTTATGGGATGCAGTTAAGTGTGGTGTCTGCTGCCACCCAATAGCATGCAGGTAACATAGAGATGTATTTATACAAGGAATCAAAAGCCAAAGGTAGCATTTGATGACTACAAATTTTAACTACATAAAAAAAAATCACAAATGAGAGTGTTACCATAGTAACAACCTAAAAACACTGCACACGAGGATAGCTGATTTCATGATATAATTCTATAGCTGTTACCACAGTACATGCAGGAGGCATCTATGAGATTTGATGCAAATCCCTTTCTCTATAAGAATAAGATGTGTAGAATGCAGCTGACAAGTTTAGAATCCTGACAGTTGCCCTTTGAACTTTACAAAACAATGAGACATTTAAAAGTAAACCAACCAACATGTAAGACAGCTAAGGACTATTTCAAATATTCCAAAATAGAACACTAGAGTTTACGTATGCCAAACAGGAGAAAAAAAATGTACATCTTGGCCATTGCTTCTAATGTCTGAAACATCTCAAATGTTATTAATACTACAATATTTTAAAATGTCAGCAAAATCAAACATTGCATTTAGTGTCTAGCAGGACATAAAAAGAGATGCCAATAAAAATATTACCAGTGATTATCTGCACATCAGTATTTTCCTTGAACAGTACTCTGTCCAGCAATGTTTCTAGGCTCCTGCTGTTGGAAGAAGAAAAACACAGTGAAGAAAACTATAGAGTGTTAGTGATAGCTTATCCCTCAAATTACAAAATTCAGTTTCTGCTTAAATCATTCAATATAAAAATTTACTCTGAAAAACAATGTCACTCTTTAGCTAAGCTGATAGAATAAACA